>JAPMOQ010005166.1:729042-820057 GCA_026543055.1 Argiope trifasciata | reverse complement strand
AAAAAAAAAATTTTTGAAATTATCCCTGATAAACGCCGGAATTCAATTTAATTTTTAAATTATTAAAATAATTAATTTTAAAAATAGCTCTAAAATACACATTCTAGTTCATATGAGCAAAATTTGGTGGTTATAGGTCAAACTGACTTCACTGTAGAGCACCAAATGCACACATTCGTCTATATTATTAATAGAGATAAATATTTTTAAAAGCTAAAACTAGTTCATCATCTTTTTAATATGACATATTTACTTCTAAGTAATATCCGGAACGATCTGGGACTGTCAGTTCAATTCCGCGACACTTTTTCGTTCCTAGAATGTAAATCAAAATTCGCAACAGTTCCGGTTAATTCGCGACCAATTATTTTAGGTATAAGACTGTTGACTTGTAAATGGCTTTTGTCCGTTTTGCTCATGTACTCATTTATATTTAAATAACTGCAATGTCTAAACTTAAATATGTTTTTGTCTTCAAGATAAGTGCTATTCGCAGAAAATTCTGGGCCGCACCCACGTTTGTTTAAACAGCTGAGATGTGCTGACTTGAGAAGATAGGTTCAATCGACCTCTTTCCCTAACGATTTCGATCTCAATCTACGGATTCAAACAATGCTACATTATCTCTTGTTCGTACTCTAAACAACGGCTAATGTTCGATTAGATGCCGTGGTACATAAAAATGTTGGTGTAAAAATTGTTCTCACACGAAAGTTCGTCATCTTTCTAACAACGACGATTGAAAAAAAATAATAATAAGGTTAATGTTGATTATTCTTTTTTCATCACGTCATCTTTATTTTTAATAAATAATTTAGATATAAAAGCTTTATTTTTTAAACAAAGAAAATAAAAGTGCATTAGTCATTATTTTAATTGGGTTTACAATTTAAAATGAGAAAATAAGTACTGAGAATTTGAAAAAATTATAAATAAACAGCAAATTGTTTTACTTCTCAGCTTTTACAGGCAAGATAGACAGAAGCGGTCTGGTAGCAAGTTTTCGACTTCAGAACTGGAGGGTTTCATGTTCGAGACTCAGTTCTATAAAAGAACCATCGTATGAGCTGGTCTGATGCACGTTAAATCCATCGGGATCAAACATCCTCCTGCTAGTATGGTGTAGAAATTCTGAGAGGGAGTGCCAGTTCAGGTGTCAACCACGCCATCTGATCACGGTACAAAATTACTAGTTTCGTCTCAAAAATACCCCTAATACTGCTTTAAAATTGGGACATAATACAAAAAAACACTTTACAATATTGCAATAGAATATCACTTATCAAGAAACTTTGTGACTGTTAATAGAATTTCCAACTATTTTAGTTGATTTTGACAACATTTACCTCGAATAACCAAAAATTCTTTTAAAAAAGGCTAATTTCTAAATCATGACTTTATTTCTCTGAACAAAATGTTACAATAATCTTCATTTGAAATTATAAAAATCAGCAAGTATTACCTAGCATTAACATTAAAACAAACTCTTTTTACTGACTAACAAACTTCAAATAAAAAGATTCATGAAGCGTACTGGAAGAAAAAAAGAAAAAAAAAGTTTTAACCCTTTCAAATGCATGGAATTTGTTTATACCCTCATTAAAAAGCTTAAGATTAGAAATGTGCTAGTATTTTGACATAATTTTTTTAACAAAATTCGTTGATTTAATTAAAAAAAAAAGACCGCAATTCTGTTTTAAGGTACGGCTCAGTTAACAAAGATTTCGAATTATACAGGTCCAGATAAGCGTGAGTTTACTTTACGTAAATAATATAGCGAGTTTCAGCAGTTTAATATAGTACAGTAAATCAAACATCTTCCCACTGGCCGAATGAGTCAAATATTTTATACAAATATAAAAAGTTTTTAATGGTAAAATTACATTTTAAATACTTTTTTTACAGCCCTCGTGTTGACTTATTGATTTTCAGATTGTGCCAAGAAAGCTAAGATAATTGGTTGAATTGGCGATTTTGATCATAAAACATCAGAAATCAAGATTTCGCTAATAATGTTTTCTTTCCACATTTACATGATGTTTTTCAGATTGCCCTAAAATAACTAATACAAAATTGCCAATCCTAAAACTGGTTACGGATTGGCATTTTATAGAGACTTATTGCAGAGGATGGAAAAATAAACAAGCGCCTATTTTAACTATCCAGCGTATTTTTAACAAAATTACACCATTCATATTCACCTAAATGAACGAACTATCAGACTGTCAAACCTTCTATTGTATTTGGATCTACATTTGATATAAATCTGCATTTAACCTGATGGAACATGAATTTATGAATTTAAAAAATTAGGCTTTTTAGCTGTTTGAAATATATAAGCAAGTTGCAAATAAATACAAGCGGATTGAGAGACCAACAACCTTTCCTTTGGCAGTTTTCATCAAAGATTATATAAGGATTTGCAATTTTGATGTGAAGACTGCATGAAGCCATTGTGATAATAACCAAATCTGCACTCAATTACAACTGTGGAAGTATATGCTATAACCAGAAATAGAGGAACTAATACTGTTGTTGGCTCGCAACTTATTCCATGTAATAGATTTAAAGACTAAATCAGAAATCGCTTAATTGTATCGATGTGGTAGAGGAAAAAAGGATTATGCATTTGATATCAATAACTGTACCAATATGCAAAGCCAAATATAATGCATTCAACTGTAGCAAAATTTATTATTAAAAATGCATCATTTATTTAAATTAATAAAACATTATTTAAATAGCATTAAAAAATAAAAACACTTCTACATAAAACATCTGCAAATTAATTTGTGTTTTAAATGCAAATGTTAAATTTGAAGGTACTGGAAAATCGTGGAGACTGAGGTGATATGCAAGTTCGAACAATTCCTGAAGAGGCATTAAACTCCGACCTCTTTATAGACTCATTTGAATTACTTAGAAGACTAACAAACAATTTTCACATTTATCACATTAACAAGTAAAGTACTGAAAGCGCCAATATCGTTCACTTGGCGTTTCATTAAAAAATCATTTTTTTCCCCGCTTTCTTCTCCTTTTAGAGCGATGGAAGCATTTTTATCTCTTGCCGCTTTTAAAATAATTCATAAACATACTTAATAATTTAATAACATATTTAATTATGTTTATGGTTAAATTATATTTTTCATAACAGTGGATGAAAGTACAGCAAGTAAATGACAGTTTTGTCATTATTAACACTACAATAATGGAGATGTACTCCATAATTGTAGCACTTCCAGATGATTCGTCAGTTACTTTTAATAGTAAAATCCATTTGACAATTTTTTTTCCACTGCTAAAATTGTCTAATGTGTTAGACAATTTAAAAATTTTTGCAGTATCAGTGAGAACAAATTAATTCATCGAATTTGAATTCATTTCTACGGTTTTCATAATCAAGATAAAAATATCACGCAAAGCCTTATTTTCACGAATTTTTCTTGTTTTCGATTTGCAAAACGTATTATAACTCGATACAGGAATCAAACCATATTCAGGATAAAAATTAGATTCCACAAACAAGAGCTTTAATATCATATATTTTAGTATTTACGTTTAAAATGCCAGAATAAATTAATTAAAAACATACCGAGTAACTTTAAGCTTCAGAAAACACGCAGTCGAGTAATTTAGAAAATAATCAATAAAATAAATGTAAGCCATTTGAGTTGAGTAGACTTGAAAAGTAAAAACATCAATATTTAATTTTTTATACATATATAATAGAACTTGGTTAATTCGAGCACGATAGTAATTTTAAAAAATTCTTCAGTTTCAGAATTTTTTTTATTAGAATAATTTTAAAATATCGTCTGCGGAATGAATTTACCTTAGTTCATTCTAAGATAAAATCAAACACTGAAAACAATAATGTTTTATTTTTGAAATATTTTTGTTAGTGAAATAGGTTTTCACACCTAATGCAAAAGTTATATTTACAATTGTTTATCGCTTATTTAAAATCATTATTTGTTATCGTTTATTTAAAATCCTCATTTAGTTATGAATTTTTTTTTTAATTACAATTCTTACAATTTTATTTAGTTTCGCTTATTTGTTAATTAGTCGCACTTTGTGATCAACTAAAAAATAAGTAAGTAAGCATAGTAGAATGATGTTTTAATTTTTAATAGACGTTTGGCTTGAATTTGAGTCAGTTCGAGTGAATGGTTATAGTAAATAATATTTTAAAAAATTCTAAACAACATGAATTAAGAATATTAGAAGAATGTTTTAACCTTTAACCGATGGTTTAGATCTGAGTCAATTCGAGTGAACGTTCCTAGAAAATAATATTTTAAAAAATCTAAACATTATTAATTAAGAACATCAGAAGAATGTTTTAATCTTTATTCGAGGTATGGTTTAGATCTGAATCAGTTCGAGTGAATGGTCCTAGCATAATATATATGTAAAGAAATTCTAAACATTAATGGTTAAGAATATTAGAAGAATACGTTAATCTTTATTCGACTCGACATATGGTTTAGATCTGAGTCAATTCGAGTGAATGGTCCTAGTATAATATATATATATATATATAAAAAGAAATTCTAAACATTAATGATTAATAATATTAGAAGAATACGTTAATATTTAACCGATATTTGCTTTGGATCAGATTCAGTTCAAGTGATTGGTCATTGTAAGTAATATTTTAAAAAAAATCTAAACATCATTGAATAAGAATATTAGAAGAATGTCTTAAACTTTAGTCGATATTTGATTTGGATTTTGAGTAAATGTTCTTAGTAAATAAAATAAAAGCAAAATTTAAATATACTACACTGAAATAATAAAAATTTAGTATTTATATTGTATTATAGTAAATAGATATATAGTATTGTATTATAGTAAAATGCTATGACAGTATACGTCGAAATTTCAGATCCCTTAATGTTCCGAAGCCCGTAAGCAGTCGTCTATTGTTTCTATTTAAGAATCTAGACTTGTAATAGTGGCTGGATTTTGCATACAACCTCAATCCCGAAACAACAGCATATTTGCCGGTGATGATAAAAGACAGTTTTCTAAAATGAAGGACATATGGTCTTCACACGTGCAACCATATTTCTCACAATAAAAATCTCAGCAGTGATCAAAGGATTGACGCTCGACATCTGCTGGAATGAAACAACCAACCCTCCGTTATATAAAAGAGCAAGTCAAAGAAGCGATCGGCGACAATACACAAAACAGTCACTAAAAAAAGTCAGACGCCAAAAGAAAAGAAAGAGAGCGGCCCCTGTCTATGGATACCTTCAACTTTCGTTCGCAAAGTCAGAAGCAATAGACCTTACAAAAGCGGCTTTCTTGCTTTTTCACGACCGAATTCTTGATCGGGCCCCGACAATCGCCATAAAAATTCATATCTATGATACGAATAAAGGGCCTAGCCGAAAAAAAGGACCCGAGATCTTTTGAAGTGAGCGTGTGAAAACGCAGACGATAGCAAACATCGGGAAGGGAAGAGGAAAAAGGTGCGAGGTTAGTCATCGAACACCTGTGAACGCTTGTGACGGATAAAAAAATTTGTTTTGTAATTTGGTTTCGATGGGTGCCGTGCGTTTCGCAATAATCGTTTGCTTTCGAGATTATTTGGAATGAGTAAATCAATAGGGCAGATATCGAATAATGCTGAAAGGTGTCGTCAAATAAAATGTGCGATAAGTCCAATCATGTTGGCAGCGCAAGTTTAGGTCATCTCTGAAGTTAAGGAAGCAAAAATAATAATAACAGGACTTTAAATGTGCGATCTAGAAATTACAACTTTTGTCAGCTTGTTTTTCAAGATAATTCAATGCCACTCACTATCTTCTCCGTTTATTTTTGAAAACAAATTACAGTGGAACTTGTCACATCTCGATTTGATAGTTCGAAAATTGATTTATTTAAAAATTTGAATTAAGAATAATCTTTGACTAAAAATGAGTAAAATAATAAAATTTAACAATTTTGATATTAAAAATGACAGCAAGGATTTATTTTTAATAAGCAACAGTTTTAATAAATAATACATGAATACCTACCGAAAACGTTCCAAATAATGTTTCTTTATAGTATGATCGTACAACATAAAGAAAAAAAGAAATGAATTTAAAAAAATTTCCCTCATTTTTTGATGCAGAGAAAGAAAAGAGCAAAACTTTTGTTATATTCACTAATTTTTTTTGTCAAATGCTTAAGGATTTTAAACAGAATTAAAAAAAAAATTTTTTTAAACCTTAAACACATTATCTTATTCTATTCTTGATTTTACATAGCTTAATTTTTTTTAAAGGTAGTATGAAGCAGCGATGATTCCAAATTCGCATTTGATATTTTTTTAACTAGACGCTTATATATCATATTATAAATTGACTACTCCGACCAACTCTGAGGCACGAAAGAAACTGCCGAGATAGTAATCCTGGTGGGAACTATGATAGAGTTCTAAGGACCATCAGCGGTCATGGTACAACTCTTCCCTTGGGAAGTATGTCTTATCATAGATAGGAGATAGCCACCACCTACCATTTCTACTCATACCAGGGTTGCGAGAACCAACCACCATACTGAAAGCTTCTCATCTTCATTTCTGAGACATCTCCCGGGTGAGATCCTATATATTATATAATATATGGCACATAGGGTGTCGCTGAATTCCAACAGAAAGTTGATAGTAAATATTAAGAGGATACCATTGAACATAGAGTAGCAAACCTCATTCAAATAGTGAAAATTGCAAAAGTAAAGTGTGTGCTCGGCTTATATATAGCTTTATAATTATATAGCTTATATAATTATAAAGCTATATATATAGCTTTAAATAATTAAAGCCAATTTCCAGAATCATTAAAAATTACATTATTTCGGAAAACCGAAACTAATTATATTGGAATCGATATTAAAGTTTAATTCAGAATTAAACTACAAAAAATAAGCAAAAATAAAAGCTAAAGGAAATAAAACCTATTTTTGAAGCAAATCTAAATTAATTTA
Organism: Argiope trifasciata; assembly: GCA_026543055.1. Lineage (NCBI taxonomy): Eukaryota > Metazoa > Arthropoda > Arachnida > Araneae > Araneidae > Argiope > Argiope trifasciata. Next base: position 813,070 of record JAPMOQ010005166.1, on the reverse strand, counting down.
GTAAATGAAACAAATTACGGAAACGAAACTAAAAATTATTTCGGATTCGATCAGGATTAAAATTTAAAAAACTATTATTGTATTTAGTGAGCGCTAATGTGCTGCTACTAAAAAACAGATGAATCTAAATAAGTTAACAATATAAGCCCAGTAAAAAGGAACACAACATAATCAAAATTACAGCAAATGGACAAAGAATCTGGTCTGAAGACTTTTTCAAAGGTCACCTTCACACAAAGATTCAGAATAAGGGATTTTTTTCTATGAGTAATTGGAGAGTGTCCAATAATATTGACCCCTCGTGACCCTAAAGTACCTCGAAAATTCAGACAAAAGAGATACACTACTTTAACAGCAAGACACAAAACAAAGCAACATTAAAAACATCACCAAATAAAGCAAAAATATGTAAAATAAAACTACATAAAAATATTCAACCAACGATTAAAAGATTCGACCCAATAATTAAGGAAACAAAAAGGAATGAACATATCATCAACAGGCAATGTTATGGTTGAGATTTCTTCACCTGTTGCTGGTATATATATATATATATATATATATATATATATATATATATATATATATATAATCTGCATTATAACCCTGTTTTGATCAAATAAATGATGTGTGTGTGTGTTTTGAGAGAGAGAGTGAGATTTGTGACACCTCATGTCACCTATTATCATCCCTCAGAATTCGTCATTCGATTTCAGCAACACTTTGCATATTATATTAAAGTGCCATTACTTTGATATACAATTCTTTATAAACTATTTATTGTAAGCTATTCATGGTTATCAAATGAGCTGTTTGTTTGTTTGTTGTTATAGGGGTTTTTTTGTTGTTGTTTTTTTTTGTTGATTTACATGGAAAGGTGGGCGAAATGCTTGGACTAAAGGTTCTCAACCTCCGGCTATAACAGTTAGATTCGACGTAGCAGGTTTAAAAAAGACATTAAGCATAATAAGATGTTTGTACTTTATTAAATTTAATAATGTACAATATATATTGAAATTCAATTAAAACATTTTTTATAAAAGGAATAAAATGAAAAATTAGCAATTTAACAAATGATAATTCAATACAATCCAAATCAAAAATCTAATTTGTCTTTTTTTTCCAAATGTATATGTTTGGGAGAAAAAAATATATATTTCGTGGAAAGGATATACATACCCAATTTACAAAAAGTATGATATTATTTTGTTATTAAAACCTTCAAATTTTGAATTGGATGATGCAGTGACGCAATTAAGAGACAACTGTAAAATGCAATGTTTGAGTTAAAATTGATTCCCTTGTCATAACAAGAAAAACATGACATTCTACAATTTTACACACAATCAGCGAATTTGGAATCTGCAAAATGGTATATAATTCCGCATTAAATATTTCTGTCAAATTACAAAGTGCTATTATTAGAACATTTAAGTAATATTAACAAAATATTCTCAGCAATGTTTTTAATGGTCTGATAATGCATTAAAACTTAACTTTTATAATAATTTAATATACAAAAGCAAAAATTGATCAAGCAAATTATATTATGTTTGAAAAATCGCCGACTAATACAATATTTTGCTAAAGTGTTTTATTATTATTATTATTATTGAATTGATGGCTCATTTTTTTAAATTTCCTCTGAATTATAATATTCTAAATAAGTAATAAATAATATTTACTCTCAAAAATTGACCTTTCTTTAGTTTCCATTAAAAATTAATACAGATTTTTATAAGAATTTAGATTTTAACACTTTTTTCACAAAAGAATTTTGTTATAGGCAATAAAAACTATGAAAATGTAATTAGTTTTTATGTGATTTTGGTTACTGCTTTGAAAATTTGAAACTATTTTACAGCATTTTATATACTGTCTCATTATGGGTAGCAGCAATAAAGTACATTATAATATTTTTTAATTAGATTATAGTCAAATAATAGTAATTTTTGATATAAATTAATTTAATAGGAATAAGCAATATATTCATATAAATTAGTTTCTGAAAGTATAATATGAAAAGGTCATATCTAAAGAATAATTATTCAGAAATTTACATTTATAATAGCATTCTTCTATACTTATACAGTTACCAAATTTGGTACATGTATACCTTGGAGGTAGGGAATGTGCACCTCGGAGCCCTTTTTTCGAATTTTTAATTAGAATTTGAATTAATGAAAATTTAAGCGAAATTTCGTCGTTTATCCGCTATAACTTCCGAAAATATAATCGGACAAACATGAATTTAACATCAATTTAAAGATTAAAAAAATTAGCTTTCTAATGGTATCAGTGTTTTAATGTATAACTCAAGCTTCTATTTTTAAAGAAATAATTTAACCATGTTTTTTTTAGCACGTGACTGGATAAAATAAAATAAAACAATGCCGGAAGTTCAAATAAAAAAACAACAACTATCATCGCAAATCAAATCTAAAGAAATACAACTTTCAGCACGTGACTGGATAAAATAACATAAATATAAAAGGTGATATCTTCTAAAAAAATAAATGCAAGGCAAAGCATTCTATGATCGTTTGCAATATCTATATCGTAAATTCCATAAATTATCTTTATTTACAGTAAACCTGATTGAATTTAGACAGGATATGCATTGAAATCCCGACTTAATGGCATATTTCTATAATCGTTTGCAATATCTGTATCATTAATTCAATAATTTTTTCCCTTTTTCGCTTTCTTTAAAAAACATATTTAAAATTTTGGTAATATCATAGAAAAAAACATTTTTAATATTTTGGAAGCATAATCGATAAATTGTTAGAGCATTAAACTCAAAAAGTTTTTCCGAATAAAGTTACCGACTCTTTAACTACTAATAACTGAATCCTTTAACTTTAACTATTACTTAAATTTTGGCTTATGAATAAATGATTTAATTGAAAATTTTAGAACACATTAGTCATGGCGAACCAGCTGGTCGCTAAAGGTGGCTAGCTTAAATAAAAAATACGATTTTATGAACCTGTTGTACATTGAATTTAATATTTCAGTCATCTACGTATATTATTCAGTCATCTGCATAATGTATTTACGTTTTTAGAAATAAAAAACAAAGTTTAGCTATCGTATTTACCCGAATCTAATACGCATTGTTTTTGGCCAAATGTAGTATTCAAAATTGGGTTTTTTAAAATTATTTTTGCAAAATTAATTAAACAATTTTTTTTATTATTTTTACAATTTACATTATTTTATTTTTTATTTTTATTACAAATTTTTTTATTATTATTTTAAGTTTTAAAATGGGGATGCGCATTAGATTCGCTTAAATACGGTATTTCTTGTATTAAATTTGTGTTTGTTAACTTAATAAATAAATAATACAAATAAATGAATAAATTTTGAATGTGTTGATAAAGGAAATATTTTTTTATAATTATCGCTTGATTTATTTTTAATTTATTGACTATTTATAGCAATATATTAATCTACTCTCATTTCTGACAAATCACTTTGAAATTTTTTAGCATAACGAGCAAATCTTGCATTTATTATTGAGCAAAAGCAGTTCTTCCACGGATATTAAAATTTTGTATAACAGTTTAGAAATAAAAATTCACGATTTTTTTTTATTTATTTTCTTTTCGGATTATCTACATTTAATTGTGAATTTCTAATAATAGAGATGGGTAGATATATCACTTTCGGCCAAGAAAGATGAGTTTTAATTTCTTTTTACAACCCCGAATTCTCTAACCTCTATCGATTCTTTAATACAAAATTTCAGTACAGTGCTGAAAACGGGAAGTATTTAAATAAGAGTGATTAAAATAAAAAGAGAAAAAAATAATAATAATAAAAAAGGATCGGATGAAAAAAATCCTTGCATACTGCAAGCAAAAGAAAATTGTTGCACGAAAAGAAGCAAATTTTTCGTAAATTATTAAATTTCAACAAAGGGATCCATTTGTGAGGAAAATATTGAAACGAATAACTTATGAAAATGAAAAACAATCTGAATCAAAATGCGAATCTTCTATTCAAGTGATGGAATATTTAACAAAATGTAAATATATTGCACAAATATTAAAATTTCTTTCATACACTTTACTTAATCGAAGCACAGTATAATTTTTTAAACCCACTGATGTACATTAACAAAAATAACTAAAAAAATTATTTTCAATACACAAATGCAAAAACAATAGTAATATTTTTTGTTATCGAAATAATATATTTATGTTATACTAACAACACAATTTTTAAAAAATTGTCTGTTAACACCTAATGTCGTTTTCATAGAAAAAGTGGACAAATGACAATTAGCTGACTGATAGATTTTTAAATAAACTAATTAAATTAAATTAGAAGTAAAACTAATGATATTTTTCACTACTTCAATAGCTAGCTTAAGTAATTAATCAATAGATATCCAAATGCTGTGCTATTTCAGAAAGGATTCAATAGTTACGCGCATCACCAGAATAGTCCTTATTTAAAAAAGAAATTTTAATCTTTTAATCAAGCTTCAATTACGATTTTTAATGATGCCGTTTTAAAATAGTTGCACAAATGGCAACACTATCAATCGCGATAACTGGTTTCATTGAAACGGAATGTATTGATTATTTTTCTACCATAACCAATCGAGTTTTAATAAAATGTTTTGTACCAATCATTTCAATGACCATTCATTAATATATTATTTGTCACTAATAAAATAACACTCATTGCTAATTAATTATATTTTTCATTTATTTTCACCCGATTAAAAATTCGGATTCGGTCGCTAAAAGTAAACTGAATAACTTTGGAAGAAAATTGTAAACTATCTGCAATAAAAGTTGAGATTTTATTTGCATCAATACTTAATACAAAAATTTTGAAGCAGGGTATCCAATATATTTCATTTACTGCTTCTATCCACTCCTATAAAAAGTATTTTATTAATTAAAACTAATCATATTATAGATACTATTCCAGACTTATAGCTTTATTATCTCATTAATATTCAAGAGGAATTACATAAATATTCCAAAGTCTCAGTAACATTTATTTTCTATCACAGTTGTAGAGATACTAGCATGCTTAATTAAAACGAAATAACGTGAAGGGCTCGATAAAACACAGTATAGCCTTTCCGCATTTAAAATAATGAACCAATATTAAAATAATGCAACGGCTCAGGTTTTAAAAAGGAATAATTGTGACTTAAATTGATTAGTCAGAGAGTAGCAAGAGTCAAAGAATACTTTTTATAAAATGGCGCGACATCAAACTTTTTGCCTTACAGATATTTTATCAATTCACTGTTACCGATACTACTTATTTACTTTATCTTAAATATCATAAATATATACTCACCTATTATCTCTTATTTCCTTATTCAAAGCAATAATTTTATAGTTATTTCAGTAACTAGGTTCTTAACTTTTCCAAATTTAATTCCTTTTAAAAATATTTAGAAAAAATATATTAGGCTTGCTTTTGGAAAGGTTTCTTACTTTTTTTTTTTTTGTCTCGCTGATGAATATATATTTTAAAACTATATTAAAGCATTCTCAGCAAATTCAAAAGGAAAACTTTTTAAAGCATTTTTTATGGAAAAATTTAATTCCTTCCAGTGTGACATTTAATGCCTTTTAATTTTTTTTAAGATGATAAATTGCATCTTAAATCTCCATTTGACAAAAAAAAAGTGAAAATACATGTACTGTGCTCAAGTTGAATCACTTAAATTATTATTCAGTGGCATATTAAATATATTTCTGCATTGTTAAAAATTATCAAATTATATATTTCAGTAGCTAAATTATAACCTTTTCAACAAATCTAAAATTCAGGCAGCAAAAACTTAGTCCAGTATTTTAATGGAAAAATTTAGTTCCTCTCACCAGTAGACATTTTAAGCTTCTTCATTTTTAATAACTGATAAATTATTACTGAATATTCATTTGGAAACATCCAAGAAAATAAAAATCAATCAAATCAATGTGCTATAAGACAAATTACTCAATAAACTTTAATTTAAGAAAATCAAATTTAAACTTATCAAATCAAACTTATTGAGTAATACAAAATCTTAATTTTGAAAAAACAAGCTAATGAAATTAAGATTAATATATTCATACACAAAAACTAATCACTACATATTTTTGTTTCAAAATTCTTTTTTTAATAATTGTTTAAAAACTCATTTATAGATGCACTAAATTTAAATAACTCATTCTTAGTCTTATATTTAAAATAAAAGGGATTTTTATTTTAAATTTAATAAATTGCATGCAAAAAAAACAAACACAAGATTCACCATTCTAAATAATATATTTAATCTGTAATTATATATTTTACAATTTCAATACATTTTATACAATATCTGGCTATGCCAGAAAATATCACAAAAACCATTTGTACATAGCCTACTTGTGTAATTCATTTCAAATCAAGTGTTTTAAATAGATCATCTAGAACACTCCAGGAACATAATTCACATCAAGGTAAAAAAAAAAAAATTCTTCATGAAGTGGTGATGTACATTTATTTCTTATATACATTTGTTCTTGAACTAAAACGGAAAAAATTGGAATATAAAATATAAAAGAAAGCTCTACATGTGAAAATATGAACTTATGTTTGTGAATAAAATTTGTTCTTTTTTTTAACTATAAATATAATGTTAACAATAATTGTAGACTTTTATTTTTTTTAAGAAAGCAATTCAAAACCAGATTTTTTTTTTCACACCTCATATAGATTTCTATTTACAAAATATATACAATATCCATAGGCAAGGTAATTGTGAAGCAAAAAAAAAAAAAAAAGTAGCATTAATTTATTTATTTTTAAGTCAAGATACCTTAACTAAAGACAAATTAAAAGCTCAGCTATGCTTGAAAATATCACAAATATCATTTTTTTTTAATTTTAAAAGCTTTCAAAATCATTTATATTCATAAATAAGTTTAACAAAAAAAAATTGATTACATTTCTGAGACTTAAGAGTCTGAGTACAACACAAATACCTTGCTTGTGATCATATTTAAGTAGAGTTTCATTTTATGTCCCAAGAATTCTTGGCTACATATTTAATGAACAGTTGAGATCGTGTAACAGCAAAGAACAATGACACCAATGCCAAACAATGACCACATACTGAAGAGACTAGTTGATGCAAATGGGACTTGGCAGTCGGAGACATTCACAGAAAGAAAGGCCCATTGAAAAAAAAAAAAAAAGAAAAACAGTCTTATATTCACAGATAAAAAGTATTGCTGAACAGTTAGCAGGACACAGGTCTGTTGGCACTAATCACATCAACGATGGGGATTTTATCAGACTGAGTAACCTGTAGAAGAAAAAAAAAAAACATTAGGAACATTCACTTTAAATATATAGTAATCATTTTTAAAAACTGAAAAATTTAAATAATGGCAGATTAAGTATTAGCTAGAAATTCCCAATTTCAATTATATAACTTTTTTACTACCTCACTATATCTTAAATACTACAGCCTTAAGTTTAAGATTTTAAAGATGGCATCACTTCTATTTTTCAAATTATTTAACTGTCTACAATATTCTGTATTATTTAGCAACCATACCACCAATATGCATCATGTTTCTTCACATTAAAATCAGTCAGAACTTAAAAAAAGTATTAAAAAAATAAACCGGAGATAAGCTTTCCAATTATAGGTCGTAGGAGGGAGGGAATCTTTTCTAAAAAGGAATGACGTACCCCTTGGAAAGTTGAGTCATAGCACACCTGGCTAATAATCGTACGCATCCAAGTATTTCAAGACGTTTTACTTTCGTCAAGGAGGTGAGGGGTGGGGGGGTTGCAAATTCAGCTGTTCCAGAGTTCAGAAGGATGAAGAATATAGCTTTCCAGTCATCTCGAATTTAAGTTCATGTGATCAAGAGACACGACATTAACTATGTATAGAAAATGTTTTATCTGGATATTCTCGATTGAGTCAAGATAAGTAGCTCCTTAATAGTTGAATTGTACAATTTTTATTGTAATCCTTAAAATTTAATATTCCCATCATGATATGGCAACAAATATTTATTTCGGGAGCTGAATATAACATTTCAGGTCAATATTTTCATGTTCATATGATAAACAATTTACTATGTTGTTAATTTTCGGAAAAATGTATTTTAGATTGGATATATAATTGTTTTATCGATTATTAAATGATAAATTGCATAATTGAAAACAACAAAATGCAAAATGTGAAAACTTTAAATCTGATCAAATCAATCCGAAGTGAAGCTACGTATGAAGTGAATTAATATTCGTATAATTAAGTATCAAATTATCTTGTAACGTGTAACCTTTTATACGATTAAAGATAAAGAGAAATATCACAGATGTTCCATTTCATTAAAAAAGGGTGTACGGATGTTAATCGCAAGACGGTTGGACGGGACTTCGAATAACAAAAGGAATAGCCCTTCATGCAGATGTAGTCGCATCTGCCACAGGGAATTTGGTAGTCCCAACGTACATTTCCATTATTAAATGCAAGCTTCGGTTGATGGTGAGGGGGAAACGATTATTAAATTGACCATCTGCGCTATAACGCACCAGATGGCGCTGAGAGGAAAAATCGTCTGCTAGGAACAACAGGAAACTATTGATTGCTGAAAACTACAAGCGCAGCGGAAATCAGAATCACCAATATCTCGAATTAATATGATTATTTTAAGGTTTCCAAATATAAATAAACATTCTAAATGCTGAACCATGAAATGTAACAACGAACATACAGTTTCGTTTCTTATGATACCGTATCTGTTACTTCGGAATGTTCAAAAATAAGAAACTATACTATTAAAAATGTCATTACAACAAAGATGTTTAATGTGCGTGAATAAATATTTATACAACAGAAAATATAAACACCTTTGAATAAGAAAATATAAACACCTTTGAATAACCTAATTCTCAAGAATCTGTACACCTTTCGCTTCGTCTGTTCTTCAGTGCAATTTACTGCCATTCAATGATTATTTACTTATCTAACAAATTCATACATTCTATCTTAAAATTCTGTGAACCTAATATAAACAAAGCACAGTGGAAAATGTACAGGATATTGTAATGTCTCCAACAATCTAAACAAAACGTAAAACACCATCCAGAGAATTAACAGTAATAGCATTATTAATCGTAGAATGAGTTATTGCTTTTTTTAAGAAAATTATATTTAGGAAAATCATATTTTCACTCCTATTTAATGATACGAACCAAACCAAATAACTACACAAAGTTAGAACTGTACACGATACAAATATGAATTGCACATGCTGATATCTTTACATATACTACATAAGTTTGGAAAACACAATAACTATTCTGGACAAACAAAATTGCTGAAATTTTACTCAAGATTTCTAACAATATTAATCGATTGCGATTTAAAACTATTTATATGTATGTATATTAGTTGTTCATCAGAAAAACATTCCAACTTGGCAATCAATCAAAATTTATATCGAACTTCTCTCCACGATTAAGTGTTAATTCCATTAATTTATTACCATAAAAGTGAAATTTTAAAACTAACATTAGCAGTAACTACAAATGGTACTCACTTCTTGTGCTGCACAGGTATTAATTGCTGGTGATAATACTCCAAGAGGTTGTCTGTTTGGACTAATTGCTGATAGAACGGCATTATTAGGCCTAGTAGCAGCAGGATGTGTTTCCAAAGCGATCTGAAGGTCCATAATGTAATCGATGACATACTGAATTATTTCCAATTTAGATAATTTCTTGTGTCGAGGCATGTTGGGTACCAAGGTCTTCAATTTGCACAAGAGTGACTGCATTTCTTCACCAGAAACATCACGTTCCTTATTCACTTTTCCTTTCAACATTTTCTGATCCATCTGTTTAGCAGCCATTTGTAAATCACATTGAGCTTTCATGGTATCTGATGATGAGGAAGCGCAATATTTAAATATGTATCAAAATCTTAATGAGCACGGTCTCCCGATTCTGAGCGAGAAATAAATACGATTTATCCAAAGAATATGATAGTCCTTTCTGAATCCAGATACAGCTATGTTCCAAAACAACACAGATCCCTGGTTTTTAAGCTGTCATGGGCGGTGATAGGCGGCGCTAAATTCGTCAATTTCCTCTCAGCCAATGGTAAACGAGTTTTAACTGAGCCCCTAGAACGAAAGTGACCAATGAGGCAGTTGCAACTGTCAATCAAATTGGATGAAAACTATTTTCAAGTTGTTCCTTTTAGAAACATCCATATGTGTTTTCTATTACAAGACGCAGCTGCTTATCTTCAGATTGTATGTCCTACCGCCATCTATTAAACGGTGTTGCAACTAAAGGAACCACAATTGCGTGGGAAAATATCTGGAAGACTATGCGCGCAGGTGTGCTTGCAATCGGGTACATCTGGTCACGTATGAAATCTGGTTTTCCAGCCAAATGGCTCTCTTTCTGCCTTGGATAAGATAATACTTTGTGAATAAATTAATAACAGTGTGGGAAAATTTTTGTTTTGTATTTCAAGATGGTAAATTTAACATTTGATATTCAAAAAATATCTACGTACATAACAGTTTTTAAAGAGAAACTTAATAACTGAATAGCCATCTGCTGTTTACCAAAAATAAAAACTCAGATAATTCATTGATTTTGTACTAAAAATTTTCCGCTGGCAAATGGGTAAGATGATGAGAAATATAATAGTTGCTATGCTATTGTATATTCTTAGCGCATATCAAAGATTATAATTATACATCGAATAGAGAACTACAAAAATATAATATTTTGATTATTTTTAAGACTATTTAAAAAGAGAGTTTTCAGATAATGTATTTGTTTTACTGATAACAATTAATTACCAATAACTGATAATTTCAACACATATTAATAATAAAATAATCCTCATTTTTTTCTAAGTTGAAATAATTATAATATAAATAATTGCATATTATGCAATACATTATGAAAATAAGTTTATTTTATTTGTGTAGAATTTTAACAAATATGATTTGTAAATTTTGATGGCATATTAGTTATTTAAAAACAGTAATATACGTGTAGAAAACTTATGACTGAGAAATACAATAAGAAGTTACAATAATTAAAAAGGTCAGTAAACAGCTTATACTCTTAAAAATTATTTCATCGTTCTCACATGTAATAATTAATAATAAGCAAAACTTCGTAAATTTTTAAGGAATTATTATTCATAATTGATATTGTTCTATAACCGAGAAGCATATAAATACCCCCTTAATGAGTAAAAGCCTTCTTTTCTCTACAGGTACGCAATATAGCAATTACAATTTTATTCAAATTTGCAATTATGATACCAAAGTAATATACTATATTTCATACACCTAGCTTGCTGTGTTATCAAATGCATACGAATGAAAAGACAGAAAGACAATATAGCTTTTCACGGATTTCCTTAAAAACGTTACAAATTTGCGATTTCGATATTCTAAAATCCATCTCTCCAGCTTGCTCTTTTTTTTTTTTTTTTTTGTATTATCATGTTGACATGAATTCGAATACATACACATGCATACAGTCAATGAACAAATGTATTCAAAACTAAATATGATAGAGTTTACAATTCTAATTATAATGCAAATTTCCATCCATCTAACTTATTTCGTTTTTTAGTTATAGAGTTGGCATTAGATAGACAGATTCTCACCCGATGAATTCCGTTCCAATTATGACACATTTCTATAATTTCCATAAAAAGAGTAACATTCAGAATTTTATTTTCATTTTTTCATGTACATATTTTTCACATAGGAAGTATTCAAAGAGAAAATAAGGAATCCTCAAAAAATTTGAACTTCAGATTCTTACGAATTTCCTCAAGAACGAAAAACTCATTTTTGGAGTTATATCTGTCTGTCTGTGAACATTATACCTCAGAGCTAGACTGATCAAATTTAGTATCTGAACTCTGCGTCAAATTTGTAGATATCTATCAATTTCTGAACGAAATCTCTCCAATGGAACTCTGCCAGTCAAAGATGTAACGCAATAATTACCAGATAAAAAGATTTAGATTGATAAAATGTGGGATATAAGTTTAGCTTCTAAAGTCAAAGAGTAGTCAATTTATCAAAGAGTTGACTGTTGGTCTGTGCATTCAGATAAACTTAAAAATACAAAAATACCATGACTTCAATGTATAAAATTTATGATATCATTTTTGTGATTACAATTGTAATTATGTCCCAAATTTCGGTTTCAGTTGGTCAGAAAGGAGGGAGACGTTCAAAAGGCACATTGAATGTGCCTATTCTAATTTCTGCATTTAAGCGTTTAATCGCCAAAAACACCACACGCTGAAAGCTGTTTCATAACTATTTTTCGTCCTCGGAATGTGATTAATAATGGACAAATATATTTACTATAGAAAATAGTTCGGGAAGAAAATACCACATTCTTGAGATATTATATTCAAAGCGGACAGGCAAGTATGAATTTTTAAGGAATACTGTGTCTCGCAACCTCCACATACATTTTCTACAATTAATTTGATTAGTAAAATATTTGAATGAACTTATCATTATTTATTACAAATTCCTTAATATTCGGTTGTAGAAAGAAGAAAACAAAGGAATAGATAATCTTGAACGGAAATGGGTTTTTGAACAAGAATAATATATATATAATTCAAATAATGCATACTTTATCTCGTCTATAGTTCCGAGATCTACTAACACCAAGCTAGATAAGTCATACTGGACACATAGGCTGTCCTGGGAGTGGATCCTATTTTCATGCTTCTTTGCATTCACAGCCAATATAATTCCATAACTGAATTTTGCAGACGTACTGAAGTTTGATTCCATTCGGAAAAATCCAATTAAATCTTGTAATTTAATTTCATGATGATTTCGATACTTTTTTCTTTAAATAATTTTTATGTAAAAATTTTTTTTTTAAATTAACATATTTTAATAACTGTAAATAATTTTTGTGTAAAAAATAGAAATAAAAAAAATCTAGCATGTTTTAATAACTGTACTCATTAAAATAAGCAGGAAATTCTGAGAATTAATGCACTTGTTTAAAGAATTTGCAACCTTTTTTGCAGAAATTGCAGAAAACCTTTACAATCTATAAAACATAACATTTTAAAGAATTGCCATTTATTACAGCTAGAGATCGTTGTTCAATTATTTTATTTACCTACAAACTGAAAATTCGAAAATATTTACATTTTCCAGAAAACTTTAACAACCTATAAAATATAAGACTGAGAAGTCCTTTGAAAAATCATCCACAATAAGCATCATATACTGTGGAGATTCCGGACAAAAGTTTAAAATCAATTCATTCCTTTTAGTTATCCATTCGACATTAATTATTACACTGCATTATTTATATTCGTGATCAACTTTTTAATAATCTAATTGAACAGGATTGAATAAAGACAGACTTTTTAAGAATAAATTAAAATTTATTTGTCGTTTTATCCTCTAAAGAAGCGCAGATGACCTTGTCGAAAATGCTAATTCACACTAACTTCGCTATAGGTGAGGGTTGAATCGCACAAAGACAATTTCCGCTTGAAAATTCATCATTTTTTAGATTTGTCAAGTTTAGCGCATTACAGTAGGTAGACGAGTTTATATATTAACATAACAGTATCTACTAGAAAATAAATTTCAGGCCATATTGTTATATTTTTACTTCGAAATTGACAAGCAGTCAGAAGTCATGAATCTGATATTGCAAATTTCGCAGTTGTAATATCCTTATAAGTGTTCTATACAAATATGCAATCGTAAATATATATTCTTTTCTTATTTATTAAATTTATTAAAACATTGCCAAATTTGGTAGGTTTTTATTTTGTCCGAAAAATGAAAATTTTAATTTTATTCAAGACACTTATCTTTCTTGAAATGACCAGACCATTTTCTCTTCCTCCCCTCCAGAGGAAGGGCTACTCAAGAGCCGATGCCCTGACACATCAGTAAATAATGTGTTGAAAGAAAACTCTTACAACTGGTTGGACACCTGCACCTTCCTGGGTTGTGCCCAGACGTGCATGCTTGCGTTCTTCAGGGGAAATCATGCTTTAACTAGCATGTGTTCGAATGCAATTGAAATCGAACATTTTAATCGCAGTAAAGTCAATTCACACTATATCACAGTCACATAATTGGTTATCCTTAACCGAGGAATTTTGGTGTCACATGCTTTTACCTCCCCCAAAATGTTTGATGAATTCCATAATTAAAACGGACATGCCGCATTTGACGCGCATCACGTGAACACAAATTAACTACATCGCTGTCTTTTAAATAATATAAATATTACATTTCAGTCCACGTATTCGTTAGACTGCGTTTCACATAGAAATATTATTATATAAATAATGCACTTAGTTTGAAAAAAGAATATACGTCTCAGGAATTTTTATATCTTTAAATAGCTATCATTGTTGTAATATTTTTTTTATTTCCTGCCTTTGCTGTGAATCATGAAGGGTCTTTTTTGGGGAGGTGGGTATGAAAAGTATCATATAGTCAGATCTTAAAAATAGATGATTCTCTTGTTGCCATTGAAACAGAAAAAAAAAATTGTTTGAAAATAATTGAATTGCGACGATGATTTTTATATAATACTTTAATGCAAGCTTTCTTATCTAACATTAATGAAAGCTTTTAAGTTTAATCTACAGATTAATACCTGACGGAATCTCAATATACTTGTTTAAATGGAACATACAAAAAAATTATGGGGTTTTTTTCTCTCTTTTATTTAATAAAGGAAAAGATTTTTCCCATTACAATATGATCTACTTCCCTTATATATTTAATCATATTTCGGCTTATGATGAAACGATAATACATGGAAAAAGGGGAAACTATCACTAGAGTGTAATGTCTTGAACCTGACCAATCAAATAAGGAAGTAGAATTTCAAGCAATTCGTTTATTTTCAACCATCTATGTACATGCGAACAATATGTTCTAATATAGATTAAGATGTTTTGTATTTACACCATTTGGAAATTGCTGATATTTACACAACAGTCGTGAAATAAGTTCTCCATCAATTGAGAAATAACACCACAAGAACTTAATTGGGGGTTAGTTAACACGATTACTCCAAAAGTAGTTCTAGGAATCCACCAAACATCAATTAGTGAAGCGTAATTCAGCAGTCTGCAACCCAAGAATTATCTTCCCCTCCTTAAAAAAAAACTAATTTTATATATGTCCAATCTCCGCCTCTCATTTCACATTAGAGCACTTGAACTCTCTCTCGTCCAACAGTTATTCAGCAAAATGTCTCCCTCAGTGGTCACCAGTCGATGGTGTGAAATCCATCAATGATTACCGTTCTGGTACAAGTTTTAATTATAGTCCCTTCACAATGGGAAAAATTTAGCATCCAGGTGGTTAGATACTTTCCCTTGAAGGTGAAATAAATTTCTCTTAAAAGATGAAATTCCATGTGTGATTCTTCAGCAGGACATCACTAATAACCAGATGTGATGACCACTCAGGTGAAGAAGATGCAGTTGTAACAATTGAGGGTTTTAATAATTGAGGGATTAATAAATTGAAGATTATAACAGGCGCTGACACAGCTGGCTGGAAGTGCCAATTATTAAGAATGGGAAAGGAGATCATTACAAGAGTTTTCAGTTTCCCATAAATTTTTTTTCATAGTATAAAAAATAAAATACTTATGTTTTTGAAATGTAAAAAAGAGAGAACTCCTCAGGGAACAAGACAACAAGAAAAGGGTAAAAAAGGGTAAATATCGTCAACAAGAAAAGGGTAAATTATTAAACTATTTCATTTTTAGAAGGTAATTCAGTAGATTGGCCATATAAAATCAAAGTCTTTCTCATTGATGATCTAGAGAGAAGGATTTCCTTAAATTTTCTCGCAATTAAGGCGTTATTCCTAGGATTCTGATATAGCAATGGCGTACAGTAATTACGAAATATTGTCTTTTGAAATGTTTTGCTGATTCTATCGTGTCATTCGCGGACAGCTATTTCGAGATTAATCCCTCGCATGCGGTTAAAAGCATCGGAGACCGAATTTGTGCTTTAAATCCATATTTCCCATCCGTTTGAGATAAAATGTGATTCAAAGCTACACTTGTAATCACAAAATTACTTACCAAATTTGATATATTTAAGTCACTGCGACTTTGTGTTATTTTTATTTCGTTTACATGTTTCTAGAAACAGATTATATAGACAGAACATTAATCTTTATTGGTGATAGAATCTCGATGGTTAATTAATCTGAAAGTCTGTAGCATAATAAAATTAAACGCAGGATTTGACTTTTTATTTATTTATTCACAATTACAAAGCAGCGATAAAGCGTGTTTGTAAAATGTAATTATTAAAACGACGAATACTATTTCTAAATATTTTAAAATATATTTATAATTTTTGTTAATTAATTTGATTTAATTTGAAGTAAAAATTTAATTGAAATAGAATCGACATCACTGAGAAAAATATAAATGGTTTTAATTTAAAATAGGTTTTGTACTTTCATTACATTATATGTGAACCTTTTTAATAAGTGCCTAACATTTATTTTAAAAAATTATTCTAAATTATTGAAGAACGGCAAACACATTTTGAGTAATTTTGGGTTGTTTTTTTTAATTCCTAACTTAACGAAAATTAATTACACAGGAAATTACTATCAAATAGAACTGCTCTAAATCCAACGGATTGCCTAGTAAATAGTGTTGAACCTTTACCCTCACCCCCATCTTGCAGGTCACAAGTGCAGACATTATAAAGCTAAAATTCCAGGGATTAAATTATCATGCTAACTTTCTATTCATTTTTATGTAGTTTCTCTGAACAATCCCTTTTCTATATAAAGAATTTAAATGCGCTACAATCATGTGCATGTTAAATTAAGTATGAAATAAATTCAAGTGATTGGCATAATATTTTCACTTTCATTTTTGAATAATAACTATGAAAGAAAAAAAAATTATTTTTAAAAACTAAATTCAAATTCCATAAGTAATCAGAATATAATAAAATAATAATTATTTTTAATCCATTTACTCAAATCACCCCTAATTTTTTTTTCGGATGCTAGCTTTTTATTTTTTAAGATAAGCAATTGAACTTTTAACTTTGCCTGTTGCATTTAAATATTGAATTGTCTTCTTTAAAAGTTATAAGTTCAATAAAGCTATAAAAAAGCAATTCTTATAAAACAGCAATTTATTAGTTGAACAAGACAAAAAAAAAGAGATTAAAATTAGATTTAAAAATATTCCTACCATATGCCATTCATACGGTTGCATTAATGTAATTTCATTCAATTCCTACTGTTCACACTCTCTCAATATATATTCATATACCTTGTTCAAATTTCGAATCGTTAGTAAAAGGATTTTTATCAAGTTCAAATACATTTTTAAACTAATATTAGATGACACTTGATGTTAATACAGAGTTTTTTAAAAATATAATTCATTAATTAAATTGAATTACTTTTTATACTTTCAATAGAGTTTTAATAGTTTGGAATGAAAATCAAATCAACAAGCAATAGCTCAATCGGTAAAATACGAGGACTTCAGTATTTTTCACGTGAAGGTGAAGAATGTGATTTCAATTCTTGCGGAAATCAATAATTTTTTGATACATAATAATTGTTTTTTGATAATTATTTAATAAAAAGTAACTAAAATGAAAAATTTCTTCGTTGACATAAGTAGGAATTGATTTTTTTTTTAAATTTTATATTACTGCTTATTAATTTATTTGAAAAAAATATGTTGGTATGTAATAGGGGCTTCTTTTTTTTTTTTTTTTTTTTTTTTAAAAAAAAAAAAAAAGGTAATTGCAAAGTAAATTCTTTAATAATAGAAGTATCAAGAGTAAATTTTTAATTTAATGTTACGTTCGATTAATAGAACAAAATAACTGTCATTAATACAGAATTAATTATTTTGTTTACAGCAAGGTATTAAAAAAACTAGTAAATGCCTTTGGCAATACACTTGTTGATTCTTAGCTCCCCCCGTACACACACACATAAGAACAGGTTTAAAAAGCTTTCCCATAAACACTTTTAGGTTAAAAATAAATTATTGGAAATGCTTGTTTTTTCCTTTTACAACCAAAACACTATGGAATGTGGCAATTCCGTAATCATTCCATCCAATCTTTTTCTATTTTAAGAGGAAAGAGAAGAACCGATTTTTTACGACATCATTGATCTGGCGTCAGTCATACTGACGACTCGTAACATCCGCATTAGAATTGGTCTTGACTGATTTCTGAGAGCATCCTTAACTTCCGCAAGAACTTGTCCGGCCAACATCCACAATGCGCCTCCTCAATTACTAGTTCAAGGAGAGGAATAATAAGAAAAGGGTGAGACACTGCGGAAACGGTGCTTCATTGTAATATCATGAGGATGTATTAAGGAAATTGCATTTGTGTGATAAATCCGGTAACAACTATGGTAATATTGTTCGTAAGTCAAATAATAGAAAAAATAAAATTAAGAATATAATAGAAATTCATCTCGGTCTCTTAACTGATCATTCTTGTAGACAGCAGAAAGCAGATAGGAATCCTTTATGAATTTATTAGTTACTAGCCGCCTTTGGCGACCAGCTGGTTCGCCATGAGTAAAGCGTTCTAAAATTTTCAATTAAATCACATATTCATTAGCCTTGAAGTAATTCCGGGCATTGATTGACCTGAAATTAGTATTTTCTTTAAGATTATGGACGGAAAGTTCTAAAAGTACACCTTTTCCTAGTAATATTCTTTAATTTTATAAATCCGTCAGTTTTAACCATCGGTTATGCT
This sequence comes from Argiope trifasciata, assembly GCA_026543055.1. Lineage (NCBI taxonomy): Eukaryota > Metazoa > Arthropoda > Arachnida > Araneae > Araneidae > Argiope > Argiope trifasciata. Next base: position 794,250 of record JAPMOQ010005166.1, on the reverse strand, counting down.
TCCAAAATATTAAAAAAAATTTCGATGTTGCCAAAATATTAAATATGTTTTTTTTAAAGAAAGCGAGAAAGGGAAAAATAGTATTAAATTAATGATGCAGATATTGCAAACGATAACATAAATATGCCATTAAGTCGGGATTTCAATGCATATCCTGTCTAAATTCAATCAAGTTTACCGTAAATGAAGAAGATTTATTGAGTTAATGGTATAGATATTGCAAACGATTGTAGAAACCTTTGCTTTGCATTTATTTTTCAAAGAAAATATCACATTTTATATTTCTTTTATTTTATCCAGTCACGTGCTGAAAGTTGCATTTCTGTAGATTTATTTTGCGATGATATTTTTTTTTATTTGAACTTCCGGCATTCTTTTATTTTATCCAGTCACGTGATAAAAACATGGTTAAAATATTTCTTTAAAAATTCATTAAAAATAGAAGTTTACATTATAAATTAAAAAACTGATACCATTAGAAAGCTAATTTTTTTTATCTTTAAATTGATGTTAAAATCATGTTTGTCCGATAATAATTTCGGAAGTTATGGCGGAAAAATGTCGAAATTTCACTTACATTTTAATTAATTCAAATTCTAATTAAAAATTCGAAAAAAGGGCTCCGAGGTGCACATTCCGGACCTCCAAGGTATACATGTACCAAATTTGGTAGTTGTAGGTCCAACGGTCTGGCCTGTAGAGCGCCAACACACACACACGCACACACACACACACACATTGAGCTTTATTATAAGTATAGATTAATTTCTTCAAAGGCTATTCATTAACCAATAAAAAAGGCGACAATAAATATAAAATTGTGACAATTTTTAAAGAAGAGCTAAGCAGTCAAAAATACAGTTTTTCCAGCTAATCTAGATGCTGACAAATTACAAAAAAAAGTGTATTACTCCTTATTATTATAACTAGAAGATGGTGCGTCTAGATGGGTTGTTATCTTGTTAACGATACATCAGTACTACAAATATCGCTAGTTAATTGTCACTGATTAACTAACGAAAGTTATATAGATAATGCTTAGACAGAATGCTTAAACAATAATAATTAAAAAAAGTTAATTTTCTGTCCACTTTAGATGTAAAGATATTTTGACATATTGTTTCGGAGAAATGGGATCTTCTTTGTCCATAATGATTGCGAAAACCCAAACAAAAAACAAACTAATCCCTAAAATCAGAACAAAACAAATAATGCTACAAATATTTTTAAAATTTTTTTAAAAAAGGCAATGCCGAATACGGAATTTTAAAAATGTTGAGAAAAAGACTAGTAGCATCTCAGTTAGGAGATAATAACAAGGGAGAATATAATGAATCAGCAACGCAATGCCGAAGAAATAGGGAATTTAAACAAATAAACAAAAAAAAAAAGTTCTCAGCAGATATCAAAACCGTAAGTACGACTTTGCAACCGATGATTCAAAAGGGCATTAACATTTTTATCTACGCCCAGCGTTACTAATTGTAGTGGACTACTACATAGTATGATTTTCTTCATGAGAGGAGATTTTTTTTGTAGATACAGGTACCTTATGACAGATTAAGGCGATGCATGTCCCTTTTCATATGTTTCCATCTAAACACATATTTTAAATATGTGTTAATTCAGTTTCTTGTTCGCAGTTTCAAATAACAAAGGGCGTCAAAATATTTATTTCTAGATCACTTTCAAAATAATTTGTTCCAGTATTTTACGTATATAAATATTCAAATTTAAAGGTAAATTTTAATAAAACAGTAAATTTTAATAAAATTTATTAATGAAATCTAATTTTAATAATAAAAAATCAGACATTTTCATTGATTATAAAGAGTATATTATGTAGAGTTTTAAACATAAATTATAAACAATTCAAAAGATAATAAATTAAGATTTTCGGAACAATATTCTGAAATTTAAATTCAATTTGAATTTGAATTCATCCCAAGCGTGGCTCATGTCAATAAAATGGAAGTACAAAATGATATCACTCTGATTATGTCGAAAAAAAGGAAGAAAAAAAAATCTTGGAGGGGGGAGGGACTTGAGTTCGTCTATAAGAGTATAGACCTTCATTCTATTGTTCGTTTCGATAATTCGACTGTTGAAAAACCTCTGAAATAGCAATATCGCAGATGACCGTTTGTAATTTCAGGCGTTGTTTAGAGTAAAAAATAAAAAGCCAGTTCTTCCTTTAAGCACTTCAGTAATGATATTAATACATTCTTTCATTTTCATGGAGGGAAAAATAATAGTGTAAATACGTTGAAAATTTTCTCTTCATGGAAAAATGAGGAGGGCAGATTCTTTTAAAGGGGCAATAAATTTTGAAGAAAGCAAAAATGGACGAAATAATACAATTTTATTCTTATCGTTTCATCATCAAAATACACGTTTATATTCAACTAAAATATTGTTATAAAACTGTATTGTTAAATAAAATAAATATTTGAAGAGTTAAGAGCGAAAAAACATCTTAATGATTTTCTCAATATTGTTATGAAGTTTAAATATCTTTGAAATGTTCCAGTTAAATTCCTTTCCTTTGAAAGTTTGAAAAATTTGTTCCTCTGAAATTTTAATTTTTGAAGAAGTTTAATGAAATTGATAATAAAGATTTCAAACAAACATTAGCCAATGGGGTAGCCTTTTATGTTCCGAGTTTTTTTAATTCATCAAAAGCCATGAACGCACAGAAAAAAATGAAAATTTCGTAAGTGTGCATAAGAATATTTCTAAAAAAAATTCGTATTTTATTGGAATTACAAAATTATACGCAGTTTAGTTCCAAATAAATTTAAATTGGGTAATAAAAAATTATTGATAATCACCTGGAATATTTTTAAAAAAATTTCCATTACATATATTTTTTAACTTAAAAAAATGGTATATTTTGTTTTAAAATGGTTTTTAAAAAAATGGACGTATTTATATTTTAATATATATGCATAATAAAATTTCATAACCCGAACTGAATAATTCTAAAAGCATTTAATAGAGTACACTGTCCCCTTAAGAAAAGGGGAAAAAATATTTTTTTTTGTCTTTTTAGTTTCTAAATTTTTTGTTTTTAATTCGGAAATTTACTACACTTGGCGCATTTATATTTAACTTTTTATTTGCTTTCTTTTTATTTTCTCACATACGAAGTGCAAATGAAGTTGTGATGATAAGTTCATAAGCCACATAACAGCTTCCAGTTCGGAATGTGCATTTTTGTATAGGAGTTATGTTACGCTGCTACAGACCCAATGATCCCGAGTTCGAATCTAAGAAACCGCAAATTAACATAATCATTAAAAAATTAAATAATTCAAGCCAGCACTGTTCTACCCGGCTGAAATTTAATATACAATCAGTTTTGTGGCAAATATATTCCCAGCATGTCTATCTGTCTGAATACATCAATACAAGCAAACTCGATAACTACTAAATGCAAACAGCTTGGTAAATGAAATTTGGTAAGCAGGTTTAGCTTCTAAAATTTAGATTATGTCAAATTGCATTATCAAATTTTGAATCACATCCGTCGAACAGTTCACCATCTGTCAGTCTATTATTTCTCAAGCACTTAAACGCAATAACTCACAAAAGCAGCGAATTAAATCAATGAAATTCGTTATCTAATCATAGTTTTGTGTCACATTTTGGCGTCAATCATCTTGCCCGTAAGGTATCCAAAATACATGTTGTCGTAATGGTAAAATACATATAGTTTCGTCACATTAAATACGCCCAGGGTATAAATTTAGTAACTATCGCAATGTCCCCAATTTTATGCTTGTGAAAAAAGAATAAGACATATTGGAAAGCATACATGAACATTTAGGAGGAATCATTCATTTTGCTTATGATGGGTTTCTTACAACTTTTTACCAATCGAACTTCAATTTCGGTTTGAAGCAATTCTCCGATTCAAAAATAATATTTCATTGAAGTTAATTGATTGATTCATAATTTGACCACTCTCCGTAGAGTGCGGAAAATGAAAATGTACACAAATAAATAAATAAAATTGATTCAAATATATGTAATTTTTAAAGGTACGGATAATTCATCTTTATATGTACCTTATCTATAAAAATAATTTTTCTTGCCACTCACTCACTGTAAATGGAAAAACAGTTCCATTTTAACTTGCAAGTCGCACACATTTTTACTTTTTTCTACGCCACCCAAATCTGATTATTGCAACAGTGATTGCCTGACATTGTTCTGCGAAACCAGTTCAAATTAGGAAATCATAAAAGTTGTTGAACTTGAAAAATTTCTGATATTTTCCCATTTGGACAATATAAAAGCTGTAACCGTGTTGGTTTCATATTCCTCTTCTTCCATTAGATACTTTGTGACCCAAGAAACTTTAAATGCAATGGCTATTTCTTAGATTTATTTAAAATAGCTTCTGAAGATTAAAAACAATAACATTCAGTTAAATTGGTAATTATAACTGAAGTCAGCAAACAAGCGATTATTGGAATCTGGCGAATGCATTTCCTCTAAAAGACCCAAGATTTCCTATTAAGTTGCACATTTTATATCTGAGAAGTAAATTTTTTAGAAAAGTATCCCTAAAAAAATAATAAAACTTTTAATTATCTTTTTTTTAATATTATCTTTTTGCCGTAATGTATAAATAAGACAATGCAGGACACTTTCAAATAAAAATATCTTTTTCAATCTGGGATTCTTTTTATTAGAGAGACAATAATTCGAAAATTAATTTTTCAATAATCAGAAATAAATATTTTATTTTCGAAACACTTTATATGTTTAGTAAAATTAGGAATGGAAAATCTACTTTTGCTATTATTTCGTTTTAAAAGAAACTACTTCTTGAGGCCGCTATTTGTAATAACAGTTTTTCTGACTGTTAATCTATTAACAAGGAAAGCATTTATTTAAAACTAGACGCCTTTGGCGACCAGCTGGTTCGCCAAGAGTAATGGGGTGCAAGATTTTCAATTAAATACTTATGTGCCTTGCTCTCTTTATAATTTCTCTGCCAGATATACTTAAACTTCGAAAGTCACGTAACACTGATTTACTAAATTAATGATATAGATGTTGCAAACGATCATAGATAACCTTTGTCTTGTATTTCTTTTTTAGAAAACATAACATTTAATATTTATTTAATTTTATCCAATCACGTGGTGAATGTAATATATTTTTTTTTCGATTTAATTTGCAGTCATAGTTAATTTATTTTTTAATTTGAACTTCTGTAAGTATGATTACAAATGACCCTTTGATGAAACTGAAAAATAGGAATTTAAAGGATTCTTTCCAAAATAAACCATTTCTCCTGAAATTAATAAGTGTGCGAATTAAAAATGGAAGAGATCATCCTACTTTGAGATTTATGACAAAAAGAACATTTTTTTAAAAAATAATATTCTTTTAATGCCGATAAAAGTACGCAATGGAACCGTTGGATAAAATAACGAAACTAACAAAATTTTCCTTCTAAAAATAAAAGCATAGCTACAGATTGTGTTCAGGATTAACTTTCAAATATTTATCAAATTTAAAAGTTGTACAGAAACGAAGTTGTCACCATATAATATATATATATTTCAAATACAAAAAAAAAAAAGAGTCATTTTTTTTCTTGATATCATTAAAAAACATTGATGAAAATCATGAAAAAAAAACCTGCTAGATTTTCAATAAACATATTTCAATTAATTTTATGTATTTTTCTAAAAGTTGACAGCACCTTCCACGTCTTAATAAGCACTAAATCAGAAAAAAGTTTTAAATTTGTAAAATATTCATATTTTTATAAATTATCTTCTTTTGCACATTTTATGAAACATGCCAACTTAACTTTCTTGAATAAAAACTACCTATTTAAAAGTTACACGCACACTTCCACTTATGATGCAATTTTTAAAATTCCGGACTAAACCGGCTAAGGCCCAGGACACATGATGCCATGTGTTTTGAACAAGTCATAAGTAAGCAAAAAGCCATTGAAGTGATGAATGGCTTTAAAGTGAGTTTTGAGTACCTATGAAATTAATTTTTCTCCAAATAGATGATTTCGGTAATTTGAGGCGCTAAATGGCGTTCTTAATGTGGGAGTTCTTTTAATCCCTTTAATAAAATAAGTTTAACTTCATCATATGGGGAATTTTCAATTCACTAAGTATTTATTTCATATTAATTATTCACAAATTAGACTATTTTTTACGAATGTATTTTTCTTTTATTTATAATAATTCGAAACTACACAGCATTCATGTTTGTGCGTATGTAAATACAAGAACCTTACCAATTACATTATGTCCAAGTGAAAATATTTTAATATTTTATCAATTTTGGAATTACAAAATTATTTATTGGTAGTTAGAATAATAACTTTTTCTTTAAATCTTTTAGAATTGCTAGGTTTCTTCGCAATCTAGTGGCTCTAACAACTGACTAGCTGCAATTTCGTCATTATTTTTTGTATTTCTGAGTTTTATTCTAAGTAAACTGATGTATTTACAGAGCCATTAAGGAATATTCCGCCACATTATTATTTAGCTTTCTAATTAATTCTTTTAGGGTAATTTCATTTAATTAATTTAGTGAATGTGCTTTTCTTGCAAACTTCTTTATTTAACAATTAGAATAATAAATTATTTCAATCGATTAGGTTAGATTTATGGTGTTTAATGGCATAAGAGCCTATCTTGGCTGAATGCGCCATCAATTTCTTCTCAACCTAGTGGCACTAGGTACCGACTAGATGGAATTTCTAGGTAAAATGTTGAGCAAGCGGATGCCTAATGCAGGATATCCAGCCACATTATTAAAAACATCCTGCTTCTTATAAAAGAATGCCGAAATTCTTTGTCATAACCACAGAAAATTCTTATGAATCCACCAGTTATGGGACTCCCCATCGAGCAAACATTCCTCAACAGGCGCCACTAATACTACAATCCACCCCACTTCCAAATATCAAGCATGAACTCATCATTTGTATTCCAGTTTACAGCAAACTGTATGCCAAGTTCAAATACCTTCATCCAGTCCAATACAAAACGATCTGTGGATGACAAGGAGAGAGTAAGAAGAAGGGGGGGGGGAGGAAGAGAAGAGAATCAAGCCGATTTGACGGATGCAGACGATTTCGAACCTAAACAGAATCGCGCCCATGGCGTCACCGAGACATATTTACGCACCCGTTCAGTTATTTATGAAAGCGAGCCGCATCGCACAATTCTGAGAAGCCGCCCTTCGGAGGGTGGGCGCCGTCTCGGAATCCGGGCCTGGCGCCGCGCAGCCGGGCTTAGCTCCAGTTCTCACGCTACTCTCGGCCTGCACAAGGTGGCCGCACCGTGCGACTGGCGAATGTCAATCTCCACCAGTGGCAGCAAGTGGCCTTTCACTCAGCACCGCAAGAGTCAATGGAGAGCGGGAGCGGAGTTGTTAGAGTCCTGTTTGTTTATTTGTTTTTTCGGTTTTGATGAAGAGGCCTCTGTTTCCAATCGGGATGGAAATCTCCTATGGGAATAGTGGCTGATGACACTTGGGTTTAATTTCGGTGTGATCATTGTTTATGTTCTGAATAGTTTTTAATTTAATGGAGCTACGGAATAATTTTTTTTTATATTTATATTTTATTCATGATAAAAATATTTAAAAGAGCTTTTCCGATCAAGCTGATTTGATGGAAATGATTAATTTTCAAAGTTTTAAACGGTTAATTGTATTTTAAGAAATATTGTTAATTACATTAAATCGAATTCATACATATTTTATTCCTTTTGAGTTGAGCTGTGTTTGTTTTTTAGGCATAAAAGCTATCTTTGACTAAGCTGCACCACATTCATGAAATTAAAATATTTGTATCAATTTATAATAAAATCAGAACATAAAATGTTTATAAAATCCAAATGTCGAAAAGGTAAAAATGTGAGATGTAATACTGCAAGATGTAATACTGTACTAAAAATGCAGGGATAGTTCTTATACATGATTATAAAAATCAATATTAAAAAATAAAAAAAACTGGAAAGGTTAGCATGCGGAATTTTCGAAAACAACTCGCCTTAATCCTGGTGAGTTCTCCATTCGTGGACTAAATTGAAGATTATTACTAATATTTCCTTTTAATTTTTTTTTTAATTTATATTTGGTGTTTTTATTTTTCTATTTTTTCCGTTTTTAGTTATATATTGTTTCGTTTGAACGTCCGTTCAGATCTTTGGTTCATAGAATACCAGGTTTTAATGTTTCCTTTTAATGTTACTATACATTTATATGTAACATGCGCTATGGATTTTATACGTACTTAAAATTTCTTAAGCTTTTTGCTTGTATATTTGATATTTTCTACAATAAATGTCATTGGTTAATCTGTTGGAATCAGATTGTTTTAAAAAGATAAGCCCGTCTAGACAGGGTATCTTCTAATTATGTAACAACCAATAATACAGTTGTTTTTTTACCATTTTTCAGTGATGCAATTCGGCTGGAATAATTGAATTTTTAATTGCGTATCTTATTTCATCTCAAAAAATTGGAACATTGGACAATTTATTTTAAATACATTGCCCTTGTTTTGCTTGTTAGTAAATAGCCCCACGGTTTTTCATTGAATAAGGTTTGAGGATATTTAATTGATTAAAAAGTTTACGAATATTTCTCATAAAATTTTTACTACACATGAAATATAAGTAACAAATTTTTTTGATGTCCAATCCAGAAATTCGTTGATTTGCTTAAAATTTGGATCAAATTATAAAAGTTCAAAATAAGATATTCAATAATATTAGTATTTAAAAGTCAATATAAAATAGAATAAATACTTACAAAACATGATTTTTTAATAGAATAATTAATCGAAATTAGTAAGGGAAATAAAAGTAGGTTGTTGAAAAATAGAACTCTTGGCAAAAATTGGCTCAAAATATGAATGAATAAAAATTTGGATAATTATAAGATCAAATAAAGAATTTTTGATAAAATAGAATAGTTACAGAATCAAAATAAAGTAAAGGAGAATCAGTGCAAAAAGTAATAATAGAATGAAAAATTCATTCTTAACAAAATAGGATGGTTAATAGCATGTTTATAAAACTAAAAAATAATACTTGATAAAATTGATTAATTTATTGAAACTAGAAGAAAATAATATAGTTAACAGAAATCATCATTAAACAAGACAAAACAGTAATTTAGGGAGCATAACCTGATATATGTCGAAATTAGATAGCAGAAAGCAATACTAAAGTTATTTATTGGAGAATAATCGAATAATAGAATAACCGAAATCGTTACTAATGAGATATTAGGTTAGTTCATCTTTCAACATGATAGGCTACATTTCTAGCGTTTTAAAAATGGCTTAGAAACGAAATTGAATGATTAACTTTTTATTTAATCCATAAAAGAATTAAATAAAAAGTTGATCCTTTTACAAATTAACTTTTGAAGTAACAAGGTAAAATAAATATATTTTATTTTGCCACATTTACCATCAGGAGAGGACTTTCTAAACGTTTATGAAATTAATTGCCTTAAATTACAACAGAATAACAAGGACAATAACAGTGTCCTATTCTATGTTCAGATTTTGATTACAAAATTTCCAATTGTACTTTTTTTTGATACCATAGCATTGGTAAGCTAAATCTGTAGAAGGATATATATAGTGCTCTTACATTCCTTACATAGTTCGTGGTCTTACATTTGACTCAAAAAGTACGTAACAAACAAAAAAAATATGCTATCGCAGTGGGGCTTTCAATACGGGTCTCTCAACCGTTACATTCAATGCCTATAGTAAAATGATCCGAAATCTCATAATTATCAAAATAGTCACGGTTTTTGACATTTTTATCCCTTTTCCTTTCACTCACTTATTTAGCATGTGCCGAGTGAAAATTCTAAAATCTGGTTTGTTTATCATAAATTTCTCTTTCTTAAGTCGAGGTATTCACATTTCGGATGCTCCACATTTTTTTGGCCATCGTTATCTGCTATCAGTGCCGTGGAACTTCGGAACGTAATCTAAGCAGCCCTAAAACTGCTTGGGCCAAGTAACGCAGTCATTTCTCTCTTCTTTTTATCTGTCTAACCTTTTGATGCCACTTCTTATTTATCAACAGCAGCTCGTTTGTATGACAATAATTCCGTTTCGTCGGTGATAACGCTTGTCGGAGACCGAAATCCTGATAAGCCATCGTAAAAAATAGGGGAGGTGACATAAGCGCCTTCGTCTGCCCTAGCTGATTTATGCTAAACACAAGGTTTTTCTGGTAAGTGTAGGGGAATCTTAACTGTGACTTTTGACATTTTTTATTATTGACGTAAATGTTGAGAGAAAAGCCGTTAAAAAGTCATAAAAGATAATTGAATTCCGTATCTATCTTTTTTTGAAGTGGTTTTTTTTAAACATACTTTTAAATATTTACCCCAGATTTATCATTGCATTTCTGGAAACTCTAAAATAAACAAAATTTAACACAATCCAACAGCTGTATTTTTTTAAAACCCTTTTACAATATAAAATATTCAAAATAACAGTAAATAAAATGAAATAATTTATATCATTACCATTTCGGCAATATTAAAATCTATACGAATTGTATTTGAGAAGACATTATTTAGTAAGGTAAAATAAAAGAATTTTCTTATTGATTCATCTATTTATCTAAAGTAATCGGCATAAATTAAAGAATCAGCATCACATCTCAAAACACTGGTCCAATTTCGCTATTTTTTATTTTATATGAAAGCCTATTACCCCTAGATATGCAACACACTTTCACAGCTTTTCATTTCAGAGAATATCGTAATATAAAACTTTAATAGAGCTTCTAATTTCGCATTGATTTTGCCAATGCATTTCATAATTTTATATGCATAGCTAATTAGTTTGAAAGCTCTATGATTATTGTGCAAATATAATTTAAAAAGGCAATCTTTTATTGTGACAAGATGTAATTCAACAAAGCTGATTGACATGACGAAATTTAATACCTTTAGTAATGTTAGCGAGCGACTGGTTCTCGAAGGCATAGTTAATAAAAAAATGATCTTAGTATAAGATTAATTAAAGTAACCCCTTTGAACACCAACCAAGGACATTTTAAATGCAGAACTTTCTATTGGTATAGCGTGATCCAGAATGCTACCTACAGAAAGACGGTATTGGGCTCAAAAAGGGAAGAGGGTTTCCAAAAAATAATGTTTTAAAAAATCTGTCAAATGATTATCCTAATTATTTTGCTATGAAAATCGAATATTCTGCTTATACTTTAACATAATATACTGAAAGTTGGGCAATTATTTTTGGTTCCCATACAAAGATTTTGATAATGTTCAGAATGTATATATTCTAAATCAAAAGTTAGTAGAAAAAAAATTTTAAAAGAAAAACACCGTGACACAATTTTTCCCCCTGTTAACAATATCAAATAGGCTGCTTAATTTTACGAGTATAATCAATTTAAACCTTTAAATATCTACTCCCTTTGCGTATGATGCCATTCTCCTTACTTAGTCGCTTAGAGTGTTTCACTTTAGGAATTCTGTAGTATTCAATTATTTTTAATGAATAGTTTAAAATTGCTAAAACTCTAAGATAAAATTTTTAATATCTGTTTATAATAACGTGTATTGCCTTTGCCCCAAACTCATCCTAAGATTTCATGCCAAAAAGTTCAGTTAAATGGTTGTGTGACAGTTTATACTTTTTTTTTCTCAACGCAAAACTTAAAAATATTGCAGATTTAAAAATATAAAGACAAACAAATTATGTTTTAAAATTACATAAATGTTCAAGAAGATAAATGAAATCAAATTAATTACACTTACTAAGTCTGACTTCTGTGTTTTGGATTTAATAGGATCAGTGAAAGAAATATGTTCTATCATATTACTATAATTAATCAAAATGAAAACTTTTAAAACATCTTATGATATTTATATTTATAAAAATAAATACTACATTTTTGTGCGCTGTAATTAACTAATGGAGTGATGAAGTATTCGGAATGAGAAAATTATGAGCATGATAACAAAAACAAAATATTTATATCGAAATATTCAAATGATTGATGAGTTCAATGACTTTCTATCAAACAAGCAAGCATAAAACAATAGCATTTTACATAAAACGAGAAACTGGGTAAAATACCGTAAGTAAAAACTATTAACACACCAATAACGATTAATAACCGAATAAAATTATAGAATACAAAAAAAGTTTTGCATAAAATACAATAAATCGAAACGAAACTGTAAAAAAACCCGATATTAGTAGATTCTCATAAAATCTGAGTCACCCACTATATTACCACTGACTACTTAACAACACAGCACTATTCACTTTCTACAGTTAAAAAACTAATATTTTTACCTAACTGCCTAATCTGTCTGAAGTTCCCTAAGTAATTGTGAACAGCCAACTACCCCATGGGGCGCCCCGCACCCTTGAATTTCTTTACTTCTTACTACTGGGGTCACTTCTCGCGTGGTGCCTGCAACACGCGTCACCTCCCCCCTTTGTAACATCCCCAATGAGTTCTTTTTGTGTAGGAGAGAAGTTCTTCGCATTCTTAATGAAACATGGGGAACGAAATGAAAAAAAAAATACCAATGATGACTAAAGGTAAAGAGGAGAAAAAATCCAAGGGACAGAAATCAGGTAGGCTGGCAAAAGGGGGTAGCGCGAGGTTCAATTCGGAATGCGGTAAAGAAGTTAGAAGAAGGCAGGTGGTTTCTGGTTCCTTTCCCACGCTGAAGTCTTCGGCTAATGAAACGCTGACTCCACTAGAGGGAAATAATAATAATAAAAAAGTACAAATAAAGTTGAAGGATTTTATTTTTTTGCGCGTGTTCATCGTTCGACATCTGGTGCCATATTCGGATCTGCCCACCCCCTGTTCGCTTTCTTCGCGCCTTTTTCTTGAAGATGGTAACAGGTGTTGGCGTAGGGGTCTGTTCTAGCACGGTTTCTTCACCTGAACCGTTTGTGGGCTGGTGGTGCTTTATGCTTCAGAGTGAACAGATGGAAAATGTGGAACTCTTGTACACATTAACTGTGTTAACTGATGGCCCGTTCTCTCGACTCTTGAGTAAACTTAATTGATTTTTTTTTCTGCTATTCTAATTACTACACATGATTCTAATAATCTGTTAAATAATTTAAAATTCATTTGCATCGATGTCATTTTAGATAGAATTATCAGATATTTAGCTTTAGTTGAGACTGTCTAGATTCTTGACTGTTTTCCCTAGATGTAAAAAAGAGTTTTGAACTTTGCCTAAAATTTAAATTAAATGTCTCAATTAATAGACTTATGCTGATAAAAGATTATTATGTTTAATTTTGAAAAATTACAATAATTAATTTTTACATCAAAATAATAAACTTGTAAAAGTAATATTTAAAAAAAATTAAGTCACTTTCTACTTAGGTCAACAACGAACAATTTTATTTTAGATATTTTTTATTAAATCATTACAATTAATATAAATATGTAGATGATAAGACAGAAAAACAATATTAAGTGGCCAAATAGATTTTTCCATTCTCCTTTCTATAAGTGGTGTTGAACTATTATTTTTGTTTGTTACTATTTATTCACTTTTTTTGTTGTTGTCGTTTCTAGTTTATGATGCTGAAAGTGGTTTCATTTTATTAACGACTGGAAATTTGAACTATATATATAAATAAATATATATATAGAGAGAGTGAACTAATAGTAGAAATTGAAAAATGAATCATTCTTTCGACACATAGAGTATCATTTAATAGATATTTATATTGTTGCACATCCCAGAGAACAGCAGTGCAATAGCAAGTCTATGCGTTGACATATCTATCTATGACATTATGCACTGTTGAGAAGTCCAATATTAACAGTGGATTGTCAATAAGAGACCCAGGCAAATAAGATTGTAATCAAGTGAAACTCTTACTTAAAACATTTGGCGCAGAAAAAAAAATCCTCAAAATATTTCATGATTCTAAGATGTCAACTGAGAAAATGAGTAAGAGTAGTTATTTAAAGGTATAGACCATTTCAATATTCATTCAATATACTATAACGTTCCCCTGTCCTATTTACGATTAGCGGTATTACCCGAAGCTGCTCACAACTTATTAACACTTCCATTGTTAAACGCCGCCAGCTTTCGAGATGCCGAATTTCCGTATCTTCGACTATTCGCATCGGTCATTAGATCACTCATGAAGTTCATTGTGGGGAGGGGAACTACCGTTTCTTCAAAGGAAAGGCGTCCCACTGCCAGATTCCAAGCTGTCCTTTCTGATGGAATCACTGACACGTGTTCCAGAGTGAAATGGCTAGGACGCGTTATTGATGGACAGTCCGACGTCACGAAAGACAGAATCGATAATTTAGGGAAATTGGACGAGTGGCCAATGGAAAGCTGAAGCAGAAAAATAGTTTTTAAGGACGTGGACTTTGGACAGCAAAAAAGTGCCCGTTGGGCCGGAGAGAGACTTCTGAATTGGGGACTGCGATTTCGACACGCCATCTTGGTAGCGGTTCTGACTAACAATCTGTCAGCATCTGGTGGGGTTTTTCTTGGAATTAATGGAGGACTCTTTCCCTGAACTGTTTCCACTATAGACCTTCAATTTGTAACTTTTGTGTAAACAACGAATATTTAACCTAGATTAGAACATATTGTTTTTCTGTAAAATTATAAGGCTGTAAATAAAGAATTTATCTGTAATTTTACTCTCTCATTTGATCAGTGGCGATTAAGCTATTATAATACATATTTTCTTACTGATACCCATATAAAATGATTATATTTCCCGAATCAGCTAGTAAATACCTATTTTCTTCTAATTCTCTATTCCTCTTAAAAAATAGTTTTTAGGAGAGAAAAAAGCATTCCATATTTAAAATAATTAAAAAAATGTCTCATATCCTTCTTGTTAGTAAATAGTTCATATAAAAAAAAGTCTAATTCGGCTTAACTTTTAAAATGTAGCTCCTGAAAAATTTAGTTATCCAACATTTACTGTTGATAGGATAACAACTTTATAAACATTTACATTCTTTCCTGGTTATTAAACTGATGTTATGGAATTCGTGTTCAAACATTTTTTCTTCTTATTTGATAAGATTGAGAAATATGAACTTAAAAGAATCGATGTACCACAGAGAGGAGAAAAATGTAATGTAATAACATATCACTGAGCGTGTAAATTTTAAAAAATGTATTTTCTGCAAAGAAAAAGTGGAAGCGACATTTTTGCTTTGGAGTTAATATATTTTTTTTTTTGGGGGGGGGGGGTTGTACGAGACTTTGGTTTGGTTATGGGTGAATTTAAGCGAGCAAATGAATGATTTGATGGAAAAAGATTGAATTCTATTGTAACAATTACATTTTATTTCAAATTGTGCAGCGAATAATTAAATTCCCTAACTTATTAAAATTATAAGAAAAATTGCATTAAGGCAATTTTTTTAACTTTTTAGATAATGGAATGATTATTTTCGTCTGATAATTATTTCAAGAAGATACACCAGAAAAATATTAAAAAAGTGATTTAATTTGTAATTATTTTTGGATTTTGAAATTCGACTGTGCTGTCTTGCTTTAAAAAAGCATGAGTGCCAAATTTGTTCAACTTCGGATAAAAACAGTAGAACTCCATAGAAGATATGCAAACAAACATCGATCTTCAAAAATTTATTACAAAACGGTTAATAAAATTTTTACAACTAATTTTATTTTTTTAAAGCTATTAATTGGCTTCCAAATATAATACTAAAAAAATAATTTCTTAGCATTACATTTTAATAGAATAATTTATAGAATATATATAATATTAGAATGTAATAATTTTATAATATTCGAATTCAATAATTTTACAATAAGAATTAAAAATTTTATAATTAGAATAATTTTAATTTTTTAGAACTAATTATAATATTAAAACCCATTATATTATTATTATTATTATTATTAAATATAGAACAGAGCTGCTAAAATCAATAACTTAGAATTTCTAAAATCAAGTTCGCAGATGATATCCTGATAACAAATATCACGGATTTCATTTTCGGAAGATTGAAAAAAGAAAGCATTTCGACTTGCGAGAGACCGTACGATAACGATTTTGATAGAAAGCTTCTTTCACTAGGCAGTCGTTACGCATGAAAGGGGTGAAAAACATTCGTTTACGTGATAGTAACAGTTCGTGAATGGAGTTATTCGTGAGTGGAAACGCGCATTTTGCAGATAGTCTGCTCTCTCATAATCACGCAATCGCAAAGTGGAATAAAAATTGAAGACAGTGAATTATCACGAGCGTCTCAGCTGCTTCCAAGAAATGCTTTCGTTTCACTGTAACCGAATAGCATTCTCACGATGTGTTTGGAAAGAGGTTCTTGCAGAACAAAAGAAAAAGCTCCAACAAAGTTGAAATAAGAAGAAATAAATTGATTCAGTAGCCTTTATGTATGCATTTTAAATCAAAATATGGTGATGAAACTATCATTTCTCAGTCTATTGTACAGCCGCACCCTCAACCTTGTACTGCGTTTCCAAATCGAATCATTTCAAAATACAATTACATTTTTTATTTACCTTCTGTTCAATTTAACCTATTGTATTCAGAAGACTCCTTGCAGACACCATTCTTGGCATGCGTCATTTTCATATTTCTTGATTTCAAAAATTATGAAAAATAAAAATATCTAGAGCTAAATGAAATTTCAGAAATTTTTTTTAGAAAATATCCATTATACAATTATATACATTTTTTTTTAGTTCAAGAAGCGGTGCATTGAATCCTTATATTCAATTAAAACTTTTCTATCAATTACTTTCTCAAGTGCAATGGTTTAAACGTGTCTTCAACAGAAATGCTAATCTAAGGGCAGGTAAAAAAATCATGGTTTTTTTTTACATGACTGACAGTATTTGAACCTTTGTCCTAACTTGAAAGATCTTTCAAAAAATAAAAAATTGTTTCAACTCTTATTGAAAGATGCAGTGAAGATGAATTAGATTTATAAAAAAATAATTTCAATTGTTTTAATTTAGGAAAACTAACTTCTGAAGCATCTTCTTCCAAACTTTTAGTATGCAAAGAATGCAACGTCTTACCTAAGAATCACAAAAGTGAAAGTATGAAGTTTATTATAAGCAGGAAGTGGAACCTGCATTACATGCGTTTAAATAGGGGTAAAGAAAAAAGAATAATTAAAAAAGAAATAGCATATATACACTTCTAATCCTTTCATAATTATTAAAAATCATTAAAAAAAATTTTAAAAATCCGTTTCTTAAAAACTTAAGATGTACTCAGCATTGAACACGGCGTTTCTTTGAATAAATGACACAATTAAAAAAAGGGAATTCGTACTTCAACGAAATATGATGGAATATACATGGCAATATTTTGGATTTAACTCATTTACTTAATTCATCCAACTTAATAGCGCTAAGTGTTGCTTTCTTGCATTGGGATTTTTATATCAAGCAACTGCAGAAAGAAAACCAGCATAAAAACATTATCACATTTACTTTTAAAAAAACAATTTTTACTTGTTTTTTCTATCAAAATGTTAATAACGATTAAAACACAGAGTAGATAAATGAATAAGAAGGGTGAACTTGGTTTGAATTTCATCTTAATTATAATAAACCTTGTTTAAAATTTTTGAAAATTTATTAAAAAGGCAAGAAATTGATCGCTAATAAAATTGGTAATTTTACACCAATGTAATTTTTTAAATTTTTTTAAAAATTTTACATTGGGGTAAAAGAATTTTTGAGAAATTATATACGTAGAGATTAAGGAAGGACTTCCACATTTGATTAATTTTTAGTTTAAAATATAACTACGATTTCGAACAACTTTTCTTAGGGAAACTGCTATTCAAAAGTGAATATATGTTAAATTTAATAACTCTAGGTTCAGTAATCTTTCCTATAGAACATTGTGTGCGATTTTCACATCAGCAGGCTATCAATTGCCATTATTTATAGATAATATTCAAGCTCCGAGAACTAAAAGGTTAAAAATTAAATTCATCCATTCATGACCAGGAATGAGAGATAAACCATTAATATAGATACAAGTTGAAGAAGGTTAATATATCCGAAGCATATTCAATTAAAGAAAATTCTTTTAAATCTGCAGCATCCATTTGCATTACTTCATTGTATTAATAATATTGCGACTATCTTCTATATTATATTCATCCTAAAGTAATAGTCAAATATATCGGAATATTTTTTAATCCCAAATGTACGTAAAACAGAATATTTCTGATATATGTGAAAGAACAAAAAGTAGCAAGTTGCCATAATGGAGGACTCATAGGATTCTATTATCAATTAAAAATGAACTACCAGAATCACAGCAAACTCCATTAAGGCAAGTGAAGTGGTCTGCGATTTAGTCTACTACAAACTGTGAGTGTCCCATTCAGAGAGGGCAGTATTCAGGTACAGGTTTTCTCCCTTCTTTGATCTTCCCTTAGAAAGGGGGTTTTAAAGACTGACCCATTGGTCCGAAAAGGTGGTTATTGCTTTCACAATAAAGGTGCTCCCTCTTCCCAGATGGACCTGAGGCATGGTGTCTTCTGAGGTAAATGAAGAAGGGTGGGTGCTCTATTGTTGTTTGAGGCAGGAGGGCGCGCCACCCCAGGTGAGTGGTCAGTTTGGCACGTGCCACCCTTCAGAATATTTGAGGTGCGGAAAGGCGGTCAGCTGTATCGCGAGTGTCTGTTCAGGAAACGACAGATGTCTGGTAATAGAGTCTGCCAGGCTGGAAGTGCGGTGTCCTTTTATCTCCTCACCAGGAAGTTCACGAAACACCAAAATTTGGAGAACCAAGAAACTAAAGTACTTTGATTAATATATTAGGTTGTTCGGAAAGTAATTTCGTTTTTTCCTGACAAAGGATTTAATTGCATTTTTCGCACCCAATTTCATACTTAAACCGCAAAATCATTTTATGTTTTAAGAGCTGATATAGCAAGGCTTGAGTGTGAAAAAGTGCAGCTGATTCTTCGCAGTAGTTTTTGGATATGGAGAGCAGAATTATAAATATGGAGAGCAATAAACAGCATTTTCGTCATTTTTTTCTTTTTTGCTATAAAAGGTAAAAATGCTGTTCAAGCCAGAAATAAATTAGCCAATATGTGTGGAGAAGATGTGTTAACAGTACATCAGTACCAGAACTGATTTGCAAAATTTTTCCTTCAAATGAGGAGGCCAAAAACCACCTCGATCAGTTTTTTTTTACAGCAAAGACCAAAACTTTTATGAGCGTGTAATCATGTTACTACCAAAAATATGGCAAAAGGTATTAGACCAGAATGGCAATTTTATAATTTAATAAATAATTTATTCATTAAACGAAAATTTCTTTTCATTTTGACACAAAAATACGAAATGACTTTCCGAACGACCCAATAGTTTTAAATGGAAAATAATTTCATGGTTGTCGAAAATGAAGACATAACTAAATTGGCTTTATTGAAAGTCTTTAACAAGTTATTTGTCTTACATTTTAATTAATGAAGTTTTTTATCAACATTTGAAACATTGAAGGAAATCCCCCCCCCCCAAAAAAAAGAAATGCAAGAGATTGAAACTGTGAAAATCTGATATGATTACATCTCTCACAATCCCTTATTTTTCAGACTCCCACGGCTTTTATTTGTTCTGTATATAAAATCAAGAAGTAATCAAATAGAAGTGAAATTTAATTTTTTAAAGCTTAAAATGATCTCTCTCTATATATATTTGAAATTATATGTTTCGAAGTTAGGACAGAAAAAATGTAAAATCACTCTATTTCAATTTCTCGTCTTTTTATTTTTTTTAATTTTAGATGAGTTTGTGTGGACGGGAGAGATGCGATATACTGGACTCCTTGTAGATGTTTAAGAAACATGTATGCCAAATTTTCTTTAATTCTTTCAAGGGTGTAGAATGTTTTAGATTCAAATAAATAACAACATAGATAGATAACATGAAATATCAGGCCTTGCTTCCTGTTGCCGTTGCTTCTATCTAACCAATTTTAATATACTCTCTTATAATTAACTAATACCATCTTTTAATTCAGTATATAAAAGAATAAATGGATTAATCAACAGTTTTAGTTGAGTTAGTTAAAAAATCATAAATACCACTATTTTTTTAAAACCAGAATGAATCAAAACGGTTTTTAGTTGCCCTATACGAGTATGATGGATTGGACTACTAATCAAACATTTTACTTTCAATTATTCCTAGCCTAAATTTAAACATATGTATTAATTTATAAAATATGTATGAAAAAGTAAATAAAATATTACATATATATTTTTTGAAACTTTGTATGTAGGTCTACTCTTGTGTATAACCCTCTTCTTAAGATGGTTTTAATTTATAAATTATTTTTTTTTTGTTGATGCAACACCTATAAATAGTATTATAAATAGTAATAAGCACACATATTCAATTGTATCTACTGGAAATAACATTGTGGGCATTAAATTATGCGAAGAAGTGCGCCGTATAATTATGTATGATTTTTTCAAAAGAAAATAGTTAACTTAGTATCAGGAAGTATATTATTATCTGTTGTAATCTTTGTAATTTTACTCATTCATTATTTGCGATTTTAAGCCTCCAAAAAGAAACATCTTTCTCTGGGGCTTTCGATTTTCTATTCAGCATCTATTATTTGGGGGGAGGGGAGAGAAACCTTATTTTAAAGAAAACTCTTTGCATGACTTATTATGAGGATTTTTCATCCTAATCTTGAAACAGAATTTTCTGACGATTACAGTGCTTTCTCTGAATAAATATAGGATGGCCATAAAATAATTTTTGGGGAGCATATGCTGTTAGAACTAAATGAAACTACATTTCATACATAGCCTGTAGCTGACAAAGAGAAATAAAGTCTGAAAAAATTAGGTATAAAGTCATTTACCAGAATTTTGAAGTGTTGTTGAACCGAAAGCAGGTCACAATGAAGATAGGTATGAAAAATGTGCTATGCAAAATTTCACCAATGTTCAAGGTAAAAAAAAATGTATACGCAGAAATGAACGATGTGCTAACGATATTTGATACTATTTATCAGCAATCAGAGGTGAATTTCCAATTAGGCAGATAAAGCAGCCAAGAATGGGCCGCAAGCAAATCAATAGCAAAAATTTATTTAAAATATGTAAGTTTTCGGAATAAATAAGTTGCAAATAACTACTTGAAAAGTGTAAATTCTGTGAATTATAAAATATTGCGATAATATCAGCGCTTGATCAAATTTAGTTAGTCAAATTCCTATACATTTCATTTTGGTCACTTAGTTATTAGAATATTTATAAATGCCGGATTTAAATTCCAATAATAGTCAATAGAAACAAGGATGATGGATGATATAGAAAAGATGTATACTTTCAAAAAATTTAATAATGTAAAAATCAGATTAATCTAAAATAAATCAATGCTATATTAAAATACTTGGAAATATGAAACTAAATTGATTATCTTATCATAATGCACTGCGTATGGCCACAAAATACATAAATTCGTCATTATCAACTTTAGAGAGAAGCATTTCCAATATGCAGTCGTTCCTTATGCATTATTATGCATATCGTCGACAATTAATACGTTTTTTTTTCGCAGAATTTATCTCACGTTTATTGATTTTAGCTACAAGTGGAAACATAATAATTATTTCTCTACCCATCTATAACAAGTACTCATTATTTCATGCCCCCTACACTTCATATTTTATGACCCCTTTATATACCAGAATTTCCTCTCTGAAAAGTAGCTCCGAGTAAATAATGTTTAAGACAATAAATTTTGTTATTGAAAATTATGCTTATGTAAATACAATAACATAAATAATGCATTAAACCCGAATTAAAAAAAGAAACACCACCCTGTCCATCAAAAAATATGCAAAATAATAACAATAAATAAATAAAATAAAATAAAACTTTCAAACCATAAAATATCAATGACAAAAAAAAAGTTATCAAAAAGCCCATTATCGTCAAAAACCAACCAAACAAAAATTGACATTACGCTATAGGGGTGGACCTATGGGTTGCTTCTTGAAAGGGATTTAATTTGTTTTGCATCTACTGCCAGCAACCATGTGCACTGCATATGAAGTAGGCATCGAATTCTGACACTTGCCATGTTTCACCCACTTGCAATCACAAAACGATTATAATTTTCTTTGCAACTGAACTGCTGAATCATGTGTTTCTGCACATGTTCACAGCAGGATAGGGAGCAGAAATCTGACCCCTCAGCAGTCTTCCCTGAAAATCTGGGGAGCACATGTTTGCTGTACCAGCGGGTGACCGAGCTCCGCTCGGAGAAAACAGGTATCGAAGCTAACTCGAAGATTTAAATTTTCAATTGTGATTTATCAAAACAATACATGCCATAAGAAAATTTGTGAAACCATTGGTGAAAAGATAACCGGTTAAAGTGCACCATTGTAAACTATTCTAAACAAAGTTAGAGTTTGGAAAGGGAACTATTCTATACAAAGGTAAAGTAAAGGTAAAGATTGAAGTGTGTTGAAGTTCAATATTTTTGACAAATTTGTTTAGAAAAACCAAACATATATACATACATAAGAAACATATTATAAATCTATAACAGCATAAACATAAAACTTTATTAGTTCGCCATATTGGCTATAGATGGCAGCACGTTACCACTTGAAAATTTAAGTAGCCATTATGGCGAACTAATAAAGTTTGAAAATATCCTATCTGTAACTCCGAGCTGCTCGACCTTAGCGCTTCAAAACTGGCGCCAATCGATTCCTCGTGGCCAAAAATCCCAGACTCCCAAGTTTACCGGAGTTTATTAATTCTGGGGCGATTTTCGACTTGGCAACCATTTCTCGTATTATAGTATTAGATTTATGATTGATCTGTAAATAAGTGAATCCTTGTCTCGGATTTACAGGGTCATTCTCAATATTTTCCATTCTTTATTTCGAATTTGTCTCGAATGAAAATGATCATTTCCCATTACAATAACACATCTGATACATGCGTCGAATTATTGAATTTTTAGCATTTAAATTTAATATTACATCATTTTAAACTCCAAAATCGCTTGATAAAGTCAAGTGCCCTTTTTGTGTTGTGATAAAGAATGGAATAACAATAGATGTCTCAAATAGGATTGGTCATCTAATTAAGAGGTTGAATAAATACAATTAGGAATTTGCGCATCCGACGACGACGGAGATAAAAGGGATGGATATATCTTTAAATTCTACCTAGCATTACAGATGACCTTCGGCGATTGTTTACTGCAGAGTAGTTTGCTCTCATTTTTGTATTCACTTTAAATGAATGCCCAATGAAAAGTTAAAGTCAATATTTCTCTTGCATGTGCATTCTTTCTTGTCCGATGGATAAAAGAAATGTAAATAAAATATTATGCTGATTTTATTTCATAGAATTGGTATGAAAATTCCTAAGATACATTAAATATTCTTTTTATGCATGATATATTGAAATTTTAATAATTAGCATTGGCTTTATAATTTTAACAAATATAATTAGTGAACCTTCAGACTTAGTGACGATTTTTGCTAACCTAGTTCTTGTGAAGATCTTAAAACGAAGCATGAGAACAAAAAATTAATATATTAACATCCCGTTTTTAAAGAGAAATTTCTTAAGGAAGTGAAAAAATAATTTTGTGCAGCAATGCCATTTACCCTCACTACACTGATGACTAGCGAGGGTAAATCTAAAATGAAGGCGAAGATTAAAACCCTGAATAAATCTAAATCGGATCTGGAGGCTACCAAAACTTTTGAAATGAAACAGATCTCTGGTTTTATGTAATATGAAACAGATCTCTGGTTTTATTTGTTATCCCTTTCGTTCTCTTTCTTGTCTTACAAGCTGATAAAGATCATTGAAATTATTTTCACTCTTACTCTTCCATACAGATGATGGTCACTTAAAGCGATCCTTGTTATTTCCTACGTCATTTTATGTTTAGGTTTTTCTGCTTGTTCTGTATGGCGTTTTATGAATAATGGAATAATAAATTTCACAAACGTAAGTGCATAATTTGAATGAATTTATGAACATATGAAATCCCAGGGGGTTATGTTATGGTAAGGATGTAAAAGAAATGTAGAACTGTATTTATTTTTGAAACACATTGTCTAAGGCGTGATGCCAAGACAAGAAATAAAGGAACCGGCATTTCAATTCAGGGGTCATACGCTTTTATCATGTGTTTTATAAATTCACCAAGACCATCTTCAGTTATGCATTATAAGCATAGAGAAGTTCTATAAAAAGCTTTTTTCTCTTTCACAAGTTATGTTAATGTGATGGATTAAACCTAAAGAGAAAGGGGGAAAAAACTTGGTGAATGAGTGAGCAAATAAATAATAATTAAAAAAAGGCAAGCTTTTAGTTCGCAGAATGGAATGATGGTTACTGCTTCCCCTGTGGTATTTGCATCCGGACCACCTGCTATTTCGTCAGTTGATAAATTAAAAGTTCCAAAGAACGCAAGTCTGTTGCCTCCTTTGAGTGTTGTTTCTGGGAAAAATGTTTACAAGTAAAAACCAAGCAACTTGATTCTCGTTTATGACAAGACGAGCTTGCAATATTTTGCTCCTAAGAAATTATATGAAAATTCCATTAAAAAAATGATGTTCTTTAGTGTGCATGTGCGTACAATCACGTTATAATGGCATGTAGGTCTAGTTAATTTAACGAAATAAACCTCCTGTGAAACCTAGATTAATTCAACCAAACTGCGAAATCAAGTAGAAAACATTGATTTAAAAAAATTATTTAAGTACTATTACTTTTCTATAACCATTGAGAGTATTTTTCTCATGTTTTCATAATGTAGCATGTTGTGTTCAACATTGTCGTATAATGAATATAATATTGTGCCATTTTACAATACTTCCTCTTTTTTATGTAAAATGCTAGAAATTCGAAACAGACGTTGACTTTGCATTCCTGATTTCCAGACGACCCCACTTTAAATTTCACTTTTGAATTATCGCGCTCACATGCGCTTGAGTAGGTAGATCAACTGAGTAAAAACTCCCTCACCAATAGACCAATCGCCGATTGACCCTGAGAAAAAGGATTCAAACAGTTTTTCAATACATTGGCAAAACAATTTACAAGTAATCAGTCTTATGGTTTTTTTCCCTTCCAAATATTGAGTTCACACGCATGTCAATGGTCAAGTTTAGTTTAGTTATATTAACATACCATTTTAAAGCAACATGAGGGCTATTTTGGGACGAACCTCGTTTGTCAATGGTCAAACTTCCCGATTATAGATTTATTCGTATTTGATCTTCCACTTTTGAGGAAAGTTCACACGGCAAATTTTATTTGTCAAGATAATCCCATTTTTGAATTACACTATTCATGTGGGCAGCGGTGGCCGGATGGTAAAATTTCGGATTCGGAGAGTTCCAGGTTGGAACCCCCATTCCATCGAAGAAAAGTCGTGTAAGCGGGCCTGGTGCAGGTTAAATTCAACCTGGCCAAACGCCCTACCGCTGATGTAGTGTTGAGTGCGGGGTGCCAGCTCATGTGTCATCCTCACCATCTGACTGCTGTTCAAAATTACTGGACTGTCCCAAAATAACCCTAGTGTTACTTTAAAACGGGACGTTTCATCTCGACTAAATTAAAAGCCATGTTAACATCTGCGCGATAAAGAAATGCCGTAATTATAAAAACCATTTTATTAGACTAGAGAATCTCTAAAATGTAGATATCCATGAAAATCGCGATATTAAATATTTTTAAAGGTTATCTTATTTTTGTTCCTATAAGGAGGACTTGTGAATTAGTGAAATCGCAAAGTGTACTTATTTACCTCTAAAGTAATTAAAAGAGTTGGGAATCATCCAGTTATATTAATTTCACCAATTATTATTAGGCCCTTATAATTGCCATTCAGAATTACCCTGTCAGCCCTGCTTTGTATTGAAGGAAATAAAAAACTTTCCTATTCAGTTTCGTTTTATATTTTGACCAAGGTAATCAGCATCAGCAGACGCATCTTGCGACACTATCCGAAAACTTTTCTTTCCTGATTAATGTCTCTCGAGTCGGAGTCTACCACCCTCTTAATTGAAGTACAGCTGTAACAACATTAATGAAAGCCAAGGATGAACTTGGAGGAAGGCGTCACTCCTCCGGGCCTGACTCATTTTCGTCTTCATTTACAACTGTCAAAATTGTGAACGGCGTTGTTCTTTGATTCGCTACGGCTATTTTTAAACTTTCTTTCCTTTTTCTTTTTTGTATCAAGTCACATCTCATTGTTGCCGCTTGCGACAGAATGGTAACTTAGAGCAATGGAGTGGAACATTTAGGACTATATCAGCTTTCGCCGATCCTTTTATAAAATATTCACCGCTTTGAAATAATTAATTTGTTTATCAAAAGATTAAAGTTTACGTGTATGCCTTCCTCACAAAGCGTCAGCACTTGATGGAATTTTGTATTTGTGCTTTTTGGGATAAGAAGAAGGTCGTCGTCAACTTTCCTAAATCTAAAAGTTAATATTAAAAAATGACTATTGTTTTTCGAAAGTATTATTTAAAAAATATTTTTCAACTAAATTAGAATTTTAAAAAAATTGGAACATTAAATTGGTGCAAGCATCATTTCCATGTTTTATCACCCCCCCCCCAAGCCATTCAATGCGTTGTTTCGTTCAGCTCTAACATAAATATCTTTAAATATCTGAAGCAGGAACACAGGCATAGCGATAATACTTGGTATAGCGATAGTACTATAGTGCTGGTACTACTGAAGTAGTAGTGGCATAAGTAGTACCTGGGGTACCGTATTTTTCCCTCTCTTTTGATATTTCTCTTTAAAATTGACATAAAATGTATTATAATTTATGAAATGTTTTTTTTTTTCACTGATGCATGTTGAAAACAATATGATTTTTGACTCAACAGTATTTCATTGTCGATAACGGCGCTGTTTTAGGCTCTTTATTTAAAATATTGCAAATTGTACAATTTAGATTGTAGTACAACAATAGCAACCTTCCCTTATGTTTCCTTGAAACAGAAATTGAAGACTTGCATCAAATTTTGGGTTCAGTGGGTCACAAAAGACAGATCCAAATAATACACTTGAATCTCTTCACTATACTGTGAAACGAGAGAGAAAAAAAAAAAAAACGGGATGTAATTTTTATGCATACGAGAAAGTTGAGGGAAGCAGTTTCTCGATCATTTATTTTATTATAACAGAATGTTTTTTTTTTTTTCAATTTTTAAGTAAAACATACACTTAATAATTGATTAGTTTCCGAGATTTTTTTTTCTTTTTATTTTATATCGTCCTGCGTTGAGATCCTTCATCACTTCCCTAAATGGTCACAATCTACAATAAAGATAAATTACCCTGGACTATTTAAATGTTGATATTTAATTAAAATGACCAGATTTTCCAGAGTTGGACGTACACGTTTGATTTCATATTCAATGTTCAGAGCTGAAAAATGTCCTAATTTCGAATAAAACAGTCTGCATAGACTTTTTATTTCTTTTATATAATAAATAATATATTTGAAAAAATTAAAGAAAAGAAAAAAATATTTTTATAAATATATTTTAGATATAACAGTTATGTAATAAGCCTGGGGATTTCCGGTAATTCCGTGAACTCAGAAAATCCCGATGAAAATTCCTTGATTGAAGAATCAAATACAGAAATAAATTTTTCTAATTTCTCTCGTACATCTAAGTCTATGATATATATATTATTCAAGTTTGGAAAGTACTTGTAGTTTCTTATAATAATATCGTTTTCTGAAAGCATGAAGTTTAGTGTCAAAAGTGCGAATGAGATCTATCATGACGAGAAGTGTTTCATTTGTAACTTGAAGCTTTGCGTTCAATTCATTGGTGTACAGCTGTAAAAAGCATCAACTCTGAAAGCTATCCAATAACTGTGGGTATTATTTAATTTCCCCCTCATTTTACACGAAGTCTGATTTCTTACAATCAGTTAACAAATCTTTGAAGTACGTTCCCGTATTATGTTTACTATGCCAAGCAATGACATTTGCAGCTGAGTAATTTGTCGTGTTAGTTTGATAATTTTTGCTAGCTTATTTAATCATAGATGTTGACTGTTTATTTCTGTCTTTTATTGTAGTTTCAGGGAAAGGGAATATACACACCGCCATTGATACTTCATAGTGAACTTTCTTATTTTGAACTAAAATGAAAATCATTTTGATTGATGGTGTGTCCAAAATATTGTGCAGTGTGCCATCAATGGCACGCCTACCATTGGTTCACCCTCCCTGCTATAGATGTTAAAAACCCCGGATCAAACTTCATCTACCCTAGTGAAGGCTTTTTTAAGTCATCACAATTAAATACAAATCGATAGACAGTGAACTGCTGAAAGAATTTCGTCCAAAATTTGACAAGGTTTCATACTTCATAAAATTTCATCTATTTAGCTCTTTACGTTTTGTTTTTATAAAGTTCCGTTGTACTATTATAGACAGACATCATTCATGACGACTGTTTTCCTTCAAAATGTAATCGAAAACCTACAACGAAAAAGTAGCACGTATGTTACTAAATCAATAAAAAAAGATAATTTTATTTTGTAAGTTCATAAAAAA
The DNA here is from genome assembly GCA_026543055.1 of Argiope trifasciata. Lineage (NCBI taxonomy): Eukaryota > Metazoa > Arthropoda > Arachnida > Araneae > Araneidae > Argiope > Argiope trifasciata. The sequence goes on along the minus strand of JAPMOQ010005166.1, from coordinate 765,591 downwards.
ATAAATATCTTCACTTTAAAATTGAAGTACTCTTAGACTGAGAATTAAACTGATTCCATGCTTTCATTGAAGGGTTACACCAATGATATTTCGAACCCAGAGTTTGAATATACACTCACATTATCAGTCCAAATAAATTATCACTGTACACTGTACACATTCTTGAATCCTCTTGATCTCACGACTTGACTTCTCTGAAAAAAAATCAGTAAGCTAAACTGCCTGATTACGAGAGTCTTAAATCCGTCATAACTTCCAGATTTTACAGCCTGTTGCTATTCTGTGATGAAATGGTATCCAGCGCCCCGTGATCCCCATTAACTTGTGTTATCAGCTCAGCCTTTCTAGAGTATGAAACCCTCTTTCTGAGAAAATTCTATTCTTGGTAAAGCTTTCGATAAAAACTTTACATGACGGACAAAGTTTATAAATATTAGATTTTTCGGCGATGAGAGACGATTTTTTATACATTGCTCCACTTGTCTTTTAGGTATTAAATAAAGATTTCAATAGTTTGTAATGATTTAATCTTGGAATAAAATTATACGTATATTTATTCTGTCATATATTTTAATTTGTCCAAATCCAATATATATATTTTCAAACCTCCTCAAGAAATTTTGTATAAAAAAATTACAAACTTGGTTTATTTTACAAATTTTTATTCATTTATTTTAAAATTAAATTATTTAATGATTGAAATGTTGAGAGAATTTGAATCCTGTATTAGCTATGGATAAAATGCATTTGAATTAATTTACAAAATAGTTATTTCTAATCGGACGTGTGTAAGGAAACACAAAACTTAAAAAGGCAACCCCCTATAGGTGATGAAAATATATATTTTTTTTTATGAATTCGTGAAAAATTAAGAAAAATATCACTGATGCAAAACTAATATAAACTTATCAATGCAAATTATTAAGAGGGAAAAGTTTGCAACATATATTTTTTCTTCCTAATGACTCTTTCAGTGTTAAACTGATGTCCAATTTTCAAGCTATTTCTGGTCTGTTCTTGTAATTCAGAATCGGGATTCTAAGATAAGAACTGCACCTGGATAAGATCCTGATCTCCAGAAACTCCACACTACATCAGTGGGAGATGTTTGGTCTGGATTGATTCTTGATCTCCAAGAATTCCTCATCACACCAATGGGAAGATGTTTGATTTGTAAGGATATAATGCATCAGATAGGTCTGCAATGCAATTGCAACTCAAAAAGGTTTTCCTCTGATCTCGATACTTAAATTTTATCTCACTTGAATGATTAATAAGCCTCTTATGGTAGTTCTGTATTAGTGAGTTTGGGTTCGAGGAAAGAAGCATTGATAAAAACATTTTCTTTTTCACATTTTCAGATTGTTTATTCTAATAATAGTTGAATGAATACATACAAATAACTAATCTTCATTCAAATTCCTTTCATTAACGTGTGTTTTTAATTTTATGTGAATCCCTCATATATATATATATATTACATATTCGATTTTTTATTTCTGTCACATTTAATTTCGTGTTAAGCTATTTTAATCTCTAATCAACGGCGAATTTCCAACCATGTTAGACTAGGGTTGCCTAGATTCTCTGGAATAAACGGAAGGATGGGGCATAAGCAATGTTTCGTCCTATGATGCGGACTGTATTTTTGGGCGAAAAATAATTCTTTTGAACAACATTAAGTCCTTTTATTGTTCCTTTCGTGCACCCGCTTGTCTTTGGACATACCACTCAACTCACTCATTTTTCTTACAAACTTTTTTCCGCTTCAGTGGCTTTTGTTGTACATGACGTAATAAAAAAGTTAAAAACTATTAAGACTAGTTGCAAAATAATTTGTGGAAGGGTATGCTCTATTAATTATTAAAAAAATATTGAAACTATAATATTTGTTTGTATTGAATTATCAAATATATTATTATTAAATGAATTGAAATGTAATTACTTGCTTATTTGTGATATGCTTAATAACAAATATAATAAAAATATATATGATTAAATGTATGAAAAATATGGTGGCTATTTTATGTTCCACTTAACAGGTCTGTAAAAAGCAATTCTTAGTGTTGCAATTTTATTTATTATTTATTTATAATCTATTATATTAATTAAATGATTTTGCTTCTATGAACGACATCAATAATTAATATTTAAAATTATTTTTCTAGAATTTTATTAATTTTGTCAATTTCCCCATTATATATATTAGCAGTACTCGCGCAGCGTTGCCCGTGGCATATTATTTAAGAGGAAAAATTAGTTTTAAACTTAAGTCCAATCTCTACCCGATATGACATGAGCATGTCATGCAACATCAAACAAACATAAAAGTATGTTTAGAAATCATCAAAAGTAACTACAAAACAATTTTTATAGCACACATTCAGAAACATTTAGACTGTTAAAAAGGTAAAAATATGATATGCTCATAGATAAAACAATTAACTTAAAATATACAATAGAAAAGCTATTTTAAAATTTAAAAATGTACAAACAATTCAATGTACCCACTGTTCCAGATTTTTTTTTTTTATCAACTTTGTATAATCTGGCTTGAAAATAAAATTCAGCTCTCTTCATAATAAAGATTTTTGTAATTAATTATATTGACTGTTTTCTCTCCTGGTACCAAGACAAAAAGATTTTCTTTGAATATAATTCTAAAAAGTACCACTTAAAGTTCTTCTTGGAGCTGAATATGCTAAAACCTACCAAATTAAATGCCCTACAAAATGGTACAAATATCTCCAATACTAGTAAATTTTTTTGAGGTATAATCAATTTCAAATCGCTGTTGAAAATCAGACGTAAACAAAGAAATGTATCGCAAATGCGTATCACAACTCTTGCTATATCTGCATGCACAGTTTGAGGTTTTAACATGTGCGTAGCAGAGTGCAAAGGACAGTTACTGCTGTTTTACGCAAGCGCAAATCGCAGTAGGAAAATAATTAAAATCGCACTTATAAAACTCCTTTTTTTTTGTTTTGATATGACAAATATACTAAGACCTTCCCTAATAAATGCTTTACAAAATGGTACAAATATCTCCAATATCAGTTAAATATTTTCCGAGTTTATCTCTTTCAAACATACAGAAGCTTTCAGGAGACTTCATATACTGTGTATATAATATAAAATGTGGATACATTGAAAATAAATATAAACAGTGGATACATTAAAACTAAGCATATAAAATATGTTTATTTTCAAACACTTATTAAAATTAAATATTAAAGCGAAATAAGCCAATAATAATTTTGATAAAGGTGAAATATATCACTGCCGCTAACTATTATTACAAGAGTATGCATTGCTTTGAGGCGCAAAATGTCTAAATTCACCATTGATTCTAATTAAGTAGGTTCTTTTAATTTGTAATCAACTTATGTTTCAGTTACGAATAAGTAAATCACAAATATGAACAGAAATTAAAATTTTTGTGCAAAATCCCGGAAATGTCAGTTTTATAACTAATTATCTGCACTTGCATTCAGTTATATAAATGACATCATAACGAAAAAAATATTTTTTTTAATTATTAATTATTTTTTAAGATGGCAGTCATTTTATGGCATTTCAAATGTTTTATCACGAATTGTATCATTCAATTTACTATTTTCAATAGAACTATCCAGATATAAAGCATATTCTAATACAATAGAAATTAATAAAAATTATCATCTGCTAGAGAGTTGGAATATTTCATAACATATACATATAGAATATTTTCATAAAGTACAACTATCCTAACTCAACCACCGCTGTCTACCATTCATCTTCAAACAACTCCAAACGATTCCTTTCCACACAGTTGATGCAAATCGTCTGTTGATGGAATGAAGAGGTTGATCCGCCCAGGTGCAGTAGAGTAATCGTTTGGCGCGCAGGGAGAGAGGGGGCTGTCGATTAAAGGCTGGAATCGAGTGCCCATAAAAACCGCCCAATTCCGCATCAGAATTCCGATCCCGTTGGGCAGAAGTATAAACACGAGGCGCACGACCGCAAAAGACATCGTCTGCTGGAATTAAGAAAAGGGAGGGGAGGTGCAGGTGATCCTCACCTTGTGAATCCAGCTGTTCTCTTTTTCCCACACTTTTCCGAATCTTTCACCTGTTCAGTTTTCGGTTGGCTTCATTTCTTATGCACAACTCTCTCAACCCCCTCCCCTCCGGCTACAAAAATCTTAAGGATATTTTTTTATTCCATTCCAGGACCGATTTTTCATTGTATTGTTTATTTGTGGGGTGAGTAAGTGTCATTGGAAGCGCACCCACCTTTTGAAAAAAAATCCGCGAAAGAAAAATTTGAATTTTAAAAACGATCCTTTGGAATTTGAAGTAACACATGGCATTCAAGGATCTGATAGGTTTTTGGTGAGGGAAGACCAAGGAAGTGATTGAACTGATTGCGATTTGAGATCGTTCTCGCCATCCAAACTGTGCAGATCTACATAGCTTTCATTGGACTGCATGTGCAGTTCATATATTCAATGGGTTATTTATATCATCTTATTGAATTTTAAAATCACTATCTGGTCTAAATATTATGGTCATATTTGATGTCCCGTATTATCAGAATCGGTTCAATCATCATTGTAGATTGTGTTTCTTTAACTGTACAATGAATAGCGTAAGGAACTAATAATTAATTCTTTCTAGGCCTGCAACATTTAACTTAAAATTGATTCAAAAACATTTATATTTTATTAAGGTTTTTTAATGAATTTTCTTTTTAAAATAACACAACAAGAGGATTTTGCAATTTCGCAAAATATAACTTGAAATGAGCAACGATTTGATATATTTGTTTTGTTTTGCAATTTTAAATGATTCTTAACCAATATTGCTTTTATAACATACGGATGACATATCAAAAGAGGTAGTTTGAAGCTAAGAGGAACTTGATTTACTGCGTTTTCTTTTTTTTTAACAGTGCTCTTTTATGTTTTTTTTTCTTCAAAGATATTCTTATGTAAAATGATTATTAAGAAAAGTAATGCAATGCTAAATAATGGTTTGATTGATTTGCTTTCTTTTGCATAAGTTTTTTTAAAACTGATTTGCCTTCTTGAAGCAATACATGACAAGTTTTACATTTAGATACAAAATACTGGGTATTTATAAAAGAATGCCCCAATTTCTATGGTGGATTATAGTAGATCAATTTAGAATATTTACAACAAATCATACCTCGGATTGAAGGTAAACTGATATGATTTTCCTCATAAATGTTCTACACATGCATCGTTACTTATGCAGCACAGTAGAATCTGAAGTCCAATTCTTCCCACATTTTGATTAAGAAGTTTGGAGTAATGGACAATTGTCTCCTCAATTCTGTGTCGCGACTCTAGAAAATAAAATAGCAGTAAAACATAGACACGATTTATTGCAAGGTCCCGAAGAAAAAAGACTGCATGGTATCATATTAGATGAACGTGGAGGCCAGCGAAAAACAACAATTGATCATTACGACCAATCCAGCAAGAAGGATTTTAAATGTTTAATCAGTCTCATCCAAAGATATTCCAATGATGAGGGGATATATCTTACTGTCAAAAAAAAAGTTATTGGTTAACCCCTTACTAAATAAGTAGATAACCCTTTTTTCTACATATGTCATCCCTGTTATTGAAACAATAGCAAAACAAATAGGACACTGAGCAGAACATTTTTTAGATGAAAAATTGATTCAACGCGGAACACCTCATGATGAAGACAATGATCTAGCAGCTTAAAAACTCTTTACTTATAAAGTGTACACCATAGTCATCTGGATTTAAACTATTACTTTACAGATGTATATGTAAACATGTTCCTAAATTCTTCCACACTACCGCCTCTGAAAGCAGAAGTTCAAGACTGGCTTTCTTAGCAAATTTCTTAGGAATACGCATGTAAGAGGTTCTCAGGCAGTCAACATCCTGTACGTCCTTATTTTTCCTTTTACAAACACATTTATTCGTTTCAAATTGTCAATAAAATCGGTGCCCGTTTTTGCCACATAGCGAATCGCAATTAAACTTTAAATAAAACGCACATTGAACTGAAATTAATGATTCACTGCTAGCGGATTGCGAAATATTTTATGTCGAGGAAATCGCAATTTTTCGTATGTAACGCTACAAGTATTGGTTTGCTGGACTTGATTACGAAGTAGCTGTACTCACTTATCTGCTGCGGTTATCTAAAATTCTTTGAATTAAATGTGACCTTACCCCAACATTTTATAATTCTTACAATTGATACTATTAAAATTTATGCATGGGACATAATTTTGTGCAGATAGAAGTATGATTAGTATGCTTGAAAGCCTTTTATTATGAAGCTACATATGGATTATTGAGAAGATTGCATAGTTATGAAGTGCATCATAATATGAGAAAAATGAATGAGCCAGTATTCCTTTCTCCTAACTTCGATGCACAACTAAATCAGCATTAATCCACGATCGCAAATTAAACATCTATCAAAGTCACATGAATAGTAGAATTAGTATGAAATCGGTTTTGGAATTGGCATTCCTCGAATCCTTAAATCACAGCTCATATCACTATCCTTCGTCAATTCTATTTATAACCATAAATGAGAAGATAATATCTAAATTGATAACTCAGGAAATTGCTTTACACGATTTGGCAATTCAGGATTGCTTAATAAATACCCACTCGAAACGTCTTTTCGTATATTAAAAAGTCTTGTTATCATATTTCTGCTATAAATATTTTACCGCAATCACATAGTTGGAAAATAAATATCACACCTAATAATAGTAACCAATTGGAAATTCAGTTGTAAAAAGTTATTTAAAAAGGCTTTAATCCAATCATTTATGCTCATATACCTTTCTGAAAACTTGAAACTAATGAACCTCATAGAAGCTTTTTCAAAGTATATCATTTTGTACAACATTCCATTTGTGAAGACAAAGTCAGAGTACAATCCTGCTTCGTTTAATTACATGTTAAATACAATATTACAACACTATACCACACCTCCATGAACCAGAAGAAGAGTGGTGTAAGTTGAAAGATAATACAAAATGATGGAAACTATTTCCATTTATTATCAATTAATCAAAGAAGTCCTATAAAATTTATTGTAAACGACTGGAAAAAGATAAAAAAAAACGTAAGTGAGAATGAAAACTGTATATTGCGTTTAATATTCACACTTATGTACTTTTAATTTTGTTAAATTCTTAAAGAGGTACAAAAGTGTATAGAAATTCTCTGTATCAAACCAATTGGATTGGCACAGGTTCAAATGCGTCGTATTTGCAGGAGTTAGTCAATCTCAACAGGCTTCTATTGAATGTTGAGATATACCATTTAATCTCTGGCAACTCCTGAAAGGTTTCTTACTTGACCTCCGTCTTATCCCTTGGCGCATGCGACAACTTTCGAAACAATCGATCAAAGTCACAATCGATCGACCCTAAACAAATTCGCACGTGCAAATCGAGTTTGAATCATCCCTCTTATCTCGAACACGCTCTCAACAGGGAAATGAAAGAGCTAGTGAAAGAATTTGTTTATTCAGAGTTTGTTTATCTGAAGTACAAAAAAAATCGTAGGCGTCTCTGTACAAGGAAAAAAACAGAACACATTTTAAAGAAATTGTTACATTTGAATGAAAATTTAAGCTCTATTACTTAAATTTCTGTATTCAAAATTCACCATTTATCTGTTTGCGATTGATTGTTAAGAACAATTTGATAGATTGATAGAATTATTATAAAACAAATGCAGACATGGGAATAAATTATTAACAAAGAGAACTATATGCGATTTTTTTTTTACTTTCTCATGTAACCCCCGGGGGTATCTCGTAATTGAGGATGACATGCTTCTGGCATGGTGGTTCGATCTTACCAATCCGGTGGCTAAAATAAAGGTCCCTCATCGATGACGGGACGGACTTCCTAAGGGGATGATTGTGTCGTGGCCTGTGGTGACCCTTGGGACTAAACCACAGTTCCTGCCAGTGTTGCTGTTGAGCGGTTTGGTCATTCAGTATTCATTCCCGAGTGCCTTAGGGCGGATGGAAAGCAGTGATATGGCTTACTTTCTCATGTATGACTGCAAATTATAACAAAAAAAGTACTGTAGTCTTTAAAAAAAATTGAATTCAAGATTTTGATAAATCTCCATTTTTCAAAAAACTTTCTGGATCCGAACAGTATATTTTTTTGGAAATACTTCTGTCCATGAACATGGTAAAACCGGTGCATTTTAAGATAGATGGTTGAAATTCGGTGTATGGTCTATACATTAGAACCATAGATTTTTATCAGATTTTGAGTGTAATGTATTCAGACGAAATCTGTTTGTCCAGTTGTCGAATATAAGTTTGTATAATAGCATCAAAAGGAAATTTTATAGTTGTATAAAAGTTGACAAACAGATCTAACACTTACAAAATAAAAGCTTATCAGATTTATCAAGTCCAAAATGCGCTTTCGTTATTGTAGTGTGTGTATCAACATTATTCCAGCACGTTTGACTCCTGACGTTTCTTGCTATGTTTATCAATCTTGTGACAGTCTTCTCCAGTATGTATTTGGGTGAAATGCATTTCCCTTGTTTACTCAAACAGGATTAAATTTCAAATTGTGATAGAATGATTTGAAATGCATAGATAAGGAAATATTTCGACTAAGCGAATCAGGATTCAAAATTATCCAGAAATCGATATCAGCATTCGAGGAATCGAGTTACACTTCTTCAATCGGAAGTGCATTTCCGAACCATAGACTTTTCAGATTTTGATAAAGATATGATTATTAAGGCGCTGATTGATTGTGCTACTCATTACATTTTGATAAGTCATCAACAAATCATAACTAACTACTGTGACCCTGTGAAGTGCATTACAAATTTGTTATCAGTTTTATTTTAGATTATTTTTGATTAATAAAAACTTGAAATGTAAAGTAATGCTTTCAGGAAAGAAAAAAAAGCAAATAGCATTTCAGTTATTACAGAAAAATCGGTTTAATCTAATTGTTGTTGCTGTCTTGTCCAGGAAAATTAGTGCAATGGGATCATATTGTTCCAAAAGTGTCCAAGACAGCTCTGGCTACATCAATAATTTCTGTGGAATAGAGGAGTTGATGCCGGGGACCGAGATGGATCCTGAAAAGTTTCGCCAATATGGCAGGGAAATTAAAGATATGGGCGGTAGAGAGTTCAGTGCCTATGCAGTGAGGACAACCCCTATAGCTTCGATGACCATCGAGTGTAAAATATGAAAATATTTCATACCCTTAAGAAGTTTGTTTAATCTAATTAAAAATATTTAAATGATAAATATTAGTAAAATATGCGTATTATCATCTGGTAATTTTTCTAATTATTTTGGTGTTGTCAGAAGACTATTTTGTTAATGACTTAATAATTTTGAAAACTTGCCAACTGACAAGACACTTCCAAAATATACTCTATTCTCCAAATTTTCCATAGCATGCAAGTAAGAAAACGCATTAATCCGCGAAGGATTTAGTATGTATCAGGATCAGAGGCATATTTCCAATTATGAACATTTGGTTGTTGCTTAGGGTCGCTACGGTCCTCAAACAGATTATTAAAATGCAATATTATACTAGTTCCCGCTAAGTAATTTTGTAAAAAATAAAATTTTATTAATGGCAAAATATAATAGTTACCACTTTATCAATTAAATATAATGAGGTTCCTGTATGTTCATTTCATTTATTTACCCTCAAGATATTTATAAAACCGAAACCTCCTTTGATAATATTGCACATAAACGTAGATCTCAAAGAATATAGAGTCAGGGAATAAAATAAAATAAATATTCATAAAGTATTAACTTGAAGAAACCATTAGTATAATAAAAATGTGCTGAAATATGAAACTACATTGACGATTTTATGAAAAAAGGAACTTCAAATCGTAAGCCGTAAAATATCTAAATACATACCGATTAAGACTGAATATACTTTGAGTAACAAAAGTTGTAACCTTCCGCATCCGAAACTCGGGAGGTCTTTAATAATATGCTGTCTCTACTTATAATAAATGATAATGTGTGTGTGTGTGTGTGTGTGTGTGTGTGTAGGCACTTTACAGAGTTGATCGATTGACCTAGAGGCACCAAATTTGGAACAAATATATTGGAACAGTGGAAATGTAATCCACAATGCTTTTTTTTAAATTTAATTTTTAAGTAGTCGAAATTTGAGTTAGATTTCAGGATAAATCCATGTTAATTAATGAAAATATTATTTCACAAAGAAGATTTTTTCATCATTTTAAAATTTAAATTTTTTTTAATTATATAATTTATTTGTAGTGTGCTCTGAATTTTGACGGTATATTTATAATTTTTTTCAAACAAAGGATAGTATATCATAAAATATATTGCTAGTGAAATTCTAAATGTTTTCTTTGTTGTATTGTTCAGCTATTTAACCGTGAGATTGTCTGATTATTGAAAGCTAAGGGAAGATCCCGTTAATATCGCCAAAAGTTATTTTACGAACAGAAAAAAAGAGTAGAAGTTATTAAACACAAAGATTATTCAAACATTTTAACGACGTAATGGAACTTGACTTTATTAATTCACTCTTCGATTCTTTCGAAATTCATTTCTTGATTTTGTCCACTATTTTTTTCTTCGGAAAGTCTGTATCCACGAAATTCTGATAAATGATAAAATTTCATCTTATCTAACAAAACTTGAAAAACAGACGTCATCCAAAAAGTATTCGGCAAATACTGTCTAATAAAATCATTTCTAAAGTTCAACTGTTAAAATAATATAGCTCGCAAAAATCTACTCAAGTCAGATTATTTCTAAAATTTTATATCAATTTCGGAGAGCCTGTCGTGTTAACTATATTGGTTTCAGAAACACATTTACGTGAAAATGGTCAAGAAATGTTTTCTCAAGAAAGAATCTTAGCAGACTAGATTTAAGCTCGTTGTTTTCTTAATTTAGATTATAAAAACTCTAGAACTAAAGAATTTCAAACATCAAAAAAATTTCTTTTAATCACTTGGCACAACTTTCAATAACAGACCCAACACGCCTCTAAGAGCAAAAGGACAATCTGCCCTCTCTCTATCTTTCAAAGTTTTATTCACCCTTTCCAGGAAAAGAAGATAAAGAAATACTAATTTTGCTGCAAAAGAAATTCTGTCACGATTTGACCCCTTTTTCAGCAGAAACCTTCCACAATTCCTCTCCTTCCAGTGCTGTTTTGATAAGCATAATCATCGGTTTGTGGCCATTTTGAGGGTAGAAATAATTTAAGCTTCGTGTCAACCAAGAAAAAGGGCCATGTCAGTAAACTAGTAAACAACGACACAATGGAATACGCATAATTGCTATGTTGCTGAATGGCAACCGCTTTTTACCTTCTGAAGATTCTGGTTGGTTGCATTGGTTTGATTGCTTTGCTCTGAGGTTTAAGAATCGACTCATGTGACAACAGAATATTCGATTTGTCGTTCTTTAATGGATTCTTGACTTAAAAAGTAATAATTACTAGATGCATTGATTGAATTTTTTTCATGCAATAGATTCCGAATATTAATTATTTCCCAAATCAGAAATATCTGGAACACTGAATTGATGCCATCTGTTGAGTCCATGCTCAATTGTTTCGTTATTTAGAGGCGGGTCAATTGATGTATACTCTATTAATGAAAAAACAAAAAAAAAAACATTTGATTTAAACGCAGGAATTTTAATTTTCACAGAATATTACTTTTACTTCCATCAGATAAATATAGAATAAAAATAATAACATAATTTCTTATCACCTTTTGACATGAAAATTTAGTGACTTTCATTTATTCTTAAAATTTTATAATAGCAATATTAATCATTCGATACATATTTTCATTCCACGTTACTGATCAAAATTTCAGAATAAAATTCTATTCTGAAACATTGTAGCGTAATAATGTTTAGTAACATATTTTGAATTGATATAATTCTTCAATTATATTAATAAAACGACACATTAAATTTCAGGTTCCTCAAGTATGGCCCATATGACATTAGCGGTACAATACATTATTTATATACAATTTTTGTATAAAATATATAAATAAACTTAAACTGCAACTTAATCCTCATGAATTTAACTATCAAACCAATCAGAAAATGGTTTAATTAATGAAAACTAAATGATATCATTATCCTCATCGCCTTAAATCCTTGATTACAATGAAATGTAAATTCATCTTATTATTCATTATCATTGCCAAATTTTAATATTTGGTATTTATGTATTCACTACTATTACAAAAATTATAATATTTAAATTTTGTTACTATGTAAAAGTTTAATTTGAGAATGTAACTGAATAATTCTAGAACGTTTTATTCTTTGATTATGAGCATTTCATTTAAGAAGCAAGGATTTCTTAAATCTGAAAATGATTCATTGATAGATTTTTTTCACCGGCTTTTTTTTATTTAGGTTATAAGGAATATTAACCCTTCTTTTCGTGATTTTTTTTGTGTGTGAAATAAATCAAGATGATATTATTCATGCTCTAGATTAAAGAAAAATATCTATATAAATATCTATATAAATAAAAATGAATGTTTGTCTGTCTGACTCTTATGTACTGTCATACCGTTCATTCGATTCCGATAAAACTTCGAAAATATATTGCTTGCACATACACGAAGATTATAGGCATAATACAATCATCTGAAGTATAAAAAATATTTTCGGACCTTTTTATCGCATCTATTGACCAAGGATTAACCATCAAATAACTCGCCAAGGAGACAACAGATTCAGTAAAGATGCTTAACTCAAACAAGGCGTTAATTTGTTGCCACTGTCCGTAAATGTAATGTAAGTCTTTCTTTGAGGTAGTAGTTTTATTAGAGAGTATGGGAGAAATTTTAGGGGAACCAATCCAATAAATTTGAAATTTTAATTAAAAGCTTAATAAAATTATAGTGTTTATCGCAGTAACTTCTGAAAACATTATCGTGCAAATAATTTTGCACCATCTTAGTTTTCAAAAAATTATCTTTTCAACTAAATTAAAGATTTCATGGTATAAAAATATTTTCTATGTTTAATTAATTTTAAAGGAAAATATTTTAATCACAATTTTTAACATTAAACTTGTGAATTCTGAACGAATATTCAACGAATCAGGTGATACAATACATAGTTCCTTTCATTACCATTCTGAAAAAACACCAAGCTTCACAATTCTAAAATAATGCACTAATCTAATATATAATAAATGAATATTTATTTGTAGAATCGAATAATAAAAATAGAATAAATGCAATTTATACTTCTCCTTTATATATCCTTCAATTTAATGAATGCCGACAAGAAAATAAATATCATTCTTATAAAATCAAAATCAAATCATTCTTATAAAATAAATATCATTAGTTAAACAAGATAACTATATCAAATTTAAACGATATTTCCTAAATTATTTCTTCTTCGACAGCAACGCGCCGGTACCAGCTAATATGATATAAAATAATTAAAAAACATCATGATGGAAGTATCTATTATCATGCAAATTTACATGTTAAGCTGAGTACAATTCTTCAATGCCTCTTTCTTTTTAATTTTTAATTTCATCATTCATTACCGCTTTCATTAGCCAAAACAAAAAAACCAATAATCTCAAATTAGTTATAAAAAATATTTAAGAAATCGTGCGTTTCTTGCAACTACTAGTACAACAAATAGCTTAATGACAAGTTCAAACCCGCTATAAAAATTGAGTCGCTCTTTTTTACAACTAGTTTCCTTATAAAGCAATAATAGTAAAAACAAAATTGCCAGCAACAATCAATTTACAGTACAGAAATGTTGTGATGGAAATTTCCATCTTCATGTAAAGAAGAGTTGAAAATTTTCGGAATCCCTGATCTAGCTTTTAACGACTTTAATCTTATTCAAATATATACAATCTAAGGGGAAGATAGACTTTTTGTTTAGTCTACCAACTGATAGAATTCTGAAATTTTAGCATAAGATTACATGTGAAATTTCATTCGTCTAGCCATTTAAATTTTTGGTTAATTGTGTTTACTGAAAAGAAAAGTATTAAGTTTATGTTTTTACATAAATTTCAATTTTTTTTTATTCGTGTTCAGAAAGGTTACAATAATCAAAATGTTGAGTTGGAGTTGTGAGAATTACAATAACTTCTCTGCGATTTTGCTTCCATAAAGTTTTTATGAAAATCCAGTCGATAAAAATATGTAATTACGTCTTGAGATTAAAAAAAAAATCATTCAAAAATTGTTTTCAGAAAGTGAACGAAAGGTAAATTATGAAAAAGAAAGAAAATCTGAAAATTAAGAGGTAGCTATTTTGTTTTTGAGGAAGAAAATGCTGTAAGCAAGAAATGCATTACAACGAATGTCAGTGCGCTTATAAATCAACTTGAAACGGTTTTCCCTGTTGAGACGCGCGTAAGCAACTTGTTATAAATGAATGGCTTCAGTTAATGAAATGGCTTTTTTGACAAATAAAGGAAATGAATTCACAGCTTATTTCCTGATGGATCTATGACGAAATTTCGAAGCGGATTCAGGTTTGGGATAATTAATGGGTTGTGTTTTCAGCCTTTGTCCTAGAAAGTAACACTAACAACTTTCCTCATGCATTCTTACAGGCAAAAACCCTGACATTTTTATTATTGAATGCAGCATTTGAAATTTCGGTTTAAAAGATTCTTTATGCATACCTTAATCTTATATCTTAATTAAATCCGTTTGAATTAAATTACCTATTAGCTATATTAGGGGTTATAACATAATAACCTGAAAACTCCCATTTGCTAAGAACATTTTAAAATACCTTAAAATAGGCCTCAATAATAATAGAGGAGATATACTCAATTAATATTTATAATTAAATAAGACGCTTTTATCTGTTTCTTTTAATCAAAAGCTATATATATATATATATATATATATATATATATATATATATATATTAGTTCTTTCAATTTTCTTACTTTTTTAATAGGTATACATTCTTGTCGTCAAATATTCTAATTTCAATTTCATATTAACGATATTTGTAAAATCAAATAAAATTAAATTTAGTGAATAGCAATGCTTTTAAATATATTTTAACACAGAACACAAAGATTTATTTAGATAATAATTTAATATTATAAAATAACACTATTCCAGCACATTTTGTTGTGATTCATAGTCAATTTATGCAACTTCACTATACACAAAATCTCTGAAGTTAGAATATGTCTTATTTTAATATCAATTTAAAGTACACCTGCCTTAATTGAAACAGGATTGAAATTTAGTCGTTTAAAATTAAAACTTCAAATATATTTACCAAAATGTATTTTGATATTTTCTCAATTTTTTTCGCTGTAGAAACTTTTAGTTTCATAAATTTTATTTGAATGATTCTAAAGAAACTGAAAAACTCGAATCCACTTCATTATCATTTTTTGGAAAGAATGATAAATTCTATTTTCACAGACGTTTGCTAAATAAACATATTAAATGAGAAAATACTTTTGATTCAAGGACACGGATGCATTTTTTTTTTTTTTCTTCACAATCGTCTTCCTTATAAAATTTTTGTCTGTTTTTAAACAGTAGAAAATTAGTAAAATATCTTTTGAACAAGGAAAATCGAAGTGTCAAAAAACCTTGAATGCTTTTAAAAGTGAACTTATATAGAAGATAAAGATTCAACCTCTTTTTATACAAATAGAATCCATTAATGAATATTATTTGGATTTGAAAAAAAATCCCTTCGTGTTGTTGATTAAAAAAAATTAGAATGACTAATAACGTATAAACTATTTTTTTTCACACTCACTTAATTCCCTCAAAAATCATTTTTTAAAGTTAATTAAAATATATAATTGGCATTTATTATTTCGAAATAATAAAATTTGGTAATTATATTATAACGTTTGGATTTTATTATTTCAACTGGGACAAGTTCTTCACCAGCATGCTTGTGGTGCTATGACCTAAGTTCATAACGCATTAGAATTTTTCATCGCAGCCCGCAGGAGCTTTTAAAAGCATAAATCCGCTGTATGATTGCTCTATCTGAATATTACTGTAGCATACGGCATATCCTATTCAGCGTTTGATTTTTACGTTATTAGCTCTTTGATACAAAAATGCATCATATGGGAACTTTCATTACAATACTATACCCCTAACTAACACGCGATTAAAACCATCTTTGACTCTCTCCACCCCACAACGGACGTGCGCTCGCATCTGGTAAATACGTGCGCCACAGGGGAAGGATGCTGCCTGCGTGCCATGTGCTCAACAATCAGTCGATAACGGACAAAAGGGTCTGGGGGCCTAAATAACAGCGGGCCACGTGCGAGCATGTGTCAACGCGGGCCCGTTCCCACGGGACACCCACGGCAGCTGGGCCCTGATGCTGTAGCAGCACATCTTCCGGGAGGGGGGCAGGCATTCACCCCTTCTGATATAACACTCCCTGATAGGAGGGTGGCAAAGGGAGATGAAAAAAAGGATCGGTTTCTTGTTCTTCTGGGAAGAATTGCGGGGGAGGGAGCGTGAGATCTCTCGGTGCGAGGGTGGTTACAAGTGAACTGAAGTTATCAGGGGTCGTCATGGTGGTTCTTGGAAAGTGGAATAGTTGATAAGGGGTTGATAGAAAAGAAAGTGACACCACGTGGTGGGTGTGGGGACGAAGTCCAGATGTCGGAAGAGGAATAAATCTGTCAAGGCAACTTCTGCAAGAAAGGAGGAGTGCCATCTTCGACAGAAAGGATTGGTTGGGAAAGTTGGAGTTGACTTCCTCAACCAGGACGGAGAGTAAATAGTAATTTATGGCAAGAGGATGTGAAGCAAATGCAGAAAAGACGTATGCTTATCCAAATATCGGGTTAATAATGATGTTTTATTTAGTCAGACAGAAGCTGAGGTGAATAAATAAATGTTCCCTACAGATGTGACCGAAGAGATAAGAGAAATTGGAGAGCTACCGGGTGGAGATTTTTCTTTCTGAATAAATTCTTTGTAAAAGGCTTCTTAAAATTCCTAAAACCTACCATTTTTTTAAATGAATAAAATTAACACGACGCAGTTTCCATATAAAAATATTTTACCCCGAACTCAAAATTATTCAATAAAACAGAGTGGCGAAGGTAAATGGCGCACGGAGAACAATATTACACTTCATTATTCTGTTGATCATTGTATTTGCAAGTTTAAATAAAGCCACGCCAAGGCCTTACCTTACATCCTTTGAACTTTAAACAGATAACTCAAATGCTGTAATGCTTTGTCGTCATGACTCCCACTAAGATTGATGCCCAGGATATGAATATCACTTTGCTCCCACAGTAGTCTACGTCATTGAATAAATGAGAAAATGAAAGACTATCTAAAGTGATCAGATTTTCTAAGTTTCAATCCAAAACGTTATAGATATCCTGTTTCACAATGGATGGTATAGGAGACCCAACAAGAATTAAAAAAACATGTAAGTAAATAAAATAAATTTTGAAATAATAATACTACAATTTATTTGAAAAACAGGATGATATTAAAAAGCATTTTTTTACTACCTTCAGAATGATTCATCGTTATTGTTGATATTAGAATGACACCATCTATGACTATTCATTACGCTATAAAAGATGGGGAGAATTTGTTAGAAAACTAAATAATTAATTAAATATAACTAAGCGATTTTATTGATATATTTTTATTCAGTTTACTTAAAATGTTGCCTATTTATAAAGATGGAATTCAGCTGTCATTTTTTTAAAAATTCAGCTCTTGATATGTTGAAAGAATTTTCGCATTCTTTACACTGTAATGTCTAGATCCTGATCCATCAAATAGGAGAGTAAAATTTCAGATAATTCGTTTATTTACAGCCATATATTACATAAGAACAATTTGTTCTTATATAGGTTAAAATATTTGATATTTACACCATTTGGAAGTAGATATTTACACAATAGACGAAGGTTGAAGATTTATCAAGAAAAGAGTTCTTCATCAATTCTGAGAAATATTACCACAAGACACTGTTGTTAAGTAATGCTGATACTCCAGGATGGATCGTCATTCATCAGACCGCATTCCAAAAAAAGAAAAACTCTTCTCCTTTCTGATAAAAAAAAAAAAAAAAAAAAAGCATTTTATTGCTGCCCAAATTCCGCCTTCTTGTTCCTATTCACACACTTGGGCTCTCTACCTCCCCAATAATTATTTAGCAAATTGCTCTCATTTGGGGCTCCAGTCTGGAACTGGAAGTGACCATCAATGATGTGTCCTCGTAACTAATGCTCTGGAATATGTGATAATGATAGTCCCTTCACAAAGGGAAAGATTTGGCAACCCTATAGTTTGACACTCCTTTCCCTTGAAGATGCAACAAGTTTCTCCCAAGCAATGAACACCACGTGGGGTCCATCAGCCGACATCACCAATAACCAAATTCGACGACACTCAGCAATAAGAAGTCTGGCAATCTGGAGGCATTTAACAATGGAGGGTTTTATCATGTGATGACACAGCTGGCTGGAAATTCCGCTTATCGTGAATAGGACAGGCGTACGGTACAACATTTATGTAATTTCGATGAAAATTTCTGTTTTAACGTTTTCAAAGTTTCATTATCAATCATTAAATTAATTTAGTAACATTTTGATTTTACATGAGAGGCGCACATTTAAAAGTTAATTCAAAACACATTTGATTTGAATATCACATATTATAGTAGTATTAATAGTATTATTGTATTAATAGTATACTATATAAAAATAGTATTACTTGGCAATTTCAAACGAAATTAATATTGAAAATATATTATTTAGTATTCTGAAAGGGTTTTTTTAAGTCTTAAATTTAACAGAAACTTATTTTTTTTACGAGTTGGAAAAAAAAATGAGCAATTCCGGTTTATTTTATGCAAATTTATGACCTTCATCCTTAACTCGGTTTCTGGCGACTTAACGATTGTTTGGATCCATTTTCTACTGGCAAATAAAAAACGGCACATCTTTTACCATTTTAACCAAATCTATAACACTTTCTCAATCCCGCATAACAGTAGCAAACAGGAATTGCTCCTTGTTTAGGGGGATGACTCGTCAATTTGTATGTAAAGATAGTATTGGAAACCGCTTTAATAACTATAATTTGAGAAATTAAATGAATTATTTTACATAAAATTCGTTTAAATTATTTAAATATATTTAAATATTTTAATAAAATCCAGGATACTTTCTTCACGGTAGTTTAATTGAAGTTCTGGTTATATATATGTCTCATTTCGAAATAATAGTAAATCTATTAAAGAACAGTCTTATTAATTTTAAATAATAATTTAATAATGGTGGTGGAATTGATTGAGCGAGAGTAACAGACAACTTGTAATAAAATTTTTCTAGTCCCCTTTTTTATCAGTAAATATGGATAAAACTTATTTTTTCTATCAGAACCCCACTCTTTGTGTATACATAAATCCTAATTTGTAAATAAAAAAGGGTCAAAGAATATTGCCATTGTTGTAATTAATGACAACATTCTTACATTAATTGCTATGAATTGTTGTAACCAAAGAATGTTCTCATTACGTTTCCTTAACTCTCCTATGATTTTTTATAGGAATTATTAAGATCATACTGAGTAAATGGATTATGTTCTGCCAGAATTAGCATGCAAAATCGGGCTTTATATACATGATGACCATAGCATTTAGGAAAATGAATGACATTTAAAAAAATTAAATGAGTGAAAAATATTTCAAAAAAAGCAAACTAAAAATCAAAACTACATGAGCTTAATGCTTAGATTGTTAGAATGAGGGAACGAAGCTCTTAATTTATAGGGAATTCAGGCAACGGCTCAAACGTTTCAGTCATCAGAACCTTTGTCAAAACATTTCTTTGGTGCTGGGATTATATTAATTTGCTATGATTCATTACAAATAGAAATAAAAAGTTTCTCTTCACAAAAGTAATCAATTAAGTCTCTTTACATTTGCTTAATTCGTTGAATTGAAATAAGTCTTTATAGGAAAGGATCTATTGAGAAAAAATAAAAGTGGTCCAAGTATCGTTATCTAATATACTGTCTTAAAAATACAATGTTGGGGAAGCTTTGAAGAATGTTAAATTTGATTCTTAAAATCACAAGTAAAAACAAAATTATTTTAACATTTTAAAGACGATATATTATCATGCTAACCATACCTTTTCCATTTTTTTCTTTCAACATTACCCCAACTATCGCAATTTCAGTTTGAAATAAGATTAGTCGCATTACTCCCAGATTCTGACTGTCAATGAATATTAAATAACAATCATATGACAACAATTGCTACAGATGTAAATTAAATATCTACTGGCAATCTTATTCTAAATTATCCTTTCGATTATAAGTGATAGTAGAAGTAAACGAAATCGGTGTTGTTTTTTCAAAGTATATCAAAACAATACGACTTGACTCCATTCAAGTTCACACAAAATTTATTCCAATATTTATTGTTTACCATTATTCTAAATAATTTTCAGAAGACATGAATGATGTTGGAATCGTGCCTCCGTCTCTACATTCAAGATTCTATACAGGCAACTGAGTAAAGATTTGATTTTCTTTATCAGATTTAAAGTATATCATGGATAATTGGCCAAATAGCTTTCCGAACCTTTCATCCTTCTGTCCCGAGACCTCCCATCCCTTACCAAGACTCTTACATAAAAAAAAAACCCCTCGAATATTGATTTGGCACCTTCAAATAGTCCGTTTGTCTCTAAAAGTAAACTAAACTAACTGGCATGACAGTCCAATGTTGGCCAAGGCCTACAGTGCCTATATCCGCTTTCTTGACCAAAGGACCCGCGGTGTCCCGCTTAGGGATTTATGGAATATGTCTCATATCATTACTCATAATCAAATTATGATAATTTCAGCTCAGAAGAAAATTTTTGGCTCAAAAGAGAAATATTTTCTACCCAACATTCCAATGTTAACTCACGCGCATACGCTTTATTTTCCCCCCTTTGAAACTGGCCAGGAATGAAATCGAACAAAATAATGAAAAGCGGCTGACAATAAAGAACACATTGCTCTCCCCCAAAAGAGTGTCATTCTGTTTTAATAAAGGAAGAGGGGGGGGGGTGAACCATATGCGACAGACCCTTTCAAAGAATGGAACAACGGCACGCGACATTTTACCACGGGAATCAGGCGGGCCTTATGTGCGCTCTGGAAGTGTTTTTAATCGAATAATGAAGCCACGTGGCGGGAAGCTCGCATTTTTCCAGATGAGTGGCTTTTTCCCAGGGGAGAACTGAATTGGCACGAGCAGCTTACACTGGAACAAATGAAATGCAAACCCTGGGAACAATATCGAATTCGCATCCATCTTGTTTTGAAAGAAATTACTAGTGATCGTATCATCAGTTTAAAGACTGGTTGGCTCACTGGCTCATTCGTTGATTTTTTTCAGAAAAAAAACTTGCATTTCAATCATAAATCTTGCTGAAAAAATTAATTAACATAGATCTGAACTTATTTCATTCCCGCATTGTTTTAATGTTTGAGAAAGTGATTTTTTTTGAGAATAGCCAAAGTACTATAATGCAGAAGTAAAAGGTTTTCACAGACATATACTAGGAAATTGTGACAATTTAGTTAAGATTTGAAATGAATTTAAGTAAATATATGCTGTTTAAAAGTTTTTTCATTAAATCCTTTTATATTAACAAATATTACCTTGCATTAAATGATGATGTCGTAATCGTGTTAGCACGGAAAGGGGATGCAGTAGCTTTTGAGGGTAAGGACCCCTGACCACCCGAAGGCGGAACTCTGAATTCTAGCTCAAATAAAGATGACACACACACACACGCACATTTGCTTGTGCCCCCCTTTTTACATGGGGGCTTATACAAACTTATCACAGATGGAACACAAGGAAGAATAGTCACGCCCGAATCAGGACTGGAATAAGGGACACTCAGATCATGGGAAGGACATCGGTACCTTGCATTTAATGATTCGTCTAAATACATAGTCACTTAATTATGTGTTAACACATAAATCTTTAAAGGTAACAGCTTTAAAGGTGAATTTTCTGATTAAAAAATAAAATTTCATAAAATTTATCCTCCTTAATGTAAATATCATTATAAAAGATTTTTACCAAGGAGATTTAAGAAAAATTCTACAAATGCCCACAGCTTGTAAAAAATATATATATTTCATTATGAGGACAATTGTGCTACTTATATTAAATTTAAAATTTTCGCAGTGGGAAAAATATTTATAGATGCCTGGTTCTATAAAAGCATATGCAATAGCAATAACTAATGAATTCATTTAAGTATGCAATATCAGTTGAAACGGCCAGATACTACAGATTGATTGAAGCATATAAACGATGGAAAAGCTGACTATTGAAAGTATTATATACAAATACTCAGCATGTGCATAGTGTTTTAATATTGCCCAGTAATAATATTATATATCATCTTTTTTGTGTTTTTAAATACGTTTCATTATATAAATATTGTAAAAAAACTTGGAACACATTTTTTTTTCTTTTGCTGAATTGTTGGGTACCTAAATACCAGAGGGTATTTAGTAAACAATTCGAAAAAAGGAAAAATCAATGCTACATTGTTGGTGATTGTTAAGACAGCATAAAACGCATGAAAATCGTATATTTCAAATATTTCCTTACTTCTTTTATGAAATGCATCATCGAAATTGTTTAATTGAAAAACGTTTGATATTTCTAAGTACAATATTTGTTTTTATCAGGTTGTGCGTCATAAACAAATAAAAAATGGAATAAATTTACAAAATTAATATCATGCATGTTTTGTGCATAAATAATTCTTTCTTATGCAAAATATTTCATGTGCTTTTTGATTAAAAGAATCATCATTCCCCCAAATAGATGTTTTGATTGAAAAAATAGAATTCCTGTAACATTCTTCGCTGGAATGCATTCATTCTCGGTTTTAGATATTGGATACATATCAAGTTGTAATGAAAAGTGAATTTTTAAGCTTGTGAATTTCACAAATATTATCTCATGATTCAAATATGCCGTTGTTCTTATTAACTTTTTTCTTTTTGAAAATCATGACTAATAGCAGTATAGCTGTTATATAAATTCCCGACTTGGAATAACTGAAGGGGGAACTAACGAAAGGAACGAAATTGTTCTATAAATACGTAAAAAATGTGCAATACCCCTCCAACCTCTGCTATTTGATTTCGCTGCAGTTTTCCGCACGCTTGGGAATCAGAAAGCGTTCCTGCAGTCTTAGGAAGTGCAACTGACGTGAGCAGAACCACAGCTGTCAGTTACTCGTCAAATAATAATTCACTTCCGGGCGTTGGCAACAGCTGGGACTTCGTCTGATTAATTTATGACCTCGAAATTAAACTTCCACTCTTCAGCAGCTTTTAAAATAATATGCGATCTGCGCTCACGACATTTGTGCCTCAATTAATTATGGTTCTAAGCGACGTTTTTGTATCAGAACGTTTCTCAGAACGAATATTTCATTGAAATGCAAGACAAGAAATTTTTCAGTAATATATAATTACATATGGTATGATAACATTCAATACCATATAAAAACATTCTATTTAATGGCATAATTAAAAGCGTACAATGGTTTATAAAAATGCATTATTGATTTAAAAATGCTGAATAAAAAGTTTTTAACTATATAATATAATTTTACTGTATTTTTGGGAAATTTTTTAATTTTTTAACTGTGGACATGCAAATGCTTGAGGAGGAATGCCCCCACAAAAATCTTTTTAAATTTTTAAAAGCAATTGATTTATCTCATCTTATTTAATGCTTCATTTTGTTACCATTTTTTGCAATCTCTTTTCTAATTTTAAAAAACATTGCTAAATAATTTTTTAACCAGATTCTAATTCTACAGATTTTGATATAAAGACATGTTTTCTCTATTCTAACCCATGTCTGGCGCTGTATAGTCAGCTCTGCTCTTGCACCATTAAATCCACAATCTAATCCTCCGAGTTACTCCACATTTATAAATCATTTAAGTAGAATGAATAGCATAATGTCTATTTTCATTTATACTTAATTAGCTTTATAATCTGTCTCTTATATTGTTTGACAATGCATTCTAAAACCCTTCTCACTTTTGCACATGTGTTAGGGGGGTTTAATTCGTCAAAATGGGGAGGGGATGTTTACATTTAACAATAAAATAAATTCTAATTATTCGCAGATTAAATTAAAATAATAATGTCAGAAACGACACAATATTCCCATACAAGTGGAAAAAAAATTGAACAAAAAGTATCTAATAGGGCAAAAATTAAAGTCAAAGAATGACGAAGAATTCCTGAAATGTGCTCATCTTTCCGTTTCTCTCCCCCTAATCAGATAGAATTATTGAAAAGTAGTCGCCTCTGAATACTGAGTACATTATTACAAATCTGTAATAGTCCTTCATTGCATTGTTATCTTTAAGTAAAGAAAAGAGATTTACAGGTCATGGATTCTCAATAACCTCTAACCTCGGCAACAAATTTGGCGATTGAATAAAGATCGGATCTCTAATAGGAACCTAGATCTGAAGTTCTTTTTAGAAAATTCCATACATGTTATGAAGTATCTATATATGCAGAAGTGTAGACATAAGCGTGAATTCTCTATTTGAAGTGCTGGTCTCAAAGAGAACTCTTCAACTGTGCACTCTTAAGTGCTACTGCCTTTTTTCATTTAACTGTTTACAATCTGCTTATCATGAATTTCTACAAATGCTTTTTTTTAAATACACTCCGATGTGATTTTGCGATCTGCGTTTCGTGTTATTTCGTCGAATAAAGTGACGTTTTTCATTATTCGGCGCTTGTAGTATACTCAACGGTTAAATTTCAACACAAATATTGTAGGTTCAAATATTTTCCATATCAGAGTTTTAGAAAGAAAAAAGTTCTTAAATTTCAGGCATTAAAACTTGTGGTAAAAAAGTAGCATTGTAATTATCGTTATTTATATATCTGGAATTTATTAGATTAATACATAATAAGGATTAATTTAGTGGCATAATAATAATAAAAATATAAAAGGAATAGGTGAAATAGCTTTAAGTAAAATAGGCTGTTTATAGGCAAAGAGAACATTTGACTCTGAAGGTTTTAAAGCGTAATAAATTCACATATATAAAATATTATCAGGGGAATTTAGACTTGAACATGAAACTACAAATAGAATCCTTCATCTCTCCTCATAATAAAGGTGAAGTCTGTGTATGCCTACAGATTAGGCCGTTTAATCTAGTTATTAAACTTGGCACGTATGTCTTATAGAGCGTGAGAATGTGCTTATCGAAACGAATTTTAAATTTTTTATTTGGTTTAATTATTTCAGCGAAATTTTAACATTTAAAGTTATAACTTCCGAAAATATTACAGAACTACAGTTATATTTACATTTAAAAAATCCGCCTATTATTTTGTCATAAGATTGTTTTTCAATTTTTAATCTATTATTCAAAATACTGAAGTATATTTTTCTATAAAATATTTCACACAATATTAAAAAGAAAATTTGACCTCCACAAGCCCGTTATGCTTGCGTAAGAAAAGTATTACGTGAATTTTTTATCAATACGGTGCCATCACACTGACAAAATTGAAATTAAATTATAAAATTTTGAAAGATTAATCTTGCTGTAAACTAAGCCTAGGAACGTTAAATTTTATCTACGAATTTAAAGGCATAGCATAACAAAAAAAAGACCTTGCAAATTGCTCCACAAATCGATCGTTCGATTTAGAACGAGCAAATTTTGTAAGCAGTTACTTCTTCAGTAGTAAGTACCCATTAAGAATTTTTTCAAAATTTTTATTAGATTTTTAGTTGAAAATTAATCCAAATTTTGTCATTTTTTTTCTTAATAACCACAGAGCGAACTATTATATGAATACGTTTTCACATCAGTTTTAAATTCAAAAGTTTTGCAATTTAAATATATCAATTTAAATTACTGTGTTTATTTTAACTTTTAGAAATTAAAAAAAAACATTTTTGTTTTTACAAAAATTCTTCTTATTCCTTTAATAACTGTAATTATACACAGATGCGTTCCAACGATGTTAAATACAAATTTTGAGGTTTTGGTTATTCGTAATACGATTGGTCAGATTTTTATATTTCTAAAAATAATATAAAAAGCTGAATCTATCCTAAAATACTATCATCAAACTATGTTTAAAAGTGTGTAAAAATTCGTTCGAAATAGTAATACTCTTTTTATTTATTCATTTTTATGCATTCACTAATTATTTATTATTATATTATGAAAAAATATTTTTATTTCTTTATAATTTTTTTCTTTTTTATTGGTTCATGCATATTTATCTAAAGCTCACCAAGGTCAAATTCAGCATATTTGATCATTATGGAAATAAAATGTGAACCCTGACTAAACACATTCCATTGACATCGGTAAAACCAATCCTGTTCTTTGTAGGCATTACTCAACCCCATACTAAGATATCAAATGACTCCCTCATAATACTTAGACATATTTTCCTTTACATCGAAATAAGCAATAAGACTTGCATTCAACTATATGATACATTCTTTTCCTCATACAAAATGCATATTCCCTCATTGTTCCATCACGTACCTATATTGCCCCACTGAGAGGGCATTCTTAATCCACAGGTGATCTCATCGCATTCCTCGCTTTCGATAAAGGACTCTCGAAAATCTTATTCCGTGTTCATCGAACGGTGACATCCCCCTCCCGACCGACAGATGCCTTGCGACAAGACATTCCATCGGCTATTTGTTCCCAGGGTCCCCCTCTGCCATCTGCTGCTTTTTCTCCACCTGCCGCGCGCTTTCACCTGCGTTACCATCGCTTATTACCACTCTTTAAGGACGTGTTTTTATTTACTTATTGACTTCTGCTAGATTAAAAGCGTGGGAAAGGCCCTCGGCCACCATCAGCCTCTGTTTTTAACTGAATTCCTGGACCTCATCATCACAAGTACAAGCTTTCTTCTTTTTTATTCTGGTAGTAGAGTAGGTTCTCTTCCGTGTTTGGTTTGGAAGAGTGCGTAGCATGCGATGAAGTGTTTATCTCTTTCGTGTATAGCCTGGAGGAATCCTTAGTTTGCATATACGATAAAAAACGAGTAAATTTAATGGTGGGAATGGGACGCAATTTCCAACGGCTATTACTCATTTTTTCCCCTGATCCTTTAATTGCCATATATCAAGGTGTATTTAATTAGTTGATTCACACCATTGTGAAAATGCAATGACCCTTGATGTAAGATTAGAAGTCATCTATAAAACCCTACATTGATCCAGTATTTAAAATATGGATAGATATGACATACGAGCTATGACTTTAATTTGTTTTGCTTTGTTTATGCATTAAAGAGTTAGAGCATTATCAGTATGTATACCTAATCTAAATTGCAAGTTAATACAAAAAAATTCCAGCATTTAGTTAATCTTAGAGTTTCTGAAAAGTTTATAGTTTTTCCTAAACAGATGTACTTTGGTGCATTTAAATGTTGAGACTTTGACAAAGTTTCACCATTCATGAAATTAAAACATTGTATCAATTTATAATAAAGTCAAAATATGTATTGTCTACAAAATCCAATTAACTGAGCGTAAAACTGTCATGAAAAAATGCAACAATGGCGTAAGGTATAGTACTGTACTAGAAAGCACAGATTTTATGTATGATTATAAAATCAATATTTAAAAAAACAACTTAAAAGGTTAACATGCGAAACTATGGAAAGCAATCATTTCTGAAAATAAACCAGATGCTGTAAAGAAAACCTATGACATTCTACAAGAACAGATATAGGGCAATTACAAATTGTGCTAAATGGTGCTGCGTCTCGCATCAACAAATGTTGGCGGATGAATCGAATGTACCCAATCTCAACCTAGTTAAAATTGTGCTCAATTTTTTTGCTCGATAATTTCATTTAATGGGAAGCCTCCGTTTTAATTCTCAATTCATTTCGAAGGAAACCGTACGAGCCCATAAATATTGAACGAACTTACAGAACTCTCTATCTAATCCACACACAAATGTTGTGCTTCAAATAAAATTGACAAATTTCCAAAAAAAAAAACATTGTGTAATTCGATCAATAAGTTTAACACATTTTAACCTATAAGCTCAAAATATTCATAATGTCTTACCGATTGAGGATATTCAAAATAAAGAGGTTAATATTCAAGATTGACCAAAAATTCAAAGCGAGCTCAAACTTTTTCTGACAGCTTTGTTAGACAAGATGGCATGGACGATATCAAGAATTTCAAGTGAAACAAAGATCATATATAAAATAAATTTTAAATGATGAATTTCAATCAATCATACGTATTTTGAATGTCCTCAAAGATTACTGATTTTCCAAGAAATAGTAATTTTTCTCCAATTAACAATCATTAAAAAAATATGTTTTTTTTTTAAATTTTTATTTACCGACGGTACTTTAAATTACCTTTTAAATCTGGCCGATATCTTCAAATTATGACTATTTTTTCAAACAGTATTTGAAAGAACACGAATAACTTATTTCCAATAGTAAACAGTAGATGTAAACTATAAAGAACATTAAAAAATTTTTATTATTAATGTAATTAATTAAATTATTTTGATTAAAAAGTTTTTTTCTTCTTTCTGGGTTTATTCTGTACCAAAACTTAACTAATTAATTCAAAAAATTTTTTTAATTGATTGTAAAAATAATTTGGTAAATAAAGAGTTAAATAAAATTATTTTTAAAAATTAAAATAAAATGAAAAATTTTAGATGCCTGTTCATGTTTTCGTAAGAAAGATTCGTGACTGAAGAAAGATTTAAATACCAAATATTAGAATCATTTAGTATGCACCGTTAGAGCTTTTAGAATACTAGAATAGAATATTTCTAATTATCTAACATATTTTAAAATTACTATTATTACTTTTCAACTGATATATTCTAGATGTTTTGTTACCTTAACTTCCAATTTTAATGTTCCGTATAATGGATGTGAAAGTTAAATCTCGTAAGCTGAACATGAACAACATTTGAACTGTCATCTTCTTTCCAGATTTTTATACCACTGTAAGGAAATTTGAATTATCAACCAATAATATTATATTTCTTTAAATTACAATATAATATCAAAGTCTCTAAAGATAAATCAAAGTTTTGATTATTTTTTACATAAATTTCTTTGTATTTTAATAAAAATTGCATGAAATTAAATCACTACTCATTAAGTAGTTATTTATTATATTCTTTAAATAGCTATGCAAGATGGAAAACACTCTTATGGAAAGATGAATGAACTCCATACAGGCATGCATCCGGACGCACGCAACCACCACTTTTTACCTTCCAGATCATGTGTGTCTGCACCAAAGAACATTTAATGAAATTCAATATTGTGTATAAAGGCACTATACAATAAACTAAATATGACCGCTTGAAATGTGATATTTTTTTAAAAAGCCTTTAATAACCCGCATTGATAATTAGTCATTGGATTAGGGAGTTCAGGTCAGATATTTAAAAAACCCTCATTCAGGTGACTTCACTTAATTTGATAATCAGATGCGTAAATTATGATAGTCTGATGATGAAAGCACACTTTCAGGTTTTGGAATCGTCTATTTATTTTTCAACCGAAGAGAATTAAAAAGTTCGAAGTAAGTGATGACTAGTTGTTGTTGAGTAACTCAAATATCAAGATACAAGGAGGTATCAATACTTTGAATACAAATTTAAGAAAAGACAATAGTTTAAGATATGTGCAAACTGCTATATTATTGATTTAAACTTATGGAAACGGAAATACTAGGGCAGTCCTTCTATAGAGTCAGAAGAGGAGCAAAAAAATCTAAAATAGGGGTATTCAATTTGTAAGTTGCAAATCTAAATAATTTATTTCAATCAGCTTATTAAAAAGTGGGATATATTCTTAAAAATTATATTGTTGATGAATAATTACTAATAATTTGAAATCTGTTTTATCTATGAATAAAATATTTCAATAAAAGTTCTTTGTTCATTAATTAAAATTTAAGACTTGTGGAGATCTTAAAATAAAATAAAATGTTTGGTAGATTTGATAAGTCTTTTTATCATACATACTAAAAGGATAACTTTAATAACCTTTTTTTATAATATTTTGGAATGAATTGAAGTTTATTAAAATTTAATATTGATGGAAGCCGCATATCAATTAGGTACGGGTCATTGATATAAAGCTTTCATTTATATGCCATTGTACAGATAATTATTACTATTATAAGTATAAGGTAAGTATACTAGACATTGCCCTTGTGGCACCTGCCATTACAAGAATAGGAGTAATATCCTTCTTAGAAGTCAAAGAATTATCTTTGTAGATAAAACTTTTCACAGTATCTACAGAAAATAAATATTTCCACCTTAAGCAATTTTGTAACCGCAATTGCCGCAGTATGGCTATATGATGGAACTATTTTAACCAGGAAATATTCTCTAATGCTATGGATGTGTAATAATTTATGTTTAAGTGGTTAAAATTTTCCCCAAGAATTTCGAAACATCCTGAACAGCGTTTCCTATGTTCCTAATTTTTTTTAATAGAGCCTTAACATAAACAATTGCAGTTGATATTCTGTTTAATGAACGTATTTAAAACGGAAATTACCAATTTTTTTCTATAGTCTTTATTTTTATTAAAAGTATAACATGTCATTCACTGCAGATGTGTCTTCTCATTTGAGTTGTTACTGATTGTAGGTCTTTACCAATGAGACCAGTCGGAATGCTATTTTCACTATTCCCAGTATATCAATGAGGTAAATACGATGAAGAGGAAGGATACTTTCCTTGAGTACTATTATAGAAGGTGAGATATAAATCTTATTTTAATTTTCTTTTTTACTTTTTATTACGAATTGTGTAAAATAATGTGCATATTATAATCATTAAAGATTCGACCTTGAAATTTGGATTAACTCCACATTTTAAGCTTATTTGATTTGGGAACAATCATTTTTGGAATTATATTCCATCTGGCATTCTACAAACATCTATAATTCAAAACCAAAAGAATTTTTTAAAAGGATATTTGGAATATGATCGTTAAACATAAATCTCCATAGAAAATTTACTCAAATTAGGAACGGAGTTATACTTTGATGAGTTTATCTATCTATCATATACATGTCAACATAACAACTTAAAAAATGCGTAACCAGATAACGTTAGCTGAAATTTGGCGATGGATTTTATCTCCAGATATGTAGATTTGCATTCGATTTTAGATCAAATCAGTCAAATAATTAACTGCTTTTTAGAATCTCTATAACTCAAAAGATAGTTTGATAATGAAACTTTCTTCGTAAATTTTCATTAATGTAATAGATTAACTTTAAATTTTGGTTCCGATTGGAAAATGCCCTGTATGCAGTCACATTTTCTTTCCCTTAATAGGAAGGAAGCGCATCACATTGTGTCAATGTATGAGAAGAACAAAAGTAAAATATTCCAGTTTTTTTTTAAATTAATTCTAGACTCCTAAAATCCTTAGATATTCTTAAAATTTTTTGACCAAAATTCATTTTATTTGAGCCTTAAAACTCTTAAGGCCAACAGCAATAAACGATCACAGTTTCAAGGAACAACGAAGTGAAACAACTGGAATTGCTACAACTTATATTACAACTGTAATCGTGCAGAGCTAAAGAAAAGGATATCAATTAAGCTGTTCAATAAAACGGCTGGAATTCTTCCTGAGCTTCTTCTGTCTGTCTGGAGCAAGTTGCCACGATACAGAAAACGAGACTACTTTTTGGCCCTGAGTTGTTGAGTGAATCGTATCACTTTCACTGAACCAGGGACGAGCGGCACGAAAGGTGTCAAGGTTGGACGGTGCCTCAAAGAAAAGAGAATCGACTCCTTCCTTTGAAAGAATCCTTTGCTTCCTAACCGCAGATAGAAAGGTCTCTAGGAAGCGTTTGCAATTGCAAAATTTTCATCTGCGCTTCGCCTTGCCTTAAGGCAGATTCGAACAAATTTCTCTAATTTGTGGCTTTGGAGCTTCAAATGACACAAACAGGTGTTAAATTTTGAAAATATAACCTAATGTAACTTGATGGAAGATTAACCTTCGCATGTACGTGATTGTTACTTAGTTCTAAATCGACAGTCAGGTTTATAGAATTTTAATGGACTTTGCTTAATCCAATAGAAAGTCTTCATGAATCTAGTCTATCATTTGGATTTCCTGATTAGGTAGCGTAATAGTATTTTTCCGTTCTTATATACAAAGTATAGAAGATTATTATTATATCATAAAGGAAATAAATTGAAGTGATTCTAACGAATCCTTTCATTTTGGACCTCCCTGATTAAGAATAACACGATTTTAGAATATCTCTGTTTGAGACGAAGATAATTAAGAAACGTTTTGGCCTAGACTGATACTTTTTTTTATATAATCTGTTTACCAAATTTGTAAAGGCTGCGGTAGCCTGGTTGGTAGAGCGTCAGTCTTGTAACCGAAAGGTCGCGGGCTCTGTCCTCGTCTTGGCCAAAGACCGCCGTGCTGGCTAATGGTAGTTGGGGCACGTTAAATATGTCGAGACTGCAAAGTCCTCCAAGTTCCCATAACAAAACGATACCTCTGGGGGTACTGAATCAGGGATGAGTCGGTCTCTGATTTGGATCTAAATTCCGACTTGCTGATGGATGAATGAGTGTATGAATGAATTCGACCACCCCCTAAAAAGGGTTGTGTCGTGTGTGTGAGCTAGAAGTCGGACTTCTGTCCTCTGGGTGCTCAGGGGTCTTTACACTCAGAAGCTACAGCACCCCCTTTCCGTGAAAAACACGGACACGACAACAGCAACAACAAACCAAATTTGTAAATTTCTATAAGATTTTGAGTGAAACCCATCCGGGGAAAATCTTTCTGTCTATCTGCTCGAATATAAGTTTACAGATAGCTACAAAATCAAATAACTAAATAGATAAAATTTGATAAACATATTTAACATCTAAAGTATAGATACCAATGAAATTTTGAACAAAATCCATCGTGGTTGAAAGGGGTTGATTTTCTGTTGGTCTGCATTTTCACAAGCCTGTAGAAGCGATAACTCAAAAACGTTGTGACTTAAATAATATGAAATTCGATGTCTGGTTTTAACTACAAGAATTGTTATGTTTCTTTTTTTGGTCTAGTTGGAAGCAGCTAGTCTAAAGCACAAATTCAATTTCAGGATACTTATTGCTAAATACTAGGAATTAATCACCGAAGATCTCATAAAATCAATAATTAAACTGATTAAATGAAAAGAATAAAAATTTAAATTTTAAAAGAAAAGATTTCTTTCAAAACTTTTGTTTTATTTTTCAATCTATTTACTATAGTTTAATCCTATTTAAAAAGAAGAGTTTTAATGCTGTCCCTGTCATTAGCCTCGAAGCGATTATAATGTAAACTGATAACGAAATTTGATATTAGTACATTGCATTATTTTTCCTTGCCAAAGAAAATTTTGAATGATTTTGCAAGTCTTCAAAAGATGTCGTTATTGCAGTAAATTGATAGAATTCTATTTAATTCTGCGACTTCTATCCTAAAGTTTAATATTGGATCATCAAATCAATTATAATAAAGTGTCAGTTATAATTAAGATTATTATTTTGTTTCAAAATTCTTTGTTAACTAAATATTAATATTTATTTTGATGCAAACTTGAGTCAGGGATAAGAACAATATAAAGATTATTTCTCAGCGATGGATTTCTTATAAAAGAAGTAGAAATATAGAGTACTTGACAAAAAAAACATAAAGGAAATACCATAGAAAATGAAATAGATTTATTATATGTGTCCTCCGTTTCGATTTCTTCCTCTGATGATGAGCAAAACGTAACCTTAACAAGTTTAATCCTAAAAGTATTTTAATTCATAAAAACATTTTATCAAAGTTTATAATTTTTAATTCTTTTTACAAACTTTACGATTTTTTCAGCACCTTGAAATACTGTTGCATTGTAGTCAGAATTTTTAAAAATTCTTTTGGAACTTAAAAACCAATTTTTCATCTCTATTACTAAACTAAAATCTAAGAAATTTTTTAAAAACCCTTTTTAAAAATTAAATTTTTTTTTACAAATTTCAAGCATTTTGAGGCATTTTAAAATAATGTAATATTGCAGTCAAATTTTTTAATATTTTTTTTGTACCAAAATGTTAACTTTTCCACACTATTACCAAACTAAAATCATAAAAACAAATTTTTAAGCCACTTTCGTTGCATCCTACAGACCAGTGCTCCGCAACCGGTGTGCCGCGGCACACTGGTGTGTCATGAGCCATATACAGGTGTGCCGCTGTCAAATACATTGTATTTGACATTTTACAATTTTTCATCATGTGTTTAATACACAATGACATTTTTTTTTCATAATAATGTCTATTTTTCTGAATA
The DNA here is from genome assembly GCA_026543055.1 of Argiope trifasciata. Taxonomy (NCBI): domain Eukaryota; kingdom Metazoa; phylum Arthropoda; class Arachnida; order Araneae; family Araneidae; genus Argiope; species Argiope trifasciata. Next base: position 731,090 of record JAPMOQ010005166.1, on the reverse strand, counting down.
TACAATAGGATAATTATTATAACTAAATAATTATTCAATGGTCACCTGGTGAGAATAGTTGAAAACTGCATAGTGTGTTGTGTAAACACCAAGGCCCACCAAATTAATCATAGATAAAGCAAAATGACCGTTATGCACGTCGTTGAAAACTCATGCGCATGTGTTATTAGCATTTGTGCGTGGTACATCTTCACTCGTATGTTATTATTGTCACTATTTTACAACTCAAAGTTAAATATACACGTTCCTACCATTAACGATAATTATTATTAATCATCTTACGGAATTATGTATTAATTAAAAATGATAAGTGGTCATGCTTAAAAGATTGACCAAGAACTTCGGGTTGAGGTGTCAAATATTGAGCCGAATATAAAACTTTTGTGTTCATTGAAAAAAAAGCAGTTATTATGATTGCATAAGCGAAATTGTTATGATTGCATGGAAATAAATATGTTATGGTTTTATGCATGTATACTTTTCAAATAAAAAACAAACATTTATTGCAAATATTTGTGTATCAATTAATACCTATATACTTTAGCTTCTGGTGTGCCGCGGAATTCTAGAAACAAATAAGGTGCGTCGTAGGTGAGAAAAGGTTGAGGAGCACTGCTACAGACCATGCCTTATTTTCCACCAATAAGCAGTTACTCCTCCTTCTTTACTTTCACCCTTTACCCTTTCTATTATCTACCTGTTACTTTTTACCCTGTAAGGATGTACCTATGGATGGGATTGGTTTGTCTTCAGGACAATCCATTACCCTGAGCCACTCAAAACAGCGCGTATTTTCTTTCTTGTTTCCCCTTTCTATTATAACCCCTTTGTCCATTGTGCGGTTCTAAAGCACCCATTTCCGAACAGAATATACCTACATATATTGTTCTTTGGGATAATCCCTTCTAAATTTCCAATGTACTCATCGAAATCAATTTAGAATATAAACAGTAACTTTTTTTAAATTTTCAGATTGGGGATAAATTTTTTCCTATTTTTTAACAAAATAAAATGATTTAAACACCCAGTTCTTGCATTACGACAAACAAACATTATTATTTTTTAATGGGCGAAAGCTGTCTGAATAAAAATATTCTATTTACAACTGTATCAAATAACAGGCAGTAATTAAATTCAATTTCAAATTAAAAATTTAAAAAAAATTAAAAATTAAATAAATTAAATTAAATTTTATTTTATATTTTATTTTAATTAAAATTTATTTTATAAATTTTATCAATGTTTTTATTACAAGTAATAAAGTAATAATATAAATTCTTTTATTTATTAATTATTAAGTGCCAAAATTAAAAATTAAATAAATTTTATTAAATTTTATTTTATATTTTATTTTAACTAAAATTTATTTTATCAATGTTTTTATTACAAGTAATAAAGTAATAATATAAATTCTTTTATTTATTAATTATTGAACCACTTAAATAACTTTAAACAAAAGGAAATGTTAATAATCTGCATTTCAGTAACTATGCAGAGTAGGATTAAAATAAAATAATTTCCTGGCAATAGTAATAGCAATTGCTAGGAAATTAAAGGTAATTCCTATTGTAAGCAACTGCTGGTAATTTTATATTGTTTTAGATAAAAATGTTGCATTGAATGCATCTTTTAAGAAAATCACATTTTTTTCGAACTAACCCTTTTTTTTTTCTATAAGACATAAAAAAAAATGTATGTTTCTAGTAATTTTTCAAGAAGTAATTTTATTTATTACTTTAATATTAGACATTCACAAAACATATAACACACTTAAAAAGGGAAAATCCTTTAGACTAATTGTTATTTCTTTTCGAAGCTTTAATTTCCAGAGATGAAAATAAACTGTCATCATTACGTCGCTTCACCCTCAGATTCACGATATATGATATATTGAACCATATTCTCGCAATTCATTATATATAATGTATTGTACCACCTTCTCGCAATTCCCAATACATAATGCATTGCGCCACCTTCTTGCAATTCACAATATATAATATATTGAACCACCTTCTCACAATTCACAATATATAATATATTGAACCACC
>JAPMOQ010005166.1:707388-719394 GCA_026543055.1 Argiope trifasciata | reverse complement strand
ATTCAACCTACGTATTGGCACAATTCCGGCAACACACATACGCCAAAAATTCATCAGGCTCATAAAAACCATTAACTTCACTGCTTGCTGTGAGGCAACAAAGTCTCCCGAGTCGAAGACAACATCTCTGAAGGTCCATCATGAACAGAAGACCGGGGCTATTCACGAACAGTGCGGTTCTGCTTCATGATAATGCGCGTCCACATATCTCCAGGACACACGCATCCACAAGCGGAACTGACCAAGTTCAAGTAGGAGTAGCTCGATCATCAGCCCTACAGTGCAGGTATGTCACCCTGCGATTTTTCACGTGTTTGGTCTTTTGGAAAAAAACATATGAAAGAAAAACACTTCAACTCGGAGGGTGAACTTAAGGACACTGAAGTACTAGGTCTCGTCACGGCCACAGGAATACTGAGAACAAGGAATCATTCGGCTCGTTAATCAATGAGATCGTTGTGCTAAGGCTTACGGTGCATACTTTGAATAAAGTCTTCATTTATACCTAAGTGTCGTTTCGTACCTTTTCATTTGAGCACCTCTTATATAATTATTAATATAAAATGATATTTTGATTATTTATGGGGTAAATGGAATTTCAACGGAACTATCATTATCTTGTTAAAATCATATTTTAAAACTAATTATTATCCAGGCTTTTATTAGCATTTAAGTGAAGGTAAAAAGGGAGAGAGAATAAACATCATTAATTTCAAATGGTTCTCCTGCGAAGTGGAATATATTTAAAACGCAATCTACAAGTATCAACATGCCTAAGCGCGCCCTTCGAAGAAATGCGCAGGTGTTAAGAAACCCAAAACACCCGCCGATAATAGAACAAAGAGGTCTTACAACAAATCTCAATTCGATTTCCGTAGCCTAGTACTACAGCCTTGGTAAACGAATTTCCATCCTTATAATCTCTTTTTCTTTAATTCGGTTGTTTGAGGGATAGATGGCAAAGATAATATCCCCAGCGAGGGGGAAGATAAAGCCTGAGGGATTAGAAAAACCAACCTCCAATTGTCGCCCATTAAGACTCCAGCATGAGATATAGCCCAGCCCTAATGGGTGTTCCATTAAGGAAAAGGTCAAATAGTTTTTACTTTCTGACAAACGATTTTTCAAAACAACGAAAGAGCGGGAGGAGGGGGGAGGGCAGAAAAATAACGTGTTATTAACATTTTAAGTTTTTATCATATTCCTATGCAAATGAAATGGTATAATTTTAAATACATATTTATTTTGTTGAAATTCACTTGACAATAACTATTAATATGTATTGTAATTTCGGAATGTATTTTATTGCTTTATATATTAGTAACCAAAAATAATAATTAAAAAATGTCTTTTTAGACAAAGTTAAATAAGTAAAAATAAATTCTTATAAATTAATAATTAAACACAATCAATAAAATTTATTCATAAGCAAAAAGAGAACAGAAACGGACAAGAACAATTTCTTCCAATAATTTTAATTATACGATAAACTCTGCATAATCTGGCATTATTACAATCTAATCCCTATTACTGCCGGCATTTTCTAATTCTCATTTTTCTCTTGCAATAAAGCTCAATTTCTCTATAAACTCTACATTTATTCCACTCTACCTCATTCCAAACCTCTTACGGAAAACCGTAAGAGAAGACCTACCTACGGGACATTTCCAAATAAAATTTTCTTGGTTATAATAGGATTGTAATCGATGTATTAAAAAATATTATAAATAAAAACGTTTTTAAATTGATATTGCGAAGGGAAGTTTTGCTTTTTTTTTCCTTTACTTGTTTTATATAAAAGTTTAGTAAGTATACTTAGTAGCAGTTAATCAGGAGAATAATGGTTAGCAAATTCTCTACTTTTAATATGATTGGTAAAAAAAGTATGTTTATTATTAAATGTACTCACCATTGAATTAAAAAAAATTCAAGAATTTTTTTAATGCAAAGTTATGAAATTCCTTCGATTTGACATGAAACATTAAATTAAATTTTGCGTTTCATTTTGTATTGTCACAAAATGCAAAACGGCCATTGCATTAAAAAAATTTAATCGCTTTTTCGTGTTGTGTAACAAACTAAAAAGTGCATAGAGACACACTATAGAATATAAATATTTATAGACAGGAATGCTACAGAATATAAATATTCAACATAAAAATGAAAACGAAATATTCAGAGATCTCCAATTTGAAGAAAAGTTAACTGCATATTTTATCAAGCTCCAAAAATAAAATCCGATTGAAACTGAAACAAACTCATTAGTAATCACTAATAAATAATGTAAGATTATTTAAGATATATAAAAAAACGTGATACGAACGTATCCTATTTTTGAGAAAATGTTTGTAATTTGAAATTTTATGCCAAACCATATCGTTAAGGAAATGATCACATATGAATAGACTGTGATGAATATACAAACTACTTTCGAAATTTAATTGCAGTTAAACAAACTCATTTTATAGGTCATAATTAAATATGACTGGAAAGCTAAGCACCCAATGATATTACTTGTCATTTCATACTTTTTCGTAACAGTACAAAAAAAAATATATTTCGTAAACAGGAAGACAGAGATATGCACATAAAAATTGGAATTTAAAAGAAAAAAAAGGAATACAACATAAAAATTGCCTTTTAAAGATATAACTTCTGCGCCGTATGATATGATTTTGAATTATATTTTGAAATGCGGGTGACTCGAAATAAGCGCCCCAATAAGGAATTCTAATGTCTCGAAAACACTGGATATAAATAATTTATATTTTGAAAGTAAACAATACTAACAAACAAATTGGCTTTGAACATGCCATAATGCTTTGTTCCTGTCTTTGAAAATGAAAAATGTGAAATTATACCATATGCGAGAGTATTTTCAATGTAAAAACAATTTACGAAAGCAACAAAAGCCCTGTTATTGTCGCAAAATTATTTAGAAAAAAATATTTAAATGTATTCCACCCCGATTGAAAACGATTACCATTAATTGTGCAATTCCTCTTGGTTTTTCCGGATCATACAGGCATGGGCATTAACTGGCCGCCTTATTTATTATTAAACCGCTTTATTATAAGAAGCTACTATCAGTTAGTGGCCCAACGGAATCACAATATAATACTAGGAGTTTGGTTCTTGGAAGAGGGAAAAGGTTAAAAAAAAAGTTTTGGTGTGCGGAGCGAGCACTGAGCTGCACCTACCCTATTACATAAAATATTAACCGTTAGGCTCGCAGTTCCACCTACCTTTATCTAAACCACATGTATGTAAGATAAAAATCTCATCTTTTGCATTGTACATTTTTTATATTGAGTATTATTTTAAGACTTCCATAAAGAATATTTTTAATCTCTAGATTTGGTGCATATAAGCAAAGATGACTGACAGATACGACTCTATAATTTGGCAACATATTACTAGTCGTATGAGAAAAGCGGAGTTTCTTAGATCAGATTTTCTTTTTTGAGGAATAAAATCTTATATTAAAAAGAGACAATCTAAAAGCTCTTGCATCTTAAACATTTATTATTTGATCTAATGCTGGTACGTGTGAGCATACAATAACGTACGTAAATACAGCACATTATAACAATACACGTAGAAAATTTAATATCAAGTGCAACTAAAAACGGCATTCCAACAATTACAAATTCAGGTAACGTCCAAGATAAGTATTTTTCGCGGTGTCAAATGCAACGTGCGGCTTAACGCATGCCACGAGCATGAAAATAAATATATATTTTGAAAATATTATTTTGTTGTAGTGTTTATTATTCTGTGAAAATATTTTTAACTTAATGCAGATTTTATGATTTGCATTCATATCCGGTCTAGTTTTGGAGCTTTCATGCACAAATTTTCTATAATGTTAAATCAAATATTCACAATCCGGCTTTTAAAATTTCAGCCACATACGAAAACAACGCGGCGGAAATTAAAGATTGTGATCTAGATATCAAAAGGATAAAATTCCTTGAGCACTGGTTTGAAACCAGTGCGATAAAATATATTAAAACGAAATAAAAACAGAGGAATTTATCAAGAGAAATAAAAAAAAATTCAATGAATTCAAGTTAAAAATAACAACAAGAAAATATATAACTGGGTGCATTTAAAATTTAAAAGTGCTAAAATATAAGACAAAAGTCATCAAAAATTGGAAATTTTTTTAAATAGTGTTTAAAACCAAATTAATGCATGCATCTACGGCAAATAAAAAAGAGGACAAAAGCAGGGAAGTGACTTAATCAAAATAAGGTTCGTGGTCTCTACAATTTTAATGTAAAGTTCATATATCAGTTTTCTTTCATTTAATTTACTGTGTTTTTGAATCCAAATTAAAAAAGAAGTGTTTCCCAAAGCAGTTTCTCATGGTCCAGAGTAATGCAGACATAGTCAAATATAGAATTTTTTATATATATAATACTTCCTCTTTCTTAAATTTCGTATAATAGAAAATAATAAAATACGAGAAAAATTCAAACCTGGGTGACACTAAACTGATTTGTGAATTTTATGTTGGACTATAGAGAATGGCATGTAATAACGGAATGTGAAAGTCAATAATTATGACGTATATTTTATTTATTGTGTATGATGTAATATTTAGAGTTCTTAAATTTTTGAAGATAGCGACCACTTTTTTAGAAATCCATAGTGACTAACTTCATCTTTGGAATATGAAAGTTTTTCAAAGACGAATAGTCATGTTCTTTATGTAACTGGTTATATGCTTCGAAACAAAGTTTATGAAAACACACACTCACAATTATTATTAAATATCATTTTATTTTTTAAAAAAACTTGCTTCCATTAAAAGGAAAATAAAACTTGAAAAGATAGAATTAAAGACATTCAAAATATTGCCACGATTCCTTACCCTCCTCTAAATGACTCATAACTCGCAGTTTAGGAACCCCTGATCAACTTAATGTTATGTGCTTGAGTTCATATTCAAACCTTACAGGTTGGAATGAATCATAACGTTGGCCTTGAAAGAATAAATAACGCACTGAATTTTCAAAATATAATTTCATTAGCTATTATCCGCGACTTCGTTCGCAGGGAAATTTTGATATATATATGAGAACTGACGATCTGATCAGCAATCGACAGTGGCTGTCTAAAACCGTCTGTGATCAAAACGACAACGCCGCCCATCACTGCCTGGTTGTCCTACAGGCTGTGGTTTAACGCTTATATACTCTCCCGCCTCATACTATTAGCTTGTACTGGTACAAAAGGATTACCCGTCCATTGTTTTTGGTAATGTTGCATATTGAGGTATCTTCGCTTGCAAGATTAACCGGCAATTTTAAACGGAATGTGCAGTTCGGTCACCATTTAGCACAGTTGTAGCAATGCCAGCGGAAGCTACATCCAGAGCTATATTGCGGTCCTTGCGGAGTTGGGCTTGCAGGAGATTCAGCACAAATGTCTTATCCGTACCGCCTGGTGCTTCAAGAAAGAATAATCCCTCCATTCCATTATTTACTCGGTTCAGAATCGTTTTGTAGACTTGACGCTGCTGGGAAGTAATCGCAATGTAATTTCATTGATCTGAGCTTCTAAAACAGAGGTGTCGTAGTTTAACTCCTTCATAACTTTGCTTGTAATTCCCTCTTCGCTGCAGTGGGGATATGTCGAAAGCAGTGAGACATTTTCCATATATGGAAACCATTTTATCCTCAATCTATACCAAAGCTCTGTTAATGATTAGGTAATTGTGAGTGCCATGTTTTCTGATAAAGCGTCCTTGTGTTTATCTCATAGCTGGAACTGGTTTGATACTCCACAAGTGGAGCTCACTAAAATTGCAAACAGATTTCTCATAGCCAGAGCTTTATTACACCTCTTCGAAAGATTAGATTTGCGTTTTCTGGGCATTTCTAAAAGCTATCAAATAATGACAAATATAAAAAAATAAAATAAAACTAACCTAAAAATGATGCATTTAAAAATAAAAGCGTACACGAAAAATATACAACTAACATAGCTACAATTTAATAACAAAAAAACATAACTAACCTAAAAACAATTTATTTACATTATATACACGAAATAAAACAAAGCAGCAAATCAAGTCCGTGTTTCTTTAAAATCAAATCAAGTCTATTTTATTTATTTAACGAGATTGAGATAAGACAGAATAATACACATAATTTTTAAACTTTTAATTTAAATGTAAACTCATCACGCTTGAACTTTCAACCCCATTTGGCGTAACGCAAATACTTGACTTTCATATGTCAGTTGGGGTAGCGCAATGCAGACTAGAAATTTTTTATGTTCTTTATTCAGTTTTCTTTCAATTTAAAAGTTCTTCAGAATGAACCCGAAAGATCGATTAATTAACAACATTTGATTTTAAATAATCAAACAATAAGAAAATAAACAGCATCGTTTGAAATAATCTGCCTGTCGAAATCATGCTAAGCCTAGCCTGATTACTGTTTGAAAAAAAAAAAACTGGAGCCTTACTCATCTCTGGAGGGATTTGGCCTCGGCTTTTTGGAGCGAAAGTTAGTTTTTAATTAATAAAAAATTAACAACGCAATTCACCGGAATAAAAAGTAGACATGTTCTATTCCTGCTATAATCTACCTATGTGCTAAATTCCATCCAATTCTGTTCAGCCGTTCCGGCATGATTGAGTAACTAACATCCATCCATCCATCCAAACTTTCACATTTATAATATTAGTATAGATGAGATCCTTTGAATACAATTTTATCATTAACATTCCTGAAAACGAACGCTCTTTTTATAACAAAACGGAAACGCATTCTATTCAAGGATGTTCCAAATATTCGTCCTAACGACATCCGGAGATTCTACTTCCGGTATCACTGGACTCTGAATTCCATCCTTTTCGAACGCATCCAAGCAACATATTCTAACTCTCGAAATCGTCTGGTTGGGCTGTAGACCATCACAACACAACCGACCGCAAACAAACCAAATAGAGGGAGAGAAAAAAAGTAATATCACACCCTTTCTTATAAATCGCTTTGTCTCGAACCCTGCGTCCTTCCCGCCAGGCAAAAACGAAAACGATTCTGCTGGGCTACACGATGCACGTGCGCGGAAATTGTGATTAGGAGGAGAGGGAGAACAACACAACTCGCACCTGCGAATGCTTGCTGCGCGCCATTTTTAATGATTGAACAATGACACACAGAGAGATGAATGCCGCATCTGAACTTGCAAGGGGCACAGGTGGCGTTGACTATCGACACTATTCTGCTCTTTTCCTGCTTATTCCCTCTCTCCCCCCCCGTCCCCTGCTGCTTAGAACACCTGTTAGATTCGTTGATTCGTGTCATGTCAAAACACCAAACGATGATTTCTCGCTTTTGGGATCACCGCAAGCATTTGTGGCTAATGTAATGTAATAGTACTTTTCCCCAAATTGATAATTTCTTGCTCTTTTTTTCCCCATCTCGTTTCTATTGAACTGCCTGAGCTATTCGAATTTTCTTCGCTGAACTGAATATGGTAATGTGACCCTAAAGAATAGATTATTTGCGATGTCTTTAAAATCGCAAAATAAAGGAAATAATAATTTAAGAAGAAGAAAGAATCGTTGAACTATAGGAATGTTTTTTAAGATGTAAATTTCTTGGATAACGGGAAAATATTTTCACATGGCAGGAAGGTCTATAAGGGTTGCATTTAACCTATAGTTAGTTCTTTTTCAAACTGGAAAAGACTTCAAAATAACGATTTAAATGAGGAAAAGTTCCAATTTATATTACAATTATTCAGCCCTTTTGCCGGCGCCCTGTCTTGGGGGTAACACGTCTTCCCCATGTTCTGGGCATTCCGAGTTCGAATCCTGGTGACGGCATGGTTGTTCTTCACCCTATGTTCTATTTCCGAGGTATGTGAATGAGCTCCCCCCTGTAAAAAAGGGGTTGTATAAGTGAGTGCCATCTTTATATGAGTTAGAAGTCAAATTTCTGCTCTTGTGTGGTCAGGGGTAACCCTCAATTCCTGTAACATTCTTGTATTCAAATAATGTATGAACCCTCAAAAGCTACTGCTCAGCTCTTTCCGTGGCAGCATGGACCAGTCATTCATTATCATCATTCCAACCTTTTTAGTAATTGTATGGCAGTGGCGGATTTAGATAGTTTGCGGCTCTAATGAGCCCCCAATTTAGTTTCACATATCTGTTCACTTTTAATATTTGTAGGTCAGTTAGAAAGTTAGTTGCACTTCTTCGTAGAAATTTTACTTAGGGTTAATTTTAGACACTAATTAAGCTTTAATAGTCATTAAAGCGACCTTCACCAAAACTGCAATTACGATTGTTAAACTCAGCAACTTTTCTCCATGGAGTAAACTCTTGATTAGGCTGAATCTTCTGAGGCTGAAGTTACTTGAAGACTAATTCTAATGTATGACTCAAATGAAATGTCTTCAACCGGGAACATTAAGATGTTTCGTTTTCAAAACAAACATCTGTTGAAGATTATTAATGCCCCCTGGTTCGTCAGAAGGGAAATACGGAAAGTTCTTCGAAAAATTATTCGATTCGTTACGAGTAACTTCAGAGGCCAACATGTGGTTCGGCTGTGCCCAGCTCTAGGAAAAGACCAAGAGCTGCAGTCGACAACATTTATATTAATTTCCCGTCAGTAAAAAAGCTGAGAATTCACAAACTCTGTTATCAATCTAGTGGGTTAAAATCTCAAAATTCTTCCTTAGATAGCTATAATGAACTACATGTGGGAAATGTTTTGGATTTTTTCGAAAGTAACTACTTTCAAATAGTTAAATCAGTCCCCACAGTACATGAGCGTGCAACGCAATTCCATTAAAGTTATATTTACCCCATAACTAATCTAAATAGAATTTTAGAATTATAATTATATCTTTAAAGTTCTAATCTAACAATTATACCAAATTTCGTGATGTTACAGCATAATGCTCTCGTCTAGAATACTTCAATTAATTCTAACATTTTCCTAAACCATACAAATTAAAGTAACTATTCAAAATTATGAAGTGAAGCTGTTCGAGACCACATTGCCACACCCCGGAACTCTGAAACATCACGACTTTGCCGTTGTCATAAAAATTTTCTGTCGAAGGCTATTTCGAAGAATCTGTGTGGAAATGTTCCAGACATTTATTCATTGTGACGTAGCGATTTTCACGAGGCATTTTCGGTTTTTCTGATAATCAGTCAAAAACATGCCCCTACAATTCTAAGCTACGTCCAGATTAGAAATGAGCGCAGTGTTTCGTTTTGTAAGGTTGAAAAGGTATAACTGCACTGAATTTATCGGTAGTCGCATGAAATATATAATGCAAATGCAATTCCACGTGAAGCTGTCGCGAAATGGTGCAACATGTTAGTGAATGGACGAATATTGATGACATTGATTGTGAAGGAAGTTCATCAATTACACCTCGTGTGAATGAATGACTTCTTGAAAAAAAATGTATACCAATAGAAGGAATCTGGAAGGAAGGAATGTTTCACATAGAAATTTACATAAAAGTTTTACCGATCAGCTTAAATTTTATAAAATTTGTGTTCGATTCACGCTTCTTCTGCTAACAAAGGAAGGACTTTGGAAGAGTTCTAATTTCTGCTACGTAAAAATGGAAAAAAATGACAAAAAATGACATTTTGTATAAAACTATATCTTGAGATTAACTACTTCTAATATGAAATAAAACGCCCCTTCTTCGAGATGAAGCATTCCACTTCCCTAATTTTTTTTTAAAAAAAGTATCGAAATATTCTGTCTATAGAAAAGGTGATGATGACGCTATTTCTCGACAGAGAAGGTTTAATGCATACAGAATTCATGCCGAAGGATGCCGTAATTAATGAATTTTGTTATTATGAAACACTAAATAATCACTTTTCACATGGAGAAGAAGAACAAACTTGGAACTTAACAATCTATACAAAGAACCTGACATAATAAAATTTATCTCAATCCAAAGACTAAAATGGGCGGAACACTTGATTAGAACGAAAGATGACCAAACCACCAAAAAGATCTTCGACGCTAAACCATCTGGAACCCGCAAAAAGGGAAGACCGAGGATCCGGTGGATCGAGTGTCTAGAAACAGATCTAAAAGTTCTCATAGTTAATAACTGGCCAAGTCTATCCAAGAAGCGGGCAGCCTGGAATTCGACTCTGCGGAAGGCCATGGCCCACCCTGGGCTGAAGCACCACTGAAGAAGAAGAAGAAATAATCACTTAAAAATCGGTGACAAAGTAAAACAAAAAGAAGTGTGCTCTTGCATGACAATGCAAGACCAAATGTTTCAAAACAAATGTGCGATTCTGGAATCTGAAGTATGGTGAACACTTTTGGAGAAATTTGGTATCACCCTCTTTAACGAAAACTGCAACCCAAGAATTGTTATCGGGCATTGGATGAGATTTCTTTGAAGAATGATTAGACCAAAAGTAAGAAAAAGGATTTTTTAATTAAAAAAAAAAGAAATTCAACTTAAAAAAATAATTTCTAGGATCACTCCAACTTTGTAACTCTTATGAACGATTTATCATTTTGCATCATTAACTTTACCCAAGCAGCAACAGACATTAACTTTACCCAAGCAGCATCATTGCCACACACACCGCCTACAGAATTCGGTCTGGATAACCTCATCGCGATACTGGGAATGTCTCCCTGTTTTCGGGAGATGATCGTCGCAGCTTGCTTTCAACAAATTTACCGATCTTTTACCGATATTATCATAGGTGGCTTTATATCAAGCATTTCAAGGGATATATTGTCAAAGAGAGATTGAATTGATTATTTTGAGCTAATAATGAAAGTTATGATAAATATTTAAATATAATTTTAAAAATTTGTAAAACATATTTCCAAAAGTTTGACAAAATTAGGAAAGGCAATCTAAATTAATTAAATAATTATAATTGAAGAGACAAATTTTAGAATTTTAAGATGGTAAAACAATAATTATTGTTCAAAAATACTTTTGGATGTTATCGGAAGTGGAAACGCCAGAATTGTATTCAAATTTTAATGAATTCAAATTTTCATAATATTTTTTTAAAAATATATCGGTGGCCACTTTTCTATCCACCAAAGTTTGTTTGCGCTTTTATACATATAGGTTCAACAGTTTGTCATGCAAAACATTAACAGACATACTTCACACTTTCATTATAATTGATAATAAGCCGCCTTTGGCAACTAGTTATTTCACTGGTATCAATAGTTCGAAAATTTTGAATTAAATATTTTACGTAACTTATATGTCTTAACAATTTTCTCAGCACTATATTTTTTAAAAATGTCCTCATGATATTTTAGAAACCTCACAATTTTCATTGTGTAATCCATTTTTTCCCATTTTCTGTCTATATTTTTCTGCATCCAATTATATCGCAGGAAAGAGCTGTAACTTTTAAAAATGAGTGCTCTAAAATTTTTTTCACATTTTTTTAAATTCTGATGTTAAACTTTAATTAGTTAAAAGTATAGCAAAATTTCAAAAGTTTTATTCAAATCAGATCTTGGAATGGAACCCACTCATTACGATAAAATAAGTCGAATCATTATATCTTGATTATAACAAAGGAAAAAAAAAAAGAAGAGGAAAGTTGAAATACTCTACAATAAAACAACAAAAATAAAAATGATTTGAATCTGACTTCAATAATGAAATACTATATTTTTGTTCATAATAATCAGCTTAAAATAATTTTAAAACCTAACTAAGAATAAGAAAGGAATGTGATAAAAAAAATTTACCATTGAAAAGATAATAATAGAAATTTTAAGATTATGAAAAAATAATTTTCTTGCTATGATATTTTTAGAAGTTACAGCGAAAAACTGTCAAAATTTCGTAACAGATTTTACAGTCAATTAATTAAAATACCTCCCCCCCCCTACACATTGCCTCACACGAAAAAAATCTTCCCAAAGTGAACATTCTCCCCTTCAAAGTATAAAGGCAATATTTCGTAGCTCTATATAAAAAGATCTGGTCTGTAAA
>JAPMOQ010005166.1:551181-704388 GCA_026543055.1 Argiope trifasciata | reverse complement strand
CCCCCCCCCCCTTTTTTTAAGTGTGTTAAATATGAAACAAAGCAACGTTTCAAAATGCTTGCTGATTGAAAGCGGCGTGTGGATAAAAGGTTTACGGAAAATCAGCAGATGATTTGAACTTGGGAGGTCCGTCCTTTATTCGCCCTTCCCCTGAGTTACTGGGCCCCTTACCACCTTTTATGACTCGACTTCCGGGAAAAAACACTATCTGAAAAGAAGGATCAGTATCTTACGCTTAAATAGGCAATTACTAAACACACGTGAAGACCAATATGTTTTTCCCTCACCAATTTTTCTGATATTTGCAGTTTTATTTTGTTTTCGCCTTTTCAAGTTTTTGTTTGAAATAAAAAAAATGTTACCAGAATAATCTTATTTTATTGTTAACCACATCTTAAATTGATAATTTTTTAAGAATGTCTTAAAAACTGCTGCAGATATATTCGATTCACAAATCTTGATTATGATTACTGTAGATTTAAATTTAAAATATAACTTAGATGACTTAGTGTAAAAAAAATTAATCAAGCTAAAATGCAAGATTTATGGAGACTATACGATTTTATGCAAAAAAGAGAGTTAATAAAGCAGTCTTAAAAAATGTATTTAAATGATAGATAGATACTTATTAATAATAGTATTTGTTGCTTGTAATATGATGCCATTGCATATATTCTAGAAGTTCCGATTGAATGTTGCCTCAAATGTTTTCAAATGCTTGAAATCTCGCTAGAAAGATTACTTAAAGCAAATGTCTACACATTAAAACTGGGAATTTAACCTATGGAAAAATTGTGAAAAAAGCTAAACTCCTAAGCACTTCTACAATAAACTTGTAGAATAAAGCTGTAGAATAAGGTTATTAATGAAAAAAAATTTAAATATTTAATAAGGTCTTATTTTAATGAAGAAGCAAACATACTATTCGCAGCATTTTAGTAAATATTATAAAACAATGTGGTTAGTAAAAATTAATAAAAACGCAGAGCAAATAATTAAGATTTTTATTCATTAACGGTTATAAAATATTCTAATAATGCAATTTTTTCGGTACTATGAAATTAAATCAGCTCTATTTATTCTTAAAAATGCACACACAGACACATAAGACAACTGATAGAAGTTTTTAATAGTAGAGCAAAACATAATATCACCCCATATAAAAATTATACAAATACATACACATCTTTTGTTTGTTTATTTGTTTCAAGAATTAAATATTTACCCCTAATTTCGGGGAATAATTTTTAGAATCCAATATCATAACAATGCTTTAATTCGCTTAAATATATATATTTTTTTTAAATTCCCGAGATGGGCCGCTCTTATTAACAACCCGAACCGTATCAAGGAAAAATTATATATACCTCTGGGTGGTTAAATAATCTGAGTATGGCTTTTCTAAAATTTATCTCTATTCCACAAAAGATTACTTAAAAAAATAGTACTTTAAAAAAATAAATGGGCTTTTTTAACTCTCCTTTCTTCCCAGCTGTGGGGGGTTAATCACCTAGGGGGGGGAATGGGTTTCTAAACAATTTCGTTATCTTATCTTCCTCACAACGTCATCCCCCCATTCTTTTCTCCCCAACTTTCTTATGATAGTAATCTGTTGTTTTAAGCTAAACTCTAATCCGAAAAAAGAATAATAAAAGAAAGAAAGACTTTAATTCGAAAAAAAGAGAAAATTCAAACGAAAGGTCTATTTTTTGCACAAATCGAAAATTCGACGCGAGAAGCAACACTGACACTGCTTTCGAGTGGCTGGGAATTAATAAGTGTTCCTACCGGGAGGAAAATCTGCAGAAGAGGAAAGCAATATCTTGTCCAATATGTGACTCTTCAAAGAAGTAAACAATACAGCAAATGTTAAACAATGTAGGAAATGGAGAAATTCAATTCTAAAAGAAATTTCATTTCAGAACAATGCATAGTTATATTATGTCATCCATCCTAAGAAATTAGATTTAAAACAAGCATTTTCGAATTTTTTTTTTCAAAATAATTCACAAAGATTTTAAAAAAGCCTTTAAAAGGAATATGAAATTAGTTATTCTTGGGATAATCCATTCATCTAATGGTTCTTTCTAATTGTATTAAAGAAATAAAATTCTTTTACTAAGATTACATCCATAAAAGTATTATTTTGTATGAGAAATATTTACACGGTAATTTTTTTTCAAAATATATTTAACGGAAAAGAATATAAGACCTCTTGGTGATGCAACGAGTGGGAAATAATCACTTCAAGAAAATTGTCCTTTTACTTTATGAACATAAAATTAATCACTTTCAGGTTTATATACCATGAAATCTCATAACAAAAGCTGATAATTCTTCGTAATAAAAAAGCAGAAATGAGATAGAATTATCAAAACTGCATAAATTCAAATAAATTGAATTTCAAGTTTCATTAAAATACTGAAAAATGTATCGAAAAAAATATTTTACTCATCAAGTCGGCTATAGGAAATATGCTGTAAGTGAAAGGGAATAAAAAGAATCTCAGATTACTGTCAACGAAAACCGCAAATGTTTAACTCCTGGAAAATGACATTGCACTATCAAAACTGAGACGATATCTCTGAAAACTGCAAGAGGGGTCAGGGGGGGGGGACGCGTAACTACCCTGAAGATTCTTCGATCGTTGGAATTCCGCTAAAGAAAAGGAGTATCGACTGATCTTGACCCTCCAGGAGGTGGATAGAAAATCCCAGAAACACAAAACAATTTTCTTTTGTGTCTTTGAACCATCGGGGGGTGTAATCTTTGAGGGCTCCTTCCCTTAACGCTTAAAGGGAAAAGAGAAATCTGAGAGTAGACTTACAAGTGAACGGACCCGATATTCTTGGAATTATCGGATCGTTGAATTGCATATCACTGAAATTTATCGGAAAGGTAATTTCACCCTTACCTGTGATTCACAGGAAAGGGCGTAGTAACAATATAGACCTTGACTCATTTTGCAATGCACTATAGATAATTTTTAACTGCTTGTGACGTAATGTTGTGATTGCGTTTATTGTGGTCACTGCTCGAGCCATCTATTGGTGAAATATTGAGCTATAGTAAACATTTTAAAGAAATGACATATATTTTGAATTCAACCCTTTTAGAAAATGGTTTACTTCAATAAACAAATTAAGTATAAAGTTATGAAAAAACCGAATTAAAATAGTAAGCTGAAATAGATAAATTAATT
Source organism: Argiope trifasciata (assembly GCA_026543055.1). Lineage (NCBI taxonomy): Eukaryota > Metazoa > Arthropoda > Arachnida > Araneae > Araneidae > Argiope > Argiope trifasciata. The sequence goes on along the minus strand of JAPMOQ010005166.1, from coordinate 701,186 downwards.
CAATCACACATTACTTAAATTAGTTAATTAAGTTTTAATTAAAATTAATAAATTTAATATTCAATATTAATTAATAATTTTTAATTAATAATATGATTGAAATAACAGATATTTGGAACAGATATTTAAAAATAACAATAGCAAAATTATTTGTTATTGAAAAAATTGTGGATTATGCATCTCTATATTGAAAAGATATTCTTATTGCAATTTCTTTTTAAAGAAAAATGTGCTAACGTTAAGCCATAATCATTTTGATCGACAATGAACTGAAATGAATTAATACTCTTATTTTCATTTGCAACTACCACGCGATTTTTACGAATTCCCCATGTGCTTGAACCTATAAGATTATGTTGATCGTATATTTATTTTACAAACTTTTATAAAATTTTGATTTTTGACTAAAAAAGCAATGCCAAGTAATTTTTTCTTAAGAAAGAAAGCAAAATCTGCTTCATCAAAAAGGAAAAAGGTTAGTTTTAAATTTGTTTCTAAAGTTATGTGCAATTCTTAATTATTTCTTCTACCTGTCCTATTTTTTTTTTTTTTTTTTTTTATTCTGAAATCTTTGCCGAAATATCTTATTGCTTTAAATCCTAAAGTTTTACCATACAATTTTTCAATTTCTTTGAACATTTATAGTGTAACAGTTTATTTTGTCTGTTTGTAATTTATTATTCTTAAAGAATGTAATTCTTATATTCTGTATCAGAATACGTGAATTGGTTTTTCACATGTACCAAATATTCTTCATCAGATCTATTTCATAATTTTGTGGTGTAATAAATGAATTTTATAATTAGAAAACCAAAACTTACTTTTTTGTATTTGTTCAAAAAATTAAAAAATATGTTGATTGTTGCTTGCAAATAGTGGAAATATTCATAAAAATACAAAACATCATATTTTATAGAGTATCTCAGACTAAATAACTTGTAATTTTAAAACTTGTTAGGAGTTGATCCTTATTGATGCTAGTTTTTCTGTGTTTTCATTACAAACATAAGCACCCTAAAACGGAATTTACCTTATTTTTTTAACATTTTATTTTGATTTTTTTTGTCATTACTATCGATTTTGCTGTTATTTTTATTTATTTATAATACATTTTCCAAAGAGACTCCATTTATAGAGTGTGCGAGTCAAAAACACATAGAGACCAAGAGCCCACACTTTAAACGTACAACCAATATCATATTGTGATCCAAATGACGTGTCACATTAAAATTTACCATTTTTATTTTTAAATTTAGTACTCCAAATTAAAAGAATAATTTAAAAAACAAAGTTAAAAAAATAAAACAAGCAGAGCATTGAAGTAGCATGAATATACATAAATATTTCAATGTGTATAGACAAAATAATAATGTATTATCAGTCATACAAAATGAAGTGAAGTCTTTAAATGTATTAAATGCTGTTACAGTTATATTTACAATCAAATACCATGCAGAATTGTTTAAAATAGTTTTTATCTTAAAACATAACACAAATTACTTAGAAATATACTTGTCCTTAAAAGAATTGATATAAAAAAGGATAAAATATAAAGGAATTTATATATGATAAATGTGTTGAAGCAAACATATTTCGCTTAAGGAACAAACATTAAGGTATTAAAAAGTGTGTTTATTTTTGACAATATTTCTTTAAACTTCCATAAATACTTTTATTAAACTGAGCTCACTTGGCCTTCTAGCCATATATAACTATCATTGACACAAGACAATATTGTGGAAACAAAGGTTAGAATTTCTATTATACATTGTATAATATAGGAAAAATGGTGATCTTCCCTCTTAGTAGTTTCTCATTTGTAGCTGAATCCCAGTCAAATTGACATCTTCCCCATGACCACTGCTGCTTAGAATCATGTTGGATGGATGTCATTGGTGAGAGTTCCCCCGCCCCCCTTTTCATAAGTAGTTTGTACTGGCTTTTACATCGTTTTAAAGGTATTCTTGAGTCAAATATGGCTCACAGTGCTGTATATAGAAAATAAGTTACGAACTCATATTTAAAGCAAACATGAATTTGCATGCTCATAGTGATACTATCAGCATAATTTATATTTGCCTGACGTGAAATTTAAACTGACATCTTTCTGTTATATCAATTAATCTCAAATTTCATTTATTTAGTGTAACTCCTTTTTGCTGGTAGAATCATTTTAAGGAATTAAATGAATGATTGTTTATCTAAAATCATAAACTTGAAAGTTCAAGATAAATAAAAATAAACTAAGTAAGTTTATTGAAGTTTACTGATATTAAATTAAATATATTTGCAGTTTTGAAATAAATTATTTTTGCTTTCACTTCAACCTCACTTCCCAAAAAAGGTACTCTTTTTTGATATATTTCTGTCTCTTCCTTCTGTGAGTATATCATCAGCGAATTTTTATAGTGCTCTTTTCTCTAATAGTTATCAATCTGAAATTTTTCTTAAATTGTTATAATATTCTTGAACAGTTAAATTAAGTATATTATGCTTAAATTATATAATTCCATGATTCAAATACCACCTTTTTCTTTTATAAAAATGCTTCCCAAGTTTAGTAAGAATTTGTAATATTTTGATTAAAACATTTGTTTCTTTAAAATGTCATATTTTTATTGCTTAAAGTTATTTCCTGAAAAGGATTAACCTCCTGATATAGTTTTTGCTGTGCAAAAGATGTGGTGTTGGAAGATAAGCATCTTATTCACAACTGCAGCAAGAATACTGTATCTGTTGTGATGGTCTTGTAAGCTTCAACGATTCTTTTGCTTTAAGATACTAAATTTTTTGAAAAGTCTTTTTCTCACAGAGACTTTTGCATACATTTAGTTACTTTTTACTTTCAAAATATTCACGTATATAAAATTAATGTATGTTAAATAAGAATTCAGGTGAAATTACTCAGTTTTTTTTTCTTTTCTGTATATTACTGAATTGTAACCAACATAAAATAATGTAATGAAATAAAAAATTATAATAATAATCTAGTAAAAAATGTCACGGGAACGGTAGAGAGCAAAAAGAAGTTGGTTCTGCTCATGTTAAATTATCTAAAGATAATTTGTAGTTTCTGTACATTTTGCTCATCAACAATGTAAGACTATTTTTTTTTTCTTTTTTTTTGTATTTAATTGTTTTATTTCTTCATATTCTTGTATCAACTAAAACTTTTGGGTAAAAATAAAATTTTCAGGTAAAGTTTAAAGAGATATGTAGCTCCCTACTATCTATTATTCTATTCGCATTTCATTGTTTATTTTATTGAAAATCATATAATTACCAGTGATTCAGGTCCACCATTATGTAGTATATATTTGAATAATGATGTAATTGCATTTAATTTATACAACTTATTTGGATAAAAAGTATTTCTATATCAATTTAATTGTAGTTTTACATATTCTTATTTTATGTCAGCATTAGTTAAATTTAGTAACTTGTTTTTTGAGACTCTATATATAATTTTTTCCTATATGTTGTTGGTATTCAAAGTTAGATTAGGTATTAATTTATTCAGATTTGAAAGTAATTTAATTAATCCTATAATAATATCTATATCTTAATTTCAATAATATCTGTTTTATAAAATGTTTTCTTCATTAAAGGATGAATCAGATGTTCCTAATAAAAAGAAAAAACATGAAAAAATTAAGCCAAGTCAAGAAGAAATCTCAAGTGATGAAGATGATAGGTGAGTTTTAAAAAATTACACTTAAAAATTACTTTGCACTTCTGTATATTTAAATTAAAATTCCTACAATATATTTAATTTATCTTTGTATATATTTATTTTATAATATTTTTAATGTTTTATGTGTGAGTTTTGGAGTTATATATGTTGCTCTAAAAACATAAATTTTAAAAAAATCATAAGCAGTTATCCGAGATACATGTATGGATTAATGCAGAAATACGTACATAGAATTTCAGTTTGCTTGTCTGAGACAAATTATAAGAAATATATATTATATATACATCTCCTTTTCTACTTTTATTAAATAATTTTTCAAAGGACCGATTCTTTTTACTTTCTCCATTTTTGTTCTGCAAAATATAAATCGACAGAAATAGCAAGTATAGACAGCTTTCAACCAGCAAAGTGCTAAAAGTAGAATTTCTTTGCTAGTTATAACTGTAGATTGGGGCCATCAAGGGTTATTTCTTTCTCTAAAAGCAGACATATGGGAGTCCAATATAGATAAATTAGACCTCCCTTGTGCAACTTAGCTGGAGCTTAAATGCAATGCATTTTAAGCTCCAGCCAGCAGCTTTTTCTTTTAGCTCTAATTCTAACATTATTGAATTTGGAAATATTGCGGTCATTGTAAATAGTGGTGAAATTATTAAAAGTATTGCATTGCTAGTGCTTGTTTGGGTTATTTGTGAAATATTTTAACCGCTAAATAGCTATTAAAAAACATAAACTTGATTCAGATTGTTGGGCTTCCAATGATGAATGAACTTGGAAATATTTTTTATTGGTATGAAAGATAAATCATTGTTCTCATCTGCAATTACACTATAGCGATCTTCAGAGAATATAATAATTCCTTTCATTTCACATATAGTATAAGAATTTAAATTACAAAGCCGTGTCCGAATATGAAAGAAAACAAAATACAGAAAGTATTTGTAAGAAATTATCAAAATGACAAAAAAATTTCAAAAAGGTAAACAGCATCCAAGGAGCAGCTACACATGTAAGTTATACTGTAGCATTATGCTGAAACATTAAAGTTTTCAGTGATGGGGAGTTTGTTAAATAGTGATGTTCCAAGTTTGTAATGTTGTATGTCCAGATAAGAAAAATAATTTTGAAACTGTAAGTTACTTGAAAAACAGAGACTTCTAGAATCAAAGCTATCAATAAAAATTGGACATCACAATTAGTCAATGATTGGTCTGTTTTTGTTCCACAGCTATGCTTGAAAGCACTGATATAAATGATACTACTCAATTTGTATTTATAAAAGGTTCTGATGATAGCTTTGAAATTTCTACAGAATTGGAGAGCATGGGTTCTTTAATGGCAACAAAAAAGGGATGTGGTATTTTTTGCGAATTTCAGAAAGGGTTTTTAACTTTGTTAGTGTCTATAACAAATATATTAATATTATAAGTGATGAATTACCAATATGACAGGAAAAAAATTTGAATTTCTTGAACTCTAATAAAAATTATGCCAGCTACAGTGTTGTTTTTCTACATTATGTTATAAATCAAGATGCTCTGTGTAAATCTGCCTTGAATATGAAACTGGTGCTTGATGCAGTCATGGAGCTTGTAAATACTATTCAAACGTGTTGACTTATTCACAAGCAATTCCAAAATTTTCTTCAGTCTGAATACCCTGATGTACTGAATTAATAGCTTAGAGTGGGATGTGTTATCGGGAGAGTTTAGCAGCTTAAAGGCAACATTGTATCATTCTTCCATGAGTAACAGTGTTTTGTGGAGTGCAAATTGTTAGAAAATACGGAGTGGCATTCGGACTTAGCATTTTTCATACATTTTCTTTGTCATATGAGCAATTTCAATGTCAAGATGCTAGGAAAAAATCAATTTATCGATGATATATGGACTCATTCCAAAGCTTGTAAACTAAAACTTAATCTGTTTGATGGGTAGAGCCACTAGTCTCATTTCCCAAGTTTAAACTCAATGCCCTCAGTAAATGAAGAGAAGTGTAAGAGTTATGAAGACATCTTGAAAAACTCAATTTTAAGTTTGAACGAAGATTTCAAGATTATAGTGCCATTCAAACTGTATTGGACATACACTGATGAAAAAAAAATCCCAACACTAGGAAGGAGCTGTGCTAGATAAACGAAATTTGGTAGGCAGGTTTATACATCTGAAAGATGACGTCGATTCAAATTTCAAGCTACGCGCATAAGTGTGGCGCTAGTAGCGACACTATGAACATGCAAATGAGGTTGCTTTAAATAAGCGCGGTAAGGTTCGTGATCGTTATTTACAGTTGAGATTTGACGTAGTGGATTAACTTTAGTCAAGGATGCCTCTGAAAAGACGAAGCTCACTGAGTTTGAACGAAGTCGTGTTGTAGGGCTACGAGAAGGGGGGTTTTCTTCCCGCGATATTACTGCAAGACTTGGCAGGAATGTATCCAGTATGGGCTTAAATTAATTGAGTATTGGCGGCAGTGGTCAAGGGAAGGTACTGCCTCAAGAAGACCAGGTTCCGGGCGGCCACGTGGTACTACTGAGAAGGAAAACCTTTGTATTCGGCGTATGGCTGTGGCTAAGCGTACTGCGTCTGCAGCTGAAATTCGAGCTGCAGTTAGCACCACAGTGATACAACGAACTGTTACAAATCGGTTACTTCAAGGACAGCTCCGAGTCAGACACCCTGTATAGTGCATTCCACTGACTCCAAACCCCTGCTGTTTGCGATGTGAGTGGTGTCAAGCTAGAACTCATTGGAGGACGGAGTGGAGATCTGTTGTGTTTTCTGATGAAAGCCGGTTATGCCTTGGTCGCAGTGATAGCTGTTTGTTGGTTAGAAGGAGGCCAGGTGAACGCCTGCTAGTGACCTGTCTGCGGCCTAGAGACACAGGGCCTACTCCTGGAGTTATGGTTTGGGGAGCAATTTCGTATGACAGCAGGAGCACTCTCGTGGTTATCCCACGCACCCTGACTGCAAATTTGTACGTCAGTCTAGTGATACAACCTGTTGTGCTGCCATTCATGAACAGCATTCAAGGAGGTGTTTTCCAACAGGATAACGCTCGCCCTCATACTGCTGTTGTAACCCAACATGCTCTACAGAGTGTCAGCATGTTGTCTTGGCCTGCTAGATCACCAGATCTTTCTCCAATCGAGCAAGTATGGGACATCATTGAACGACAACTCTAGCGTCATCCACAACTAGCATTAACCTCCCTGCATTGACCGCCCAAGTGCAACAGGCATGGAACTCTATCCCACCAACTGATATCCGACACCTGTACGACACAATGCATGCTTATTTGCATGCTTGCATTCAAAATTCTGCCGGTTACACCGGTTACTAATGTACCAACATTTCACATTTGAAATGGCTCTTCTCGCCAATGGCTCTACCTGTGATCTTGAAACTTCAATCAATTGAATATGTTACCTAGACAAATGTATTCCTGAAATTTCATTACTGTACAATAATTTTTTCTCGGGATTTTTTTTTCCATCAGTGTATTTACCATGCCTATCAGCATAAATTGTGAGGCATTGTGGTCAGATTTGCAGCTTAAATTAATTGAATTACAATCTAACAATTATCTCAAGCAGTTGTTTCTAATTTTGCCAAAGTTAGTTTTATAAATCATTATCGAACGTAAGTTTCCTAAAGTTAATATCTCATGCCCAGAAAATCAATGCTATGCTTCCTTCATCTTATATATGTGAACAAGTGTTTCAACTATTTTATATATGTGAACAAGTGATAACTGTGAGCTTTAGAAAGAATTAGTTCAGAAGTAGACTGACATATGAGCATTTAATCTCATTCCTTAGAATCGGTAAATTGCGCTTCAAATCTTAATATAAGGAACTTTTAAAAATGAAATTGCAGTTTCATTCATTTCATTTACATATTTAAACTGTAATACTGTATATTGTTTTTAAAATCTTAGAAAATGTTATCTTAATCTGCCAAACTTTTTCAATTTTTCTTATTTATTTATTTATTATTTTTTGCTCACTACTTAAAACATTTGCTCATCCCTGGATTAATGTATTCATATTAATTTTGGTGTACAAAATTGTTTCATTTAAAAAGAAATATCAGAACACAGTATATTTATCAGTCAGAGTTTGATTGATTTGAGATATTTAAAATAAAATCCATTTTTAGAAAACTATAGAATATATACTATTTGGAGTTTTCTATGGGCTAATTTAAGGAAAATTACTCTTAAGAAAATAAAAACAGATAAATTTGTGGAATTTTTTAAAATGTCAATATTTTTTGCTATATTTAAAACTTTATTTTAAAAAATTTTATTCTCTCTGTTTAACAAAATTAATATATTTTTTAAAAGTTTATTATAGTGTATGCTGTCTTCATATTAGTACCTAATCTTATAAATTACAAATTTTTTAAAAAAACTTTTATTTAAAATTTGAAGGTGTTAAATCACCAATAATAAAAACAACTCTTAAAAAGTATATGAAACATTTCAGGAGGTTTTTTAAACTATTTTCTTACAAAACTTTTAACTATCGGTATTTAAATTCTTTTTTTCAGTGGACATGATCCTGGCTATCCTGAAGAATCATCTAGTGAAGAGGAAACAGAACAAGAAAAGAAACTGAGGCTTGCAAAAAAATACATTGCTAAAATAGAAGAGGAAGGTAAATTATATTATAAATCAATTTTTAAAATTTTAAACCATTTAAAACTAAATATTTATTTTGTAATGCATTTTTAATATGTTATATAAGGTTTGTTGTTTTTATTTGAATTCTTGAACTCTATTGAATTTACTTGTTGGAGCTTTTCTTAGCCTTTATTTTATTGACATTGATACTATGCCAGCACACTTTGCTCTCCTATATGAATAAAAATCTGCTGCAATTTGACATATATAAGTGCTATATACTATTATGTGATTAGAGATGCATGCTAACATGTGTGATTACAGTAACAAAATCTTCCTGGCTCTGTAATAATTAAAAATTATTAATAAACTAGCTGATACCTGGTGCATTGCTGCCAAAGGCAAAATAATTCAGGGAATATCATTTGAAATAACCATCTTTAATTATGAATGATAAAAATAATGATTATTTTTGTATTGGAAATTAATGTATTTATTGAAATTGGAGAATGAGTAAAGCAGAAACATGAATAATATTTTTTTCTGTTTTATTTTTTTAAATTTTATTATTCAAGACTTTAAGATGGGCAGTAATTTTTTCTTCCCCCGTCTTCAGCAGAAACGAATAATTTTTTTGACTGGCCATCTTGTAAGCATCCAGCATTCACTGGTTAAGTGAAAAATGTGGATTTTTTAGATTCAGTCTCACACTTGAAGTAATTGACCTTGTGCTTTGTTAATGATAATTAAGAATGCAAGTCAAATGAGGAACTGCAGTTGTTTGTGATAAAAGGGATGTTGGTGGGAATAATGGGAGTGCCTGGTGTGAGCGCATTTTCTCTAATCAATGTTCTTTTAAGGGTAGTTTCAAGCTTCTTGCGTCATATTGGTCTTTTGATTCTGATACTCATGATTAGGTAGCATATAATTGTTGTCTTTTGCCTCTTGCCAATCTTGTAAAAATCTGTTTTATTGCCCTCTTATCATTTATCCTTTGTTTGGGAAGCTCTAATTAGCTTATTTCTAGATGCTGAGCTATTAGATCTATTAAGTGATAAACATGTGGGAACATTTTTTTTGAAGTAATCAACACAATATACATTTGTATAATTGAAACATCATTTGTAGATTCACTTAATAAATATAAAACCTTTTGCTTGAACTGGATTACTTCCCTTATATATACCTTACCTTTGTTGACATTGATAATAATTTTGTTTTGTATATGTGAGATAACCTCTGAATATTATGTGTGGTTTGCTGCAGACAAAATAGTGAGCACACAGAATGACAACATCATATGTAGAAAACTGTTCATTTATGAGAAGAAGAAAATTAGCACTTACACAAAGTATTTTTTTTTATTTCATTTCACTCACATTGACTGACATCAGTCATAATGATTTTATTTTGCTTGATGTGCAATTAATTACGAATGGGTTGTACCTTTTACTGTTTGACTTTTGTCAACTATCAGTTATAAAATATAACATTCATGGAAGTGCAAGCAATAGGTTTTACCAAGTTTCATCACAATTGGTTAAACAGTACAGCAGCACATAGGATATGAAAAAAACAAAAATTCATTTTTATATAATAGATATGACAGTCATACTATGAATATAATCTTCATGCAGGCGTAAGCAATGAAGTGACCATTTGCATAGAAATCAATTGAATAGTACGGTAGCGTATAAGGTACGAACAAACAAAAATTCCTTCTTGTATAATAGATTTATGTATTTTTAGAATTATAATGCTTGCTGTTCTTTGAGAATTGTGAGAGAAGACACTATTTATATATATCTTTAGTGATTTGTTTAATATTCATTCAGAAATCTCAAGATTAATGTTCGAAAATGTGATTAAAATATATTCTTTTAAAATTGATTAAACCCAGAAAACATATTTATGCAATAAAATCGTTTATATATATACTTTCATAAAAGTTAAAATGGTGAAAATTATTTTTACTGTTATATTCCCAGAATATATTTTAAAAACTGCTAGAATTTTATTTATATCGATTACATATTAGATAATTTTACTATGTTTATAACCATCCGGTAATTGCAAGTAATAAGTAGCTTTAAGTTTTATCGCAAGCGCTAAGGCAATGTATAAGAGACATAAAGAGAAACATTCATTTTTATTTATATAGATTACAGATTAGATAATTTTACTATGCCTATAGCCATCCTGTAACTTCATGTAATAAGTATCAGAATTGGATGGGTCGTACGGCAGTGTATAAGAGTCATAGGGAAAGCATTCATTTTTATTTATATAGATATAATAGGAGCTAAATAATGGTTTTTTTGAATCTTGAAAGAAATTGCAGCAATTGATAAAAAGCCATAATTTTGCTTTTTGTTATTATTATTAGCAAGTACTACCTATAATCATTAAAAAGAAATCTTTGGCAACTTCTCCACTAAGAATATAAAGCAAAAAGAGGAAAAAAGACTTCTTTCTTTTAGGAGTGATGCTGAATCAAAACTAAAGAGTTACTTGCTCTGTAATTTAAGACAGTTGAAGTTACTTTTATTACATTCCCAGAGGTGTGGGAAACTCATGGAACTGAAACATTAAAGAGTGCATACCTCACCCATACTGATTTTAAGTGGATTAAAATAATTTTATGATTTTGCTATAGATAAGGTTATTGTATGTTTATTTATAAATTATTAACAATAGTTGAATCCCAATTTTATTATAATTTTTGTATAGAAATTTACTACACATTTAAAACTCTCATAGATTATGGCCAAGTAAAATCCAAGAGCATCAAAGCATCTTTTTTACCCTTTTTAAAATTATTTAATAATAGGATCCTATTTTACGACACGAAGTTCTTTTCATACCTATTTGCTAATTTATCTATTCTTTTCTTTTTTTCCAATTGCAGTAAATCTATCTATAAATTGTCAAATTTACTGAATGATACTATTTCTAAGAATTTGGTTGCTGTGGACGGCAGGTCTGCACTAAGAGATTAAATGAAATCCTAATTCTTAATGATATAGTATCTGTCTCAATAGTAAGGAACTACATGCATATCTGATAAATCATAAATTGAAAATTATATGTTTCCTATGGTTATTACCTGTTTCATTTGGAAAGATTTTAAAAATACAAAATTTGTAAATGAATTTGAACAATGACCATTACTATATTATCCAATTTAATCATTGTTTCATACTAATATTTATTGATTTAATTTCATTACTTATCTTTTTAGAACGTGAAAAAAATTCTCTTGATGATACTAGAGAAGCTGTAGCTCAAAGATTGAAAGAAGAAACGGTAAGCACATACATGCAATTTCATTTTGAATTTGTGAAAATTACTAATGAAATATACTAATATATCATGAAATATTAAAAATAATAGTATTGCATACATAATTAAAAATCCTGATAAGTATATAAAACTCAAAGGTTTTGCTTGAAACAAGTATTTCTACCACATATCTAAATGAAATATTAAGCTGTGATCTAAGTACTATTTTTAATTTTGCAGCAGATTAAATTTTGAGCTGCATTATTAAATGAAAGATGAAAAAAATTAAAAATTTTACTGAACATACCTATAGATAGGATTTAGAATGTTAAATAATTACATAAAAGTAAGACTGATTCTACTATATTTTTATTTAGAGGGAGTAAATTAATAAATTATCTAAAAAAATAATGATGATATAAAAATTTATAATATTTAAGTGTTTCAAGATTTAAATCTACACTGGACATGTTTGTTTGTTTTTAATACTGTTGTAAGAATGCATATCTAAACTATATTAGAAATACCACGAAAAAATAGATATTCATAAAATATCTAGACTTACTAAATTTCAATTCTATTTAAATAATAATTGAAAATTTTACTGTACATATTAATATATAAATAAATTGATATTTTAAATTAATGCTTTTGAATTATTTTAATGTTTATTAAATATTCATCTATTTTTAATACATTTTCAGTTAGAAGAAGCTGGGCGTCTGCAAAAGAAAAAAGCTCATGAGGTAAATGAAGCCATCTATATGTCTGAATAATCTCTTTCCCTTCCCTCTTTGATAAAACAACTGAAAAATAGCGTAAATAGCATTTCTTGTTGAAGAAGGGAGAATTAAGTAACAATACAAAATGATTTATTACCATCCAAATATTCTCTAATATTTTCTTTAAAAGATTAATTACTTTTTTTAACAATTTTATAGGGACATAGTTGCATTTGAAGGTTGAGGCTTTATTTCTTTTTATATTTATGAAATATGATAAGTCATAAAAAGAAAAAAAGGGAATTTAATAAAATAGTGATTCTAAAAGTACAGATGTTTATTTTTTCTTCATAAGAAAAAATATGATTGATTGTTTATAACTTAAAATATAATGCAAGATATATTTTTATTTGATAAACATATTGTGTGAAACTAAAAATATAATGTGCGATACATTTTTATGTGATAAACATATTGTGAGAAATTAAAGAAAGTGTCGGCTTTTTTTCATTTTTCCACATCAACATATGAAAATTGTATGATTTTATAAAATTTTAAATAGTGCCATAAAATATTATAAGAGTTTAAAAAATTCTATTGATACTAAATAAATTTTATAGCTTATTCTTTTATGTATACTTCTTCAATTCTGATGGAGAAGCTCATTTATTTGAAAATATTTGTGCATCCTGCTATATATATATACTAGCCGCCTTTGGCGACCAGCTGGTTCGCCATGAGTAATGCGTTCTAAAATTTTCAATTAAATCACATATTCATTAGCCAAAATTTAAGAAATAGTTAAAGTTAAAAGATTCAGTTATTAGTAGTTAAAGAATCGGTAACTTTATTCGAAAAACCTTTTTGAGTTTAATGCTCTAACAATTTATCGATTATGTTTCCAAAATATTAAAAATGTTTTTTTCGGTGATGTTGCCAAAATGTTAAATATGTTTTTTAAAGAAAGCGAAAAAGGGGAAAAATTATTGAATTAATGATACAGATATTACAAACGATTTTAGAAATATGCCATTAAGTCGGGATTTCAATGCATATCCTGTCTAAATTCAACCAGGTTTACTGTAAATAAAGATAATTTATGGAATTAATTATATATCTATTGCAAACGATCATAGAATCCATTGCCTAGCATTTATTTTTTTTGAAGATATCTCATTTTATATTTATGTTATTTTATCCAGTCACACGCTGAAAGTTGTATTTCTTTAGATTTGATTTGCGATGATAGTTTTTTTTTCACTATTTATTTGAACTTCCGTCATTCTTTTATTTTATCCAGTCACGTGCTCAAAAAAACATGGTTAAAATATTTCTTTAAAAATTCGTTAAAAATAAAAGCTTGAGTTATACATTAAAACACTGATATCACAAGTTCATCTGTTTTTAATTAAAAGCTAAATATTCTTCATTTTTTAAAGCATTTATAGACTCGTGCTACATACTATGCAGCTATTTACTTCATTTAGACTTTTTTATAGATGTATTTCTATGATTAAACAAAGCTGATTTATTTAATTAATAATATTGTAAAAGTCACAAAAAATTCTTTGCATTTTCTTTTTTTTAAAAGAAAAAACATATTTCATATTTATTTCATTTCATGCAGACACGTGCTGAAAATTGCATTTTTAAATGTTTAATTTGCAATAATTATTTTTTTTAATTTGAGTTTTTATCTATCTGATGGCAACCTATTGATAAAAGATAATTTTTCCCCTTCCACTCGTAACGTGCTCCTGCAGATTAAATTTTATTGTTTTGTCCGAAATATATTGTTGAAAAATATAGTTGAAATGCTTCTTTAAAAATTCATTACAAATAGAAGCTTAAGTTAAATGTTAAAATACTGATACTATTAGAAAGCTAATTTTTTTATCTTTAAATTGATGTTAAAATCATGTTTATCCGATAATATTTTCGGAAGTTATAGCGGAAAAACGTCGAAATTTCGCTTAAATTTTAATTAATTCAAATTCTAATTAAAAATTCGAAAAAAGGGCTCCGAGGTGCACATTCCCGACCTCCAAGGTATACATGTACCAAATTTGGTAGCTGTAGGTCCAACGGTCTGGCCTGTAGAGCGCCAACACACACACACACACACATTGAGCTTTATTATAAGTATAGATATATATATAGATTTCTTTTGCAGTATGAAAATGTTGTTCCTGAACCTGCTGCCATTTTTAGGGGGCATAAATTAAGCATAACAGCTTTAGCAGTATCAACTTCTGAAAAATTTTTCTTTAGTGCTGCAAAAGATTGTTATATTATAAAATGTAAGTGGATTTGTTTAATTACTATACTTTTTTCAGCATTAAATAATATGCAGCAAGTACTTTTTAAAAATTAATTTTGAAAACTATAAAGTGGCTTCATAACAATGATTCAATTTGTACGCACCTGTGCATTTCTATCAAATTATATCAGTTTTTATATTAAATCTTATCCAATATTACATATCTTCCGTTTTTATCATTCTTTATTTCATTTTTGTATGTAAATGTATTTCCTGTGGAATTTAATTTATGTTGAATTTATCCTTATGTAGTAATATAAAAAAAAATTAGAATCTGAATAAATTCATTAATTAAAAATTTTTTAAGTAATTATGTAATACAATATTGATACTTTTTTTCTATGAGAAAAATATTTTAGAAAATATCTAGAAATTTCAATGAAAATTATAATAGCATAAATTGCTAAATATCATAAAATCAAAATTCCTCATCATTTATTGGAAATATAATTATATTATGAAAATGGTTTGAATTATCATTTAGTATTTCAATCAGTATCTCAGATTTTGCAACTTTTTGCTTGACTTAGAGATTTTCCAAACTTTTTCATTTAATTTCTAATTTTTATTTAGGATTTTTTTCCTATATCAAATTTATTACTAGATTACACTTTCTAATTTTAAACACGTGTAAATAAAAATTAATTAATTTATTGCTGTTACCTCATTAAAAGTTCCCCACAATATGGAATTTTTAAACTACCATATTAGGAAGTCAGTTGCAAAATTCCATTCTTGCAATTATGAAAGAGCAAGCCAAAATATATATATTGGTTGTTTCAAGAACAAGGAGTAAATCTTTTTATTTCTGTTGGAAAATTATGTATGTGTAGCATTTTCATGAAATTGACAGTCTATTTCTTTGCTTCAGTATATCAGGATGATAATAAACAATGTATTTAACCATCAATAGCAGCATTAAGTACATAACACTTGGTCATATTTTCTGTGATTTTATATGTTAGAAGAAGGAAATTTTCTCACTCAGTAGTATATGCTTGTGTATTAATAAGTTAATTGGAAAAATATCAAATCGTATGTTTCAGCATTTATACCAATCACGAAAGTTATAAATATAATTTCAATTTCTCTTTGAGTCATTAATATCATGAGCAGCTTCTCTTTTAAAAGCTTTGACCTTTCTTTACATGTGATCAATTTCTTTCTAAAATTCAAGCTGTGATAGTGTGTTTACAATTTTGACAAATTAAAAGAGAGAAAAAGTTATATAGTTTTTGACAGCTCCCTTATCCACAAGTTACAATAATTAGCTAAACTTAGTAACTTTTTTTTTACAATTTAGATAAGCAAATATAGAATTTTTAATAATTAAAAAGACACATTTATTGCTTTCCTGATGATATTATGGGAAAATAAGAATACATTGTATCCTAATTATTCTGCTTATAGTTTTATACCTTACTTTATTGAATTTATATTTTAAAATTCAGGTAATAATGACCCCTTCATTTTTTAAATACTTTGCAGCTTATTCTTCAGCCCACAATTTATCTATCTTTGGTAATTTTTCTTTTAATTAATAGAGAAATAATTCTTTTCCTAGGGAGTATAGAAGAAAAGAAAATATTAAAAGCTATACCTTGTATCAAGAAAGGCGCTGATGAAAACAAGCCTGGACATACCGGCCACATACTTGCTTTAGCTTTGTCATCTGATGACAAATTTCTGGTGAGACCATCTTCCAAATATTAATTCTCTCAATTCATAATTGTTTCTCCTTTTTGTAAATTTTCTCCTAATACTTCATTTATCTTATTTTTTAAATCTATACTATGGCTTTACTTTCATTTTTTATGATTTTATCATAAGTACTCTTATGTTCAGATTTAAGCAGTGGGATATCAGTTTCTTTAATTTCTGAAAAATTACTGAAATGAATGTATTGTATTGTATGAAATGAATTGTATTCACCCACAATCATCAAAAAGTCTAATCAGTTCAATACTGTTTGAAGTTTTGTTACAAAATTTGTATAAAATTTCTTATATTAAGTGCAGTCTCCTCTCATAATACAGTGCCAAAATAAAAGTCAGTCAATTTATAAATCCTTGTGGTTGCTAATCTAATTCTTACTACAATACCATTTTCACCTCTTGACGATTTTTTTGAAGAAAGGTGATAAGCTACTGTATCTCTCTAGAGGATTCCATTCTGTTCTCTGAGGATCCATAGAGTATGGATTCTCTACTTATCTATTGACTATTCCATCTAGTGAATATCCTAATTTTTAACGAAATTACGAGCCATTTTAATTCTATAACACTGCTGTCACTGGGCCCTTACTAGAAAATAATCAATTCTTTCTCTGAAAATTCAAACAAAAGGCTTTAAAATCTTATATTTTTGAGCAGTTACTTGGGCAGGAAATTCAACAGTATATATATAGGTCCTTTGTTTCCATTGCAGTTTGTTTATGAGATATTGAGGTACTTTTAGATGAAGGTGAGGAGAGAAAAAAAAATGTCTGGATTGCCACTGGTCTATGAAGTAAATTTTATTTTGGTGAAGTCTTCGTCAAATCTGATGTTCTCTATAACATTCTAAATATATTGTGTGCTGCTGTGAGGAATAAATGCAGATAACAGATTATTTAGTGATCAACAGTCTTAAAATTCTACCAAGCATCTGTCAAAATAGCTAAATTGATAACATAACTGTAAAATATCCTTTATAGTTTATATATTAATCTTCATTAGCCATTTTGATTCATGGATGATGATCTATCATAATATCATTAAATCCAACTAATGGCATGGGAATTTTCTGAATTTCTCATGCTAAAGTTAAAATATACATTCTCTAGAAAATGTATTTTTCAATTTTATTAACTATGACAGATAATTTTTTTTATCAGTGTGACCAAGATTAAAATAAATTGTGATGTGAATTCAGAATTAATTTAATTTTTTGAATTTAATGTATCTAGATTGTAAATACTTATTATTATTATTATTTTAGGCATCAGGTTGTAGTAATAATATTATCAATATCTGGAATCCTGAAACTTTGGAACATTTGAAAACATTCAAAGGTCACAAAGGAGCTATTACTGTAAGTTTTTAAGTTTCTACTTATCAACATAAAAATTAAAGTTGTTATTTTAATTTATTTGTTTTTTCTTTATTTTTATTTAAATTACTATAAATATTTTCATTTCTACTCTACTTTATATTTTATAGCAGTTTTGTGTGAAATAAAAAAGATAATGAATGCAATAAAGACAATATATGTATTTGAAATTTCATACGACTGTAGCTCATAAAAAAATTTTACTTGGACAATCCGTACATTCAAATACAATATAAGTTTAGAAGAGCTTAAAATATATAGTGGGATTGCAGAGAATCACAAAATTTATCCTTTTTGAACATTCTTTTATTTGCTGATTTCAAGCACTTAATGATATTTTTTAGAATTTGAAATTCTTTCAGCTGTTATTAGTAATTAAATATTTTGCTCCAAAAGAATAGTTTATAAAATAAATGTTGCATACAGATTTGAAAAAAAAAAAAAATTATTAGCATTAGAAAGAGCAAAATTTATTTTTCAAAACAGTGAAAAAGTTTTTTTATTATGTCTCCAATTACTTTCTTGAGTGCACATAAATTAAAAATGTCACTGTATTTTTTTTTTTTTTTTTTTTTTTTTTTACTTGTTCATTTATTAACATTCAAGACACAAGATTAAGAATGATATTCAGCTTTGACACTGAAAAATACTACCTCCTGCTCTAAACAGCATGATTAAAAGAATTTAATAATTTCACTACAAAACAAAATGTTATTTAAGTTAAAATTATATTTATAACACTGAAATAAATGTTAACTTTCCATACTTGTGCTCACAATAATTTTATTTCATCAGAATTACTTATATAAAACAAATTCTTGCACAATCTGCTACATCCTTGATATAATAGATTTTATTTCCTAATTAATTTAATTATCAAATACGTCTATGCGTGGATTACCTTTCATGAGTCTTACTTTGTATCTAATTTCAGAAGAAGTAATTTAATAGATTTAAACCTATTAGCCCCTGGTGTCATTTATAAGAACCTCGGCATTCTCTGATACAATTTCCAAATTAATCTAAAAAGTATGTGCCTGAAAAGACTTGTGAGCTAGAGTTCTATTATGCTAAAAACACATTTTTAAAACACATAAATTCCAAAATAAAACTAACTTCTCCGACTGAAGGAATGGAATAGTTCTATAATGAGCTAACATTAAAACATTGTTAAGAAGAAATGATTTATGAAATATTCTTGCATATTTCATACCAAATGTTCATAGTCCAACACACTTGTAACATTTGTTTTTTATGTTATGAGGATTTTCTGGCATATATATTTTGAATATTGTAATTTTTAATTTTAACCTATAATGGATTTTTTTTCAGTAAATAATAATAATATCTTGACTTTTCTTATATTTGTTATATTCTTGCATCTAATTTCCATTATGTTGAATGAAATATATATAATATAAATTCAGTTTAATTTTCTGGAACATAACAGATACTGATAATGCAATAAAATTCTATTTACTTTTGAAAAGCTTTCTATTAATTTTTTGTAGCATTAATTCATTTATGCTAAATTATGTATTATTTAAATTATTATTTATTATTTAAATCACTATCTATTATTTAAATTATGTTAGAAAGTTAAAGGTTTTTGTTTTCATTTGCTCTTCAATAAAATATATAGATTAGATGTTATTAATTCAATTATAATAAATCTGATAGTTTTATTTACTTTTTATAGTGAAGCTTTTAATGTGTGTTGCCATTTAACTATATACAATATGGAATTCAAAATTTTGTGTAACTAAATATTTATTTTTTTCTTCTTATCTTATCACATCTTAAGTCTTATCACAATACCTAAAAATAAATATAAAAAATAGTGCTTATTAAATTCCTTACTTTGTCTAAAATCAAGTGATAAGCATATTTACTGATGCATATTTCTAGATTCTCTTAATGCTGTTTGATAAATATGCTAGGAATTTTCTGGTTGACCTGAATGATCAGTATTAAGAATATTTATCACTTCTGATTTTAGAAAGTAATAAAATTACAAAAATTTTGGTATTTTCTTATTTTACAAATAGAATTATTTCCTTGTAAAGTCAAATCATATACCTGAAAAGTGACTGATTTCATATTTTCTTGGCAAACATTGGGAAGGAATCTATATCTAATAGCATTTTTCCAAAGCTTCGATTTGAATATAATTCCTTAAGTAGGCTATTCAAGCAACAAAATTTAGGTCTTAAAATTGCTTAAGAGTATATTCTCAAATTGATCTATTTATATTATAGAAGAATTTGAATATATATATATATATATATTTAAGATGATTTCATGCCAAAAAATATTTTTCTAAAATGATTAATAAAACTTGAGGATTGTATAAGGTTTTCTTTTTAGCATTGCATTTATTCACTAAAACAGCATAAAATTTACTGTATTACAAATATTTTACAAAATGAAATACATACCTATATCGGTTTTGAAACCAGCTTTTGGGCTGTATTAGAATGAGCACACGGTATAACAATATTGTTATAAATCCTAGAAATTATGCGTGGAAGTAATACAAATATTATTTTCTTATTGTTTATTGTTATTATTATATTTGATTAAAGATATGCTTTCCATGCACTCAGTTAAGTCTGCTATACTCTCAAAGTTGCTCATTATTATTATGTTTGTTGCAACTTTACTTAGTAAAATTTGATTTCTTAGTAAAAATTATTTGAATAATTTATTCTTATCAATTTGTTACAGGGTCTTGTCTTTCAAAGAAATACTCACCAACTCATTAGCTCATCTAGTGACAGATCATTAAAGCTATGGAATCTTGATGAGATGGGATATGTTGAAACCCTGTACGTAATTTTAAAACTTTAGCCAATCTATTTTAAGTGCATGCATTTGCTTTTAAAAAGCAAAAGTTTGGTTTATTTGTAATTTTATTTCATATGTATGATTCTAAGTTATTGAAATAATTATTTGTATCTGATTTTGTTTTTTAAGATTTTTAAAGATCTGTTCTAAATTAAAAATTTTGCTTGATTCAAACTTTATACAGATTTGGTCATCAAGATGAAATTAATGGAATTGACTGCTTTGTTGGAGAAAATGTTGTGACTTGTGGTGGACGAGATAATACCGTCAGAATATGGAAAATTGCAGAGGAATCCCAACTTGTTTTTCAAGGCCATGGGTTTGTTTAATAGATTATTTCTTGTTATTGAATAAATAAATAAAAAATAATTAACCATTGTTGTTTTATTAAGATGTACTTGCACATCATTAAATCCTGAAATACTAATATTGGGGAAATGTGGCAAGTTTTTTATATGCTTTTGATTATTTTAATTTTTGAATCAGTTTGTGTGCTTTCTATACTTGAAATTTTAACTTTTTTCTTATGTTATATGAGTGTTTTTTGATAAAACAGTTAAGAAATAAAAATTATATGTAGTTTTGTTTGCCTTCATATGGGATGGTTCTTTACATATTTTTGTCTTAATACATTAGAATTTAGGAGCAATTTGTACTCTAGAAATATGCATGAATAGACTACTATTATTATTGATTTTTTATGTGTTATGCTAATGACATGAAAAAAATGTGTGTTTTTTAAAGTTAAATAAATAAATTTGCTCTTGAATATGTTGCAATTTTTTATTTTTGATCTAGTGCCTTATATTCTGTTTTATATTCAAAATTAACCAAAGTGAACTTTTATTTTTTAGAGCCTCCATTGATTGTGTTGCAGTGTCTAGTTTTCAGAGTTTTGTGTCTGGTGGAGATGATGGGTAATTATTATTTATTTGTTTGCCTTCATGTAATATAATATTTAAAAATGATTAGTATATAATTAGTTTAGTTCACTAGAGTTAGTTTAGGTCATTAGTTCACTAGGAAACTAATTCAAGGACAATATTTTTTTTTTTTTTTATTATTATTATCCAAGTTTCAGAATTCATTGATATAGATTTTGTGTTTATTATGATTCATATGTATTGAGTTCTTATTTTTGACTTCATTATTAGCTACTAAGTTGTAGATTTGTAGAAGATGTGAAGTAGGACTATTATTTATTTTACAAAAAACAAAAATGACTTATGTTTATTAATTCGTGATTCATAAATTCATAGTTAATTTTGCTCTGCTAATCTTATTTACAATTAACAAGAATTTGTCATTCTGTTACATTGACCTTTCTATAATCTGCTTTTTTAGTATTCTGACATTTTCAGATGAGCCAGTATTAAGCTTTAGGGGGAAAACAAATAACTATGTAGGAATTCCAGCTATTGTGATTTGATATAAATATTAGGTTCATGATTACATTTAGAATGATATATTGTAATACTTTTTAAAAAAATTTAATTTTGTATATTTTGTGCAATAAACAAAAATTTTGCTGTTATGTTGTTTTTAGAAAGCACATATATCCTCTATGAAACTATCATTTTCATTGCTCAGATAATTCCTGCACTATTGAATGACTGTTGTAAGGGTTTTATTCGAATATGTAAACCAGATCATCCATTAGATTTCTTGAGTTAAAAATTATAATAGCATATGTTTTCCATTAAAATCTATAAATTGATATATAAATTCCAATTAAAAAACATTTTAAATAATATTTTTGTTTAAATTTATGACATAAATTTGATCCCAAAAGTGTTTTTTATTAAATACTTATTATTTTTCCATGTTTTTTAAGGTCATTACTTCTTTGGGGTACACAAAAAAAGAAGCCCATGTCCAAAATAACATTAGCTCATGGAGAAGACCAAGAATCTGAAGTGCCTAACTGGATTGTTTCTGTGACTTCCTTGCAAAACACAGATCTTGTTGCCTCGGGTAATTTTTAAATTGTTTTGTATATGAATACTTAATACATACTTTTAAAAATTCATCCAGTGTACTTAAAATGAGAAATCCTACAAGCTTAATTATAGAAAATGTTATGCTGCTTTATTTCAATTGAAACCATAACACATACAAATATATTTTCAAATCCCTTTGAATAAGTTTTTCTGTTTTGTGTTGCATTATATTATAGTTTTAAATACATTTTTGTTTATGCATGATGAATAGTTTGCTACTTGAATTTGTGTTTGTTGGTGGCATGTTAAAATTTTTGAGATTTGAACTAGTCTTTCAAAAGCAATTGATTTATATTTATTTGTACATTTTTCTAAAAGGTTTGATGAAGTTTTCTTCATAACAAAAGCAAATAATATGCATAGAAAGAAAGTTCAATTCATTTATTTTAAAAACTATTTTTCTTTTAAAGCTATGAAATGGAAAATGATTCATAGGGGATTAAAATCAATGCAGTGGTGAAAGGCATTTGATTATGCATAGTAATTTGTATAAAAATTTATAATTTATTTTACATTGTAATTATTGTTGACACATTTAAATCTTAATATCCAATAAAGTATGTTGGAAACTCAATACTTTTTGTTTTGAATGCTTCGGTTATTTGTTTTGTGTTTTATATTCATTTTTTTAATTTTAATTTTTTTATATATCTTTTAAAATTATTTTATATTTTTTTAATAGGCTCCAAAGATGGTTTTATAAGATTATGGAGGCGAGATGATGACACTCATACGCTTGTCCCCATTTCCAGAATACCAGTGGTAAGTGTTCATTTTTCCCTCCCTTTTTTTCAAGCACAATTGTGCTTCAAATATAATGAGCTTTCTAGATTTTATTTATTTATACCTTTCTAAAATCTGAACTTTTGAGATTTGTGAGGTACTGATTGAGAATGATCTTACAATCTTTATAAAAATTTCTTTTAAAATAGATATAGATATTATGATAAAATATATACTGCCTCTGAGCATTGATAGTCTTTTTCCTTTGTATTTAATATTAATGAATAAAATATTTTCATTCAACAATTATGCTCATGAAATTTTTGTTTTGGAATTCCTTTGTAAAGTTATTTATGGAGATTTTAGAGATAATTTATTATAAATGCTTCCCATTCTATAAATCAATTTCTTCTTGTGTTCATCATTTTTGACATTCATACATTTTTTTGATTTTTTTTCCTATGTGATCTATCAAATTCTATCAAATAATAGAATTACTATTAAATTATTATTCTTCAACATATTGTTGTGAAAAGATAAATTGCATAATGAGGTTCTAATTTAACTTTAGAAAAAGTAATTGCTTTGCTGATATTTAAATATTAAATTTGAACATCAAAACACCTTGCTAATTGCATTTGAATATTTGGTCTTTAATAAAGGATCAAAATTTTTTCATCTTTTTTAAACTTCTTGAGAAGCATAAGGAATTAAATTTTTTTAAAAAAATAAACCAAAATTAAATAACTTTATCAAATATATTGAAATATAATTAATTTTTTTATATAAATTTGGTGGAAATTAAACATTGTTTTACTGCTAAATTCAGAAAATATAAATATGTTTTCATATGATATTTGAATCATTTTAATATTTGAAATTATACAGAAATTTTACATCAGAATAATCAGACTTTTTCTAAGAAGATAGTTATTCCTCTCATGTTTTATTTGATTGATATGATTATTTATTTACCCTTCTTTCTTTTCTTACAGGAAGGATTTGTAAATAGTATAAAATTTTCTCCATCTGGAAAATACCTAATAGCTGGAATAGGTCAAGAGCATCGTTTAGGTAGATGGTGGAGAATAAAACAAGCTAAAAATTCAATAGTTTTATATTCATGGCCAAATAAAAGTTAATATTGTAAAATTGTGTTATAGACTGTGTTGAATTATTTTTAAAATGCACCATCAGACAGACATGAAGATTAACTTCTGGCTTTTATCATCATTTTGTACATATTATTTAAAGCATTTTGGTAAAAAATGAGAGGAAAAGAGTTCTTGCTTTATATTTGTTGAAAAATAAAATTAATTTTTTAAACAATTTGTTGTTGAATTATTATTGCTGAGTAATTATTTGTGTTCTAAAAATTCTTTTGAAGCATTGTTTATTATTTTAAATAAGTCAGAGTGTTACACAAATTAAATTATGTGTCTCATTAAACATTTTTTAAGTGATTAGAAAATATTTTGGGACAATTTTTATCTTTTTATGCAAGGATTGATTTGAAAGAATGCAAAAACATCTTAAGGCCACATTAATTATGTCTGTTGGTAAATTGTGCATTTCCATGGTAATCTTTCTCTAAATAAATGGATTGTTTCTTATCCATTTTCTTTAGTTATCTACGCTTAATGTGTTTGCCATCTTACTACAATATTTTGATTACCTCTTATGGAATAATAAAGTAATATTACTTTAGATCACATAATATTCTTTATGGTATTTATTTTAGGATAATAATGTTCTAATTATGACCAAATACAAAACTTCAAAAACTTTATTAAGAGACACATCCTATTATAAAAAGACTTAAAACAAGATAAATAATCATGCAAAGATGAATAATGATAATCCTGAAGAAAAGATTTCAAAATATGTAGTTTTTTATGACTTCCTAATCCTTTTAGTTTAACATTTAACTGATGAAAACTCCACTCTTGTTTGTTTAGAGCTTGTAAATCATGAAATTTTGAATATTATGATTTTAGATCACACCAGATTTTAAAAAAAAAATCCACTGCACAATTTTAGAACAGTGACAACTGATAGAAAAAATTCCTATTTCAAATAAACTAAAAATTTTCATGACGACGATTGTATGAAATAATAAAATTCAGAGCTTCATAACTTGGTCAATTTTATTTGCAGATGATTGTACTTTTTTTTTTGTTTAAAATGTTAGTGTATTAAGTTTATTTCAATAAAGATAGCTGGTAAAATGGGAGCAGCTGCATAAAAATTGGTGTAATCTTTTTTAGAAGAAAAACAGCATTAAAATAGCTTTTCTTCATTTTAATCATTTTTGCAAAAAGAATATTTGTTTCTGACAGCTTAGAAAGTATTAAGTGGTGGTTAAACTGAAGATTCTACATATTCTTACTTAAAAAAAGAAAGAATAAATAAATATAAATATATTCTTTTGGTATGTCCAAAATCTTAAAAAAAAAACCTTTTCAAATTGCTCTGTATGAAAGAATGTTACATAAATTTTTTATTCAAAAATGAGCAGCATTTGGGGTTTATAAATTGTTGAAATTAAATTTTCTTGATGCAAAGAAGAAAAATAATATTAGTTTTGGTATAATCAAAATCAATCCAAAATTACCTTGATGAAATTGCTGTGAATAAATGAATGTTATGTCAATGAGTTATATGAAACCACATAAGCTAAGTAAAAATTAATAAAATTGTTTGATGCTAAGTGAAAAAAAAAAGCTATTTAAAAAAAATTAGGAGCTTGTAACCTTTGTTAATGCTAAAGGCCTTGTAAATTGTTTTGTAATTTTTTTCAAATAAAATTAATCTGGCATAAATTATAACTATATTATAAAGTAAGACAATTAAATACGGTGGTTGAAGAAGAAAAATGGACAAAAGGTATTTTGCTTATTTTCTAAAGAAGAATGTAATTTATTCAGCAATCCACATATCTTCTTTAATGCACAAAATCAGTTATTAAATTTTTTTAAAAAATAATTAGAATTGATTCTTGCATATTTGCATAGTTTAGAATATTTTAAAGAAAACATATACATGTTTTGCAAATTTTTATTTAAAAAATGACTAAATTTACATAGAAACTATATCATATGAATACCAAAAAGGAAATTAGATTCACATATAATTAATACAATATAATTAACATTTCATGAATTATCGATTTGTTTAAAATGTTTAATATTCGTTTTCTTGATTGCTTAGTATATAATTTATCTTATATTTATTTTGGATATACTATATGAGATCTACTCAAGTTTATATTTTTTTTCTGAGTAATTAACACATATTTTTCAGGTGTATTTAAAACAAATAAATTACAAAAATGTAAACTAATCAATTTCATTTCAAGAACTAAATGAAATAAATTGCTTCTTTTTTTTTATCCCATTACCAGCGGATAAATTAGGCATTTTTTAATACCGTTATCTATGATGCAAATCCAAGTAAAATTCTGTACCCCTTCCAAACCTGGTTCCTGATAATACAATTTTGGAATTTTCCCAAACCCTAGTTCTTCTTTTACCCTGCCTCTTCAACTAGTCCATTTGTTCAAAAGAAAGATTTTCCATTCTTGTTTTTTCTTAGCATAAGATAAATCTTTTACAGGCTTTTTTTGTTCTAAATTCTGCTGGCATGAGATCTAATCTAATATCCTATTCTTTAGATGGTTCTACTTTTTCAGAACTTACTTCAGCAACTATTGTGGTACTAGTTTCACCTTCTGATACTTTGGGAACCTCTGTAGAAGGCACGGTTTTGCTCTCATCAGCATATAAAGGCACTTTTTCTACTGATTTATCAGTTGCAGGTGGAAGACTTGAAGGTGATGTGACATCTACTACCTTTGATGTTACTGAATCTGAAACTTCAACAGTTGTTTGGCTGGTCGTTACTTCATTTGATTTTACTGTAGTTTCTTGTTTATTATTTTCTTCTGCCACGTCACTTAAAGCTTTGAAAAGTACCTGCTCGGGCTCATTTGAAACAGCAGGACTTGAAGAAGTTTCAACATCAGCTTTTTCAGAGCTTGTTTGTTCTTTCACTTCAATGACAGTAGTGACAGTCTCAACAGATTCCGATGCTACTTTGGCATCTGAATTGTAATTAAGAGTTTCGGCTTTCGAGTCTTCTACAGTTGTTGCCTCGCTTGATTTAACGTCGATTTCTTTTTCTAACTTTACTGTTGTTGGCTTTTCAGTAACTGGAGATGTGATTATTTTTTCTGTAACTTCTTTCGTGCTGTCATCTTTAGATTCATCATTTTTAACCTCAGCATTCTCTTTTGGGGATTCTGTTGCATCGTCTGAAGTTAAATTTTTAAGTGATCGGAGCCTTTTGCTGAGCTCGTTATCTTTATCATCGGGATCTTCAAAAGATTCGGGAAGTACTGAAGTGCTAGAGATTGTAGTTTCGCCAGTTACTTCAGCTGGTGGGGCTGTTTTGAATTTTACTTCTGCTGTTGTCGATTCTTCTGCTGGAAATATTTCGACGTTCTTATCTGTCACAGCAGAAGTTTCTGGAACAGCACTAACCACTGAAGGACCTAGCTCTGGGCTGATTTCAGACTCTGTGGGTTTTTCCTCGTCCTTTATAATTTCAAAGTCGGCATTCAGTATTTCTGTTACATTTTCTGTTTTCTTTTCTGAACTGCTTTCTTCACTGGATTCTGCTGCATCTAAGAGCATTTCTTCTGAACTTTCATCTGAAACTGATTCAGAGGAAGCATCTTTTTTGATGGTTTGGGTGTCTTTGTTAATCTCTTCCCCTTCATTTACAGAAAATAAAAGAGATGAATCTAAGCTTTCTGGTGGCGATACCTCGGAGGAATCTTTGTCATTTTCTTTCTTCGTTATTTGTGTTTCTGCTATGCTTTCTGGTATTTCTGAAGCCAGAGGTAATTCAGAAGTTTTTGGACTTACTGTTGTTTCTTCATTGCTTTGTGCTCTTTCAGTAGGGAGTGCAAAGTCTACGTTAGTTGAATTATCTAAATCTGAAAATAAAAACGTAATAATATTTAAGGAAACATAATTGATAAAA
The DNA here is from genome assembly GCA_026543055.1 of Argiope trifasciata. Taxonomy (NCBI): domain Eukaryota; kingdom Metazoa; phylum Arthropoda; class Arachnida; order Araneae; family Araneidae; genus Argiope; species Argiope trifasciata. The sequence goes on along the minus strand of JAPMOQ010005166.1, from coordinate 672,836 downwards.
TTTTTATTTTTTCCTAAAATTTATTGTGTTAAAAATTGTCATTTCACTAGATTATTTTGTGAAAATACTATGGTAAAATTTTTTAATAGAATAAATAACTGAAAGATATTTCTTGTTCTCTTAAAGAAATTAAGTTAATAAATTATCAAGAATTTTTGACTATATGTAAAAAAATTATGATTTTCCAAGTTAATAATATGAAAGGTTTTATAGTATAGAGTAAATAAAAATAAATAAAAAAATATTATAAAATTATTTTTAATAGAATTTTATTTTTGAGAGATCGAGTCTGTCTTATGAAATAACTTATGATGGCATTTTAAAACAACGTTTATATCCTCCTCTCTAAAATATTGGCATCTTCAATATTTATTTATTCAGACATATTTGAGTACAAATTAAATATCTTAGAGAATTTTGAAATGAAGAAATAATAAGGATTCTAAGTCGAACCGTAAGAAACTTTCAACCATCGAACAGCTTTCAAATATTTGCACTTAGATTTTAATGAAATAATGACTGAGCTTAAAAAGAGAGAGGAACCTGGATGAAATTCTTCTCATATATCCATACTATCTGAAATTTTCTTGAAATCATGTACTCATTTTTGGTGACTGTTTATTTTTATGAATCTGTAGACTATTAGATTTCTTGAAATAGAAACTTCATGAGCTAACTTAACAAAGTTGTTAAAATCAAACTGATGATACACGGAGACTCCAAGTACTGTCAGTTAAAGTATCTGTTTGCATTGTGCGGATCCAAAAGAAATTTCATAGATTTATTTCATGGGTTCAAGGTCTCCAGGGTGGAAAAAAATGTGAAATTTCGCCAATTGGTGGCAAAATGTGCTGCTTAAGATTGTATGTTTTGAGTAACTTACTTAATTTCTCAGTAAAAACGATAGGTATGGTTAGAAGAAATCATTCGTCCGCAGTTAACATGTTGATCAAGAAAGAGCGCTCATTCAGCAGTACTCCGTACTTATCAGCATAAAAATGGAATTTAAGGACCAATGTCTGTAAATGTAGTTAAGGGCATAGTAAGTAAGTTTGAAGAAACCATTTCTTTGGTTCCTACACCAGAAAGAGGACGACATGCAACCGAACTGTCAGTTGTGGAGGAAATTGCAATTTGTAATATTGAAGCAAATGCATCTTCTTCATTTGAAGAAATGCTTCATCTTCAGCATTTGAAGTTCTTCAAATGCTATTGCCAGCGGCAGCTCAATAGCAAGAGTACTGAATATTTCATGGAAAACCGTAAGGTTGTTTTTACGCAAAATTTTGAAACTGTATCCTTACAAGATGCACTTCGAGCAACAAAAGAAACTGCAAGATTACTCTGTAGGGTTTGACTTTGTCTTGCGTTTTCAGACGAGGATGCAAGTGGATAAATACTGGTCATCCCATAATTAATCGACAGATGAGGATCATTTTCATTTAGAAGGTGCTGTGAAAACACAGAACTGTGGCATATGGAATTCCACCAACCTTCATACCTTGGACCGATAATCATGCAATGGGCTTGATGACGTATTGAGAGGGTTCAGTGCTCTACTGTTTTTATAGCGAGAATGTTTGGAAAATGGGGTGGAAGCTTGAGTAACAGCTGCAATATCTGATAACCTTACATTAACAGACACTCCTATTACATCAAAGTTAATTTTACTAAATCGCAAACAATTTTATGTATCTTTTACGTTACCCATGCACAGCCTCATACTTTCATTTCATTTTTTTAAATCATCATTTACCGTACTATTATTATGTTTCTTACAACATATAACCCGATACTCAAGACACGTTTCCTTACCTATAGAGGCGCAGTGATTGTAGTGAGGGCAACATTCTCCGGGTACATATTCAGGGGCGCAATCGACCCGAAAAAAGCAATCAACAAAGGCGCAAGCTATGGAACTGCCCTGGCAATGGCATGTGTAGCAGGGGTTCTGGGGATCCCGAATCTCGTCTCCATCGCGGTACATCCGTCCGTTGTGTTCGCACCCTAAGGGGGAGACATTACTCTTATTATTTTTAGGTTATGGGTTAGATATATATTTTTTCTCTTTTTGAAAATATGTGTGCATCTGAGGGAATATAACTTGCGCCTTTGAAGAATGTGAATGAGATCGCAGCTTTCTTTTTCTTTTTTTTAAATCTGCATTTTTATAGGAAATATCAGAGCAAGATTAAAAATAGTTTAGTTTCTTCTTATATTACTCGAACTTTCACCTTCTTACGGTCAGTGTTAGTGCTCTGCACTTCAAGGTATTGAAACTCACTGACTGAAGCCATGACCACGTTTGATAGTTTATTAAATTATGTAAGTGTATTTTAACTGACCTTTATAATTTTCAAAATTTAAAACTTAACTTTTCGCTATCATATACTTGGTTATTTATTATTACAGATGACTACCTTAGAAAATACACTTCTTATAATAAATATTTATTTGTATCTTAGTCTTGTAATTTTTTTAAAATTAGTTTTCTTACGTTCTCCAAAACGAGGCAAGATTATCTGTGTCATCTTCAGATGTTTGAGAACCCTTACCATAAATGCTTGAAAACGTGAACGTCATTTTGCTTGCTATTTGGTATTTACATGCACTTATTATTTGTACGATTATTTTTATCAAGATACACAAATTGCTTAAAAATATGCAGCAAATTGCACAGAACTATAGGTAATACTTCAGCAGCCTCAACAAGAAATTTCAAAGCAGAGCACGAACATTTACAGCAACGGTTTCGAAACAGTTGTTTGGGTTAGCCTAGACAAAATACAATATCGCATATAAAAAAGTTGCCAAATAATTAGACTACCGAAGAAAGTGGGGTTATTTTTATTTAGGCTTTCAAATTTTAAAGATTGAAATAGAAAAATAGGCTATAAATGAAAAAGTGAGTGCAATTTTATTCTATACGTTTTATGAGAATTTATTGTTAGAAAAGCTTTTTTCTTCCATCAAACTTTTTTGAATTTTGAAAGTTTTAACAAGTGCGTTAAAAAATGTCCTTTATACCATTTTTATTTTCAAATGATGACCTTCATTAATTCCATTGTTCTCCTTTGCCTGGTAATGTAATATGCCAGCTCAGAAAATTTACTGCCTTATGGAGGGTGATTAACATGAAACAATATCTGACTTCTTGGTCCGTAGATTTTTACCAGTTAGTAATTATTGACTTAAATCAACACACGCATAAGCCTTGGGAGAAAAAATAATTAAGTGTGTGTTAGATGAAATTAGTAAAAATAAAGGTGTTTTTTTTTTTTTTTTTTTTTTTTTTTGGATGACAAGAAATCTTTTTAAAGGGATAAAGAAGTTCCAACTTGCTGCGAGATCTATTTTGATTCTCCATCAGGAAACTGTGATAGAAGATATAATACATAGTGGCCAAACGAATTATGAAACTTTGAAAAATATATGCTTAATTTTTGATGATGGAAAATTCAGATTTTGAACTGCATTAATTTATTATGAGCTAATAATTTACTATTTTTTAAACAGCAATATTGTCGTACTTTTATTAAAATGAAAACTTATCCAACTGGGTACAATGGAAGGAAAGGCATTTTAATAAAGAAAAAAAGATTATGTCAAAAATTAAATTTATTGAAAATAGTTAAACGTTAACATCATTATCTTGCCCTAGCCTCCTATAGGCTTTTATTCAAATCTGATAATACTAAGGAATATAGTTTATAAAATGATTTTTTTCATTTTTGCTTGGCTTTTTGCCCCTATTTACCACAGTGTATTTTAATAGAAATTAAAGTAACAGTAAAAAAAAAAAAAAAAAAAGAGATTTTTCATATTTTTCTGAGCAAAAATGCTCAATACACATTAATTATAGCTATGAATATGGGAAAAAAATCTTTTTAAACACAACGAGCTTGATTGATGAAATTTGGCAATTGATCGCATATTCAGTCTTCTGAGTTGCATTTAAATAGCAAAATACTTCTTCCCTTTTTAATATTTTATCCGTTCCATAGTTGATTATCTAAATCAATTTGGACATAAGAATAAATCGGCAGAATAGTATTAATAAATATATATATTTATGTGATCATTTTTTATTTATAATTTTTTTTTATTAGAGTTCATGAAATCCAAGAGCTCAATTTTTTTGCTTTTATATGCAAATGTACTTAAATAGTGCCTGAACGAAAAGAGGGAACTTTTGAGATTTTAACTTCGATTTATTTTACCATGGGAGTCATATTATGTACAATGGAAAGGCGATAAAAGATATATTGGTCCGCATTACGATAAAAGAGCAAAAGGGGCAAAACTGTTTTTCTGTAGTGATTTTGATAGGATTTCTTTTACATGCATCGACATAGAAAAGGGAATCTTAGATTTATTTTTAAAGAATGTTTATCTCTTCAAGTCTGTAGCGTGAAAAAATGCTTCAATCATCAGTTTTGTCGAGTTCATTTGGTAAAATTAGTAATACAGTCAATCAATACAGTCTTGTACAATCAAAGTACAGCTATCTGATAATATGGTATTTACTCATCATAAAAAATGAAATATAGCTATTTATTGAATAATTCAAATCCCATCGCTAAATATGTTGGTTAGTTAAGAGCGATTTTAATACAACAAGGGACAAAGGTATAGAGTTATGGGAGATTTAGATGTTCAATAAAGCAATTACGCTTATATTTAATGTAAAAATTTCTCTGGACCCTAGTTATCTTTAATACTTACCACAAATAAACTCAGGGCAACACTGTCCTGCTCTCCTGACAGCTCTGCATCCTGGTTTGGATTCACATTCCTTCAGAACGCAGGCGAATCCTGGGGGTCGGCACCTGCATGCTTCGCAAGGGTCATCCGTTGGAATAGGGTCCCCGCTATTGTACACAGTGTTATCTACCACACATGCTGTTGGAGAGTTATAAAATGTAAACGATTCGTGATGTTCTCCACTTTTATTGAATAGAATTCTTAATAAATTTTTAATTAATTACAGTAAAAACCTATAAAGTTGATTGTAATAATAAGAAAAAAATACACCATCATTACAAATTTACTCTTTCAGAAGAACCAATATTTTATTTTTCTTCATGAAAATGTGCATAAATCCATGGCAGAAGAAGAAAAAAAAGATACATATTAGAACTTAAGGTAGCTTCTGATACTTAAATTAGATACCAAAAACATATTTTTTCAAACAAATCAGCATTAAAAAGAAACCTACTTCTTGTTCAGAAATGAAATCTTAAAGATAGTGATTTTTATATGTAACCATAATTTTAGAGAAAAACTAACTAGTCTTAAATAATAATTTCAAAATGTTAAAAAATATTTCATTTTTTGAAATTGAATTTAGTTTTAAATACCAAGAGTCTTTATTTTCTTATATTGATTTTTTAAAATAAGTTTTTTTTTAATTTACAGGGTTTTTTAAAATTATTGATAATTATTTAAACAGTTAAAAATACCCTCTCTGCTTTATATTTCCGGCAATTTTTAATTAACTTTTATTAAGATTAGTTTTAGTTATCTTATATATATCGAATCAATATTTTCTTTCGAGGTTAATAAGTGCGGTGTGATATTAATAACCAATATGAATAATAGATGGCAGCACAATAACATTGTCCTATGAAGCGAAAGACGGGAAATGATTTTTACGTAAGCAAGTATTAAGAAGTTTCTGCTATCAAAGAAGTGCCGTTAATTAATTTTTTTTTTGTACGCCTAAAATATAAGTATTGATTACATTTTTGCACTATTTTGAAATTGCTTGTACATATTATGGCATCACTATTGGCGAAGCTAAACTTCTCATTTTTTCGAATGATTAAATGCACATCCGAAATTACTTTTTAGTATATAAATATATAATCTATGTAGCATGAATTGTATGAAAGAATATATATACCAAGAAGGAAACCCAAAGATATGGCATAAAATTTGATTTTCTACTTAAAAGTGTCATGGATTATTCGAGGTAATTAGGATTTTTCATACTTTTTTTTTCTTTCTGATTAAAGAACTGTCTATGAGGGAAGACGCGAAAGAAAATTGAAATGTCTCAGATTTTCTCAATTTCTTTACTTAAAAGTAAATGGTTTACCGAAAAAAATCAGTATCAGATTGATGAGAATTCATTTTTGAATAAAAGAGTGAGCGCATTCCTGAGTTATTCCTATTCAAATCTTTCGACAAATTTAATTTTTCCGATTCCTGGTTAGATGTCATGATTCTGAGGGTGATCCCACACTTTTTTATATTCTTGTGATTGTCAGGTTTACTGTGACTTTTTTATTGGATTTCAGTTTGACTTATTTTATAAAGTCTATTTTACAATATATGATATGTAAGATTTTAATTTAGTTAGTAGTCTCTATACATTCTTATACTGACGAATTTGAATTTATGGTTTCATGTTTTTTCTGGTTTGCTGTGATTTTGACTTACCATTGTTCAAAATGTGATGTCTTTTCTTTTGTGATACTAATTTATCTCCAAAACCTCAATATTCTGCGATTTTCAGGTCACTAGGGATCAATTTCTTGACGGAAGTCAGACCCTTCACAGAAAAAAATCCCTGGTTTGAATCCCTGTCTGAGGGTGACCCTTGAGAAAGTCCTCAGACCGGATTCTTTATTGATTTTGATTCCTAGGCAACAATTGTTTCAATCGTACTAACATTTATTCTAAAGTTAATCAGAGAGAATTACTTTATACAAGATGGTGAATCTATTGATTAATAACGAATAAACTGATTTGTTTTTTGGAATGCTTCTAGATAAAGTTTTATTAGATTAATAAAGGAAGTGACATAAAACAGATATATGAAGAAAAATACTCGAAATTAAAAGTTAAAACGATAAAAAAATTTTTTATCGTTACTAAACATTAAGAATAGATACAATAATCTCACTATAAAATTGAGATATATTCATATTAGGTGTAATAATTTTCTGAATCTAAATATTTTTTAAAATGAAACACAAATTTAATTTTTTTCGAGTAACTTATTTAATTTGGACCTAAATGCAGGTAATTATTTTTTTTTCTTATATTAAAATTATTTTTTTGAAATTCGCCCTTATTTTTGTTTTATATTTGTAAATAAAATACAAATATTTGGGCATTTGGGTTTTTATCATTAATAGCTATCTTGCATGTTATCATGCAATTGTAATACAAAGGTATCTTCATCTCTGAATTTAAAATTAATTTCAATGAAATGAGCTAATTATCGATTAGTTAATAGCAACAAATAATAACATATGATAACTTACTTGTAATAACATATTAAACAATGCAATTAATATATAATAAGCAACATACAAGAACTTAGTGTTGTTATATTAATATAATAAATAAATAAATAACAAATTGGAAAAAAAGTATAAAAAGTCTAAAATGTATGCATCCGATTATTTCATTATATAATAAAATATAAATATCATAAATATAATAAATCTTATTTATTAGGACATAAAAATTATTATACCTGTTTCATTTGCTATGTAAAAAGCTGCTCTTTTTTGAATTCGCAAAGGACCTAAAATGAAAATAATAATAATAAATAAATGTTATTTTCTTACTATTTGAAAAGGGTTACATTAGTTTTAAATTCTTTAAGTTTCAAAGGGAAAAATTCTATGATTCTAATTCGATAACAATTCGGATGAGATGCAGGTTGTCGTATCATTCGATAGAATATCTTCTTTGTGTGTGTATACCTATTAATATGATGTAGAAAATTAAAGACGAGATGCCGGCTCAGGTGTCACCTTCGACATCTAATCTCTTTTCAAAATGATGACGCTGTCCAAAATAAGAATCAGACTGCTTCAAAACGGAATGTCAGTAAGATTAATACTGTTTATGTGTATAAATAAGCATGTTTTTCCTTGAAGTGGAAAGCATGAACAGTGTTTCTAAAGCACACACAAATAGTATTAAAAGTCAAATATTCGTCTTTCGTTAAGACATAGCTCAAATCCCACAAAATGAATGAAAATATATCAATCGCATTGCAAATAATATTTTCGTTAAAAAGCACATTGCAAATTAGTTTTAAAAAACTGTACTAAATTTTAAAAAACATCATAAATAAAATTTGAACCTAAAATAAATTTAGAAAATAAAAAAGTCAAATATGTGAGAAATTTATGATAGATATGCGAAAACTAATTAGTTAATTTTAAATGTCTAATTTAATACAAATAACAATAATAGTCGCTATTTTTTTACAACCATAAATGTGAATTACAAAGCAAAAACTACGCATGAGGATTTTAAAACTATATTTAGTGTGAAATATTTATTATTAATCATTAATAGTTTTAATATTTAATTTCAGTTTTTAAAAAGCATATTGTAGTTTTCTCTTTAATAAAATCTTTTTTTAAATTAATTTTTTGCATCAAACGTATCAATTTCAAAATTAGCTATAAACCAACAAAATTAAAAATAAAGAATTACTGATTTTATATGATTATGAAAGTATTTAAAAATGTTCTAATGACCTAAATTTCATCACTACAGCCATTACAAAACTTTCTAAATTAAAATCAACAAGTATTATGCTACGAATAACCATAAAATCTTCAATTCAATAAAAACAACTTATTAATAATTTGAGTTACTTATTTTAAAAAAATGGTTGGATCTAGATTTTAATTATTATAATTTATAAATTATTTTAAGACACAGTTTTCAAAGGGAAAAAAAAGAAGTTATATTTTCGTCATTTTTTAAATTTTATTTAACAAGTCATAGAAATCAATTGTGATCAAAGAAAACATGTAAACTCATCAAATTGATCGCGCTTATATCAAAAGATTTCATAAAATATTAATGAGATTATTTATTAAAAAGAATAAATATTATAAAATATAATAATATAATAATTATAAAGCACATTCTCCCAATGTTACCCATAAAATCGCCACGGAATCTGTTAAGCAATTTTTCCCTTAAAAAATGCCTTTTTAATGGATAACTTTTCCCAATGGAGGAAAAATATGGCCTATGCATTTTATTTTTTGATCTATAAATAATCTCAAAAACTGCAGCGATTTATGGATTTTATTTATAGAAAATCTGTTTTGTTTGTTTGTTTCTCTGGTATTAAAAAAATCAACGATATGCTGGCATTTTTCAATGCAAATAGAAAAAAAAATGGTTTTCTCGTTCGCCATGTTTCTGTTACATTAAATAATATCAGCAGATTATACAGAAATCCAAGTTTTCTCATTCAAAAATATATTTGGATATTCGACGACACATTGGCATTTTTCCAAGCATATAGATTTTTTTTCATTTGTCATACTTTATACAAGGCGGGAAAAAAAATAGTAACACCAGACAGTCGTCCTAAGAATGCATCCAATGGGCAAGCGCAGCATTTAACAATTATTTACAAGCAGATGACTGTGTCGCAACGTCAAAAATTCGCAGACCAGAACCTTCTGCCAGTTTACCACCTGGTCTCACTTTTCATCCTTTATTTATTATTATTTTTTTTTCCTTCCCTAGGTAAGGATTCTTACATGTGTCTTCCAAGAAAATTGCCAAACCGCAAAAAAGCCATGACCTTAACCACAAACTGATTCCGCTAAGTAAAAATCATTTTTTATCAAGTCTTCAGGATTTTTTTTTAATGTTGGTCTCGTCCCATGTTGTCTGGCAGGAATAACAACGAGCGAGAATCGAAGAACACTTGGGTTCAATCTCCTGATTCCCTCCTTCCCCCCATAGAAACGTGTATCTCTGACCCTCCGAACTTCAAGGACATTTGTAAGAGCATGTTATTTCGAAGGATGATGACCCCTACAGAGAGCAAACAGGCAAGGCACTGACTTTCTATCGTCTCAAGTCGACACCACACTTTCTCCTTGTTTGGTGCTCAGGTGACGGGGGATTGGGGATCTCTGGTCGAGACTTGCATTCGTGCCACAAATTTTTTTTAAAAAACTGCCATCCAGAGGAAGGTGCCTATAAGCAGGCAGCAGAAATGACACTCACGTGTCAGTTCCCAGGAGTTCATTTTTCTATTTTGACACGTAAGGCAGTTACGAGTTTTTTGTCTTCAGAATGTCAGCTAAGTGCACATGAACTTGGAAGGAATATTCGGTAACTTATCCTTCTCGTTTTTGAAAGGGGATTAAAAAATTCAGCATACTTATAGCTATTTATGTATTTCTAATTTTATTTTGACCATTAAAGTGTGAGACATTTTGTAAAATAATTTGAATTTGAATGCCATTTCTTAAAAACATGTTTAAGCCTATGAAGAAAAGAAAATTTTGATGTATCAATTACCATTAAAAAATTTTTCATAAGGGGATATTGAAGATTGTAATACTTATAATGTAATGCTATGCTAAAGAAAGGTAATAGAAAAACTATAATGATGTAAATATTTTTCCATGAATGACCCAAAATTAAATTTTTATACAAACTATACAAAATTAAATTTTTATAAAAAAGCAATGGAAAAAATTTGATAGCTGATATATCTTGCTCAAGTAAATGACAAGGATTACTTTAAAATGAATGCCTTAAAATAAGATTGATACAGAAAATATATGTAAAAAAAAAAAAAAAAAGAACAATTGAAAAAGCTCTTGTGAGCCGAACTCTTTTGCTTAAATAAATATTAATCATTAATTTAAAAGTATTTTATAAATTTTGAATTAAAAAAAAACTGAATGTTTAATTTTGGGAAAATAAAATACACGGGTTAGATGTTTTTCTTTTTAAACGCACCTCATTTATATAACAACGGATAATTTTGAATAACCAACTATAGACAATTGAAACTTTATCATCGGCTACTATGGCATGAAATATTTTTTAATATAAATTAAAAAAGTAGATATTTTATAATTTTACGTTAATGTCCGGGGTCATGACGAAATTGTGCAAACAATTCAACAACCAACTAAAATCCACCGTCTTGAGTAATTGCAAGAACGGTTCGTAACAGCTCTTAGGATTGCAATAAAAATCGTCATGATTATCATATCTAACGAGAAATCGCCCCCCAAAAATCATTTTTGAAACAAATTTTACTTTAAATTCATAGAAAAAAATCATTTCTACAACGAGGATTTACTCTCAATGATAAAATATAGCTGGATACCTAGCTATACAGTTATTCTTTTGGATAAACAAAAGAATACCGAAAAATCGCCAAACAGTGATTTTTTACTGGTGATGTATTGCTATATATTGCAATCTGACTGTATTCCTTGGTTTATTTTAGCTTTGATTAGGTGAATATTGTCGAAAAATCTGTATCACATTCTTTAAACTTAAAACTTCCGAACGCATCTTACAGATATTACTGAATAGTTTCCATCAATATTTTTATAAGTGTCGAATAATTATGAAATATAATAATATTCAATGAAACAATGAAGCAATCGATGGTTTTTGCTTTCAGGAAAACGATAAAGATACTTCATGGCTTAGAACTTAGATGATAGCAGTCAAGTAATGAAATATTTTCAAGGAATGAAGTATTGAACAATGGGAACAATACTTTCTAGTGTTATTCTTCATACCCACAAATTCATATATCGACATAAAATCCCACTTCCTTATTTACTTAACTCGGAGAGAATAAATTACTATAGTAATTTAAAAATGAAATACAATTTGTTTTCATTTAAGCAATCTTAAAGCTATGCAATTCTATCTGCTAACAATCATTGACAGTTGTATGTCTGTAAAATTAAGAGAAATATTTTGTTCAAATTACACAAACATTTGTTGTTTACGTGATTTAATAACATTTTTGCATCGCATCGTTGCCAGTGCGTTTCTCATTTTTGGAATGGGTCACGTGATGAAGGTTTTAATAAGTAAACTCATGCAAAATTCGACCTTCAAGATGCTTAATAGCTTTGCAGCTTAATTGTTCAATTCCTTAAGTATTAAATTAACTCACTTTTAATTCCTAGTATCCATTGACAGATCACTGAATCTGAACGATATTTTTAAAATATCTTTTTTAATCGTGCGAAAAAGTAAGTGATGCCTCTTATTTTTTCAGTAATTTAGAGTGTAAGTTGTTCATAAGAATATGCAATATGTATGCGTCGTTGATATTGTATATAACCTTTTCAAGGATTAATTTAATAGCATACGAGATATTTCAACGAAAGTAGGAAATTGAAGTATAACGGAGGATAGTTGGTGTGTTAACAAATTAATGAATGCTATTGAAAATTATCTTCAAATACGTACTTAAAAATAATTGCATGATAATAATAGCATAAGGAAATATCTTGCTTAGATGGGAGATAAATAACAATTTTTTTTTTCAACAAAAATGTAATTGCATGTTTAAAGATTTATTAGTACACTTACAAAATATGAAAAATAAAATCCACTTCAGTAATCTTGTTTATTCATTCCTTAATACAAAAAACATATAAAAGCATTATTTTATTACTTATGTCAAAAGTACTGTTTGCTTAAATAAGAGGGGCTTTTTTTTAAAGCTCAGAAGGACAATAAGAAAAAGACAAGTACAAAATGAATTTATTGCCAAAAATTGGAATGGCTTCTAGCATGGCTACTTTTCAATTTATTCGTCATGAAGATACAGAAATTTATCATATCAGCATATCAGCTTTTCTCTAGCTTTTTTTTTAAAAACATTGCTGCCAACGATGTGAGATGGATCTTAACGCTGTTTTGAAATTATTAGTTGAAAGTTCTTTGAAATTTTGTTTAACGAAAGAGTTTAGAAGATAAATGTCTGAACATTCACCCTCCAAAGTCACAATTATGTTATGTTGGTTGGCCAGCTCATTACCTGGGATTCCAACATCCTCCATTATTTTTGAACAATTTGATGAACTCGTTCAACAAGATACTTCACTGTAATGATCCTTTTTACCATAGTCATGCTTCTTGGAGAATGTGGTTTAAAGTCGAGTGATTGTCATCTCTTTTCTAAATTGAAGAATTTTCCTAAACTGAAGAATTATTTTAGATTATCAAAATGATAATCTAGACTAATCAGGAACTTCAAAGAAGCTTTAAGATCCATTCACACCATTAGAGAAATATTTTTTGAAGAAACCTGATTCACAGGTATGACAGATGCCTCATATTCAAGTCAAGATGACAGATGATCAAGATACCGATATGGTAGATACCTTATATCCAGTTTTAAGACATTTAAATGTAACCATAATTATAGATAATGCTTGATTATAAATTCATTTTATTCTCCATACTTGTGTCTTTTTTATGATTCATCGGAGCTTTAAAAAAAGGGCTCTTCATCATTAAAATTAATTTTTATGCTTATCTCTGACATTATTAATGCATTATTATGGATATTATAATTGACATATCACTACTGGCATGCATATTATTTAATTTTTACCAATATAATTTCTTTTTCATCGCGCATTTTGTGTATCCTTTTTAATTAGTTCGTCGACCTAACTAAAGTCTATGGTGATTAAGATTAATTTTTACCAATAAATGAATCAGTTAGTGGATCATGTGATTAGAATTGCCTGTTTTTCGTTCTTCAAAAACTATAGCAACAGAAAAGAATACGTAGAAAGTCCATTGAAAAAATGCAAATATAAAGGTAGATATCAATGAGCATTCCATGCTATGCAAGTTACGAAAATGGTTATTGTTATGAAAACTATTCGTTACTCCTCATTGAAAAATTTACAATTAGTATTTGATTTAACAATCACATCCAACAAATAAATCAAAATCGAAAAAAAAGAGATAAGATCTCAATTCGACTTACCTGCTTGGTTGAGGTGAAAGAAAGCGAAAAGTATTGCAGGGATCAAGAGGAAATTCATATTCATCTATTTCAAGAAGAAACATGCTGATTAGTGTGTCATAAAAATGATACAATATTGTAAATGAAAGAAACAAATAAAGATTTTACAAAAGGTTTTGCATTTTATAAATAACTTTCGAGCATCGTGTTAAAGAGATAAGTACTTATGTATGTAAGTATTTTACAGTAAAACAAACACAGAAAAATAAATAAATATCTTATAAAATCTTCAAATAAATAACATTAAAAAATATAGAAATATATATAAATAGTTGATACTCAAACAAATAGATAATTTCGAAACATTTAAAAAAATGTGTCAGAATTTATAAAGAAATTTGCACAATCTAATATATTGATGATGATAAGCATAGCATCTTAATAAGATGCTATGAAAAAGTCAGCCAATCAAAAGTTCCATTTTAAAAATCAGAGAAGATCTAATGAAATTAGTTTGACAGAGTTAGAAAATTTGTTTTGTTTTCATTATAGATGTCCATAATGAGATGTTTAGGGAAATATTGCTAAAGACACAATATTGCAAATTGCTAAAGACACAATAAACCTTTTTGAATATAAAATAGTTACTATAACAATTTAGTATTCATAATATATAATTTCATTTTACCATATGAAAACTATTTAAATATATTTTGGAAATTAGCCTTTTGTAGTAAAGAAGATAAATTAGCAATTATTTGAAATGTTATTTGTTGTAAACTTTTTAGGCTTTGATGAATTAAAAGGATAATTTACAGTAACATTCTTAATTAAATTGATCATATTAAACAAATTTTTTTTTGCCCTCATATCCCGAGATTTCTCATAATTCTAATGCTTAGGCTAGAATAATAAATCACTGGTTGGCAAAATCATGCAAGACTGGAATCGACAAAAATTGTTTGCGAAATTTTCGACAAAGCTTTTTTTTAATACTTTATCTAGATTTATATTCAAAAATACTTCTCGAGAAAGGAACTTGATTTGAAAACATACAATTAAAAATTTTAAGCATTATTTTTTGTTGATTTTTTTTCTTTATCATTCCTTAATGCACATTTTTAATTATTGAATAGAATGTTTTGGGTGAGAAAAAATTTTCCAACAAAAATAGGCCATTTTCTCACATGAGAAGGTATTTTCGAAGGTTTGAAGCTTCAGAAATATTCAAAGATTCTTTTTAATTCTATTTTACAAAGAAATATCGGCTCTCCAAAGCTTAAATAAAATCTTAAAGTAAAAATATTCTTAAATAATCTTAAATCTTAAATAAATCTTAAAATAAATAACAGCCAAATAAAAGCTTTTTTTTTAATCTAACAATTATTCTATATTATTAAAAAAAATTCTTAAGAAACCTAATAATTATTGCTCTGGGTAGAGCTTCACTGTTACCTTACTAACATACACTTAAAATGAGAAACAGCGTAACAATTCTCCACTATTTATTTGGCATTTTCAGCTTCAGGAATGTATACTACGATAAGATGTATGACGCCATTCAGAGTTAGAGGTAATATATGTCTTGTAAATCCTTTCAACTGCAAGCCCTCCACTAATACAACCACAGACGACCAAATGTCTATTGTCTGGAAAACAATAGTTGTGTGTTGATGCAATAATTGCTCTCAGTCATTAAATCACAAGCGAAAATTTTAACCGCAGATAAAAATTTTATTTACAAAGAAGAACCGCTGCGCAATTATCGTTATTTAACTCAACAGATGGAACAACAACTTGAAGAATGTTGCCTGTTGGTGCATTAGAATTTTCTACAGGCTATATTATGATTATATCATTAATCTTTAGTTATAAATGTCAGCCACCTTGGGAAGGTTACCTGCTTTGATTTAATGAATTTCAAGGCCAGATATATTTTATAGAAGGCTCTCCTGGTTTGGTTGTCATAGCTAACGTATATGAGCAGTGAATGCACCATAGCAAATTCTTTGCTAAAACCATTCTCTTTGGTAAAAACAAAAGGAAAAATAATATTTGTTAATTTTTTTCATTCATTTAATTAATTCCTGTTGTAATTAACTTTTATTATGGGATCATTTCATAAAATAATTAAATAAAATTAATAGAAAATGCCTTTATATTTATTTGTTAATGTTGAGAATTTTTTTTATTTCTTTGACAAAAAAAAAAAAATAAACTGTTTATTATTTTTCTCAGTCAAGCTAACAGTTGTACAATGTAAACCAATTTTACCTTTTACAACAAAAAGTAGTTCAATTTATTTTTTTGAAGTAATTTCCCATCAACCTGTCTAACCATTCAAAATAGTCACCAACAGAAAAACTCCATTCAATACTGTCTTGGTGAATACTCGAACTAGGGAAATGAAGAGACATTAGAGTCACAATTCTTTAGTATGTTTTATCGAAACTCTATTCACCAAGCAATCGATATAATATAGATCTTTTTTAAATAGAATCTAGGAATCTTTTTTGGAAGCCAAGGCTGTCATTAGAGCGGATTTCTGAGACAGGTAAGTTTATGAAAGTTTTACCATCTCTAATAATTAGCTTGTAATTTTTCCAAAAGCTTACTATCTTTCCATCTTCTCCCAGTAAGTTTGTAACCTCTTACACCATGTTAACTTCGTTTAGCTTATTGAAAAGTGATGCTTTATAACTTAATTTATTTAGAAAAAAAAAATCGAAAACGCAACTACTTTCTGTGCTTCCACATGTGAGACAATTCATTTCATTTTGCATGGGGGGGAGGGATGGTAGCGTAATGTGTTTCGTGTTGTTTAGTGTGCATATCGATTTCTAAAGAATCATTAGAAAAGTGCAAATAGCCCGAGAAATTGTGCAGTATTTTCGAATTCTGTTATAAAAATTATGACCAATAAAAAATTACCTAAGTTAAAATAAGTTAATTTAAAATAAGCTAAAAATTAAGAATGTCAACACGCAATAGTATTTATGGATTAATTTTGTAACTTCTTATAAATAACTTTTTAAAGTTTGTTGGAAAAAAAAAAGAAGTTATAATTTAAAGTTAGTCTCTTTTCACTGCATTTCCGATGACTCGAAATGACTATGGACCCAATCAGTTTGAGCAGTCAAAGCTCACCTAAAGCGATCCAGTATTACGAACAAAGAAAAATGAAGTATTTCCTGTAGTTAGTACAGTATTACATGTTTCTCGAAGAGTAATCGATTAGTCTTCTATTTTGGATTGCTTCCTTAATAGATAAATCTAGTTGTTTAAATTAAAATTCATATTATACTGGTCTCCACTGTAGAACTCTTAAAATTCATAATTTTCTATGCATCGATTTCAATATGTATAGGAGCTCCAAAAGAGCATATAGTTTCAACAAATGAATCTAAACCTGTTTTACTCTGCTTATTTAATGAGAGAAGTTATGTATTCGATGACTTATATTTTTAATAGCTTAATAATTCAAATTCTATATTGATGAACTAAGATAAATAAATCAAAGCATTAAGTTGCTACTAGTTGCAATCAAAACTTCTCTACTCAACACTCTATAGAGGACAAAAAACAAAACAAAGAGAAACAGCAGTTCATAAGATTACCATACTTTGGCGATATATATATTTGAAAACATGGACAAAATGCCTCCCACCTGCCAAATGGTATGACAGAAAGAAGTATATGAATAATAAAAAAAATCAATTATCATTGCATAATATTAATAACATTCATGACGCATGTTCAATTTTTAATATAAACGATATAAGAATGCTAATGTCATAAACTCTTAGTGATTAATCCATTAAATACGTAATCTGCCATGTATTCCGAAATTAAGCAAAACTGTCATTTTTAACAAATGGTTTCTTCTTCTTTTTGCTTAGTTTGCTTTATCATTTTGGATTTGTATATAATCGGAAACTGGTATATTTGAGGCCATTAATTTTTTTCTCTTTGCAGTTGTCGGAATTTTCAAAATATTTTAATTATTTGAATAAGACATTGATTTTTTTCTCACTGTAATAATGTGAACTTTTAAAAATATTTTAATTATCTGAATAAGCTTCTAATAACCCATTATTGAAATTATTTCAAAAGGATACCAACATTTCACATTTGTTATAATGAAAACTGAATAGTTTAATTATTCTAATTTTCTTCAACTTATTAGCATTAAAATAATATATCTGTAAATAATTCTTCCTTACATTATTTTATTTATATATTTGTTAAGTCCTTTTATTTAAGTCTCATATCAATAGCCAAAAATTTGTTCTTTGGCTTATAGTATTATTATAATATAGTACCTTTAATATATTAGAAATAACAACCAAAGTATGATGTTTATTATTTACAATAAAATCTGAAAACACTAACAAGTATCTAAAAAGGTGAACTGTGATCAGAAAACACCGAAAGAAATGATAACAAATCTATTTAAATCCATTTTTGCTATTTCTGGATGATATTCAGCTTTTTTTGCTAATATATCTCATTATCATATTGCCACAAAAGAATACTATAAATTTTATGGCATTAAAATAAAATAGTATAAGAAATTTTAAATAATGAGAATTTTAAAATGGAAAACATTACAATTTTTGTACAAACAAAAATTGTATTTACAAACACAATTTTTGAAATGATGTTCAATCAATGGTTTGTGAATATTTAGATTATATAACAAAAATATCGGTTGATTTGTAACTTGGGTATGTTTAACAGCGCATGTAATTTTTCCTCTTCTGTGTACAAACGCCAAATTGCCAACCAAAATGTGCCGAAAATTTCCAGAAGCTGTTTTCTTTCAACAGACCTCGACAGCCTTGGATTGTCAGTTACTGACTTGTGAGAAAAATTTTCTTTTTTACTTTTTTCCCGTTTGATTTACTGAACATAAAACTTGATAACTTGTGAATTTTTGCACAACACGGATTTCACATTCTTTAGAAGTTACTAATCAATATTTCATGGGTCATTTCACTTGTAATGGGATAAGAATAAGTTAATCTTTGCAAGGCTAAGATGTTTGGCCAACTTTTGTTTCTATGTAAAACATTATATAAATGAAAGTCCTTTCATCACAACATCAACCGAAGGACTCATCAAAAAATTAATATTAATATTATATTGCATGTACCGGTCAATTGGTGCAACTCTTACCAAAAGTTTCAACCATCGTGTATCAAATATTAGCTCTCTAAATATTTTGTTTCCACTACTATCCAATTAGATGACCTCTTGTTTGGGGGTACAAATAGTGAGACAGTTAAAAAACATAAAAGATTGTGCTGTCATTGTGATAAGTTAATGCATAGAAATAACTATTTAAAATCCTGTTTAAGAATATATTATTAGTGTTATCGCAATAGAGATTTTTAATAATATTATATTATTATTATACAAATGAGTTACTTTTAAAGAATAAACTGAGATAAACCATGTATGCAAAAAGAGAATTTTTATACTTTTATAATTTTTTTCCTTAACTAAGTTATTATCAATAAACCTAAAACATAGTCTCTTCTTCCACATAGTGAATGATGTGTGAATGAGATGCGATTATCTCCATGTATAAGCTAAAACTTGTCTATAGTATCTGACAAATTAATGCAAATTAAGGAATCCAAATTATTAAATCTAAATAAATTCAATCGGCTAAAACGCTGGAATTACCGCCAAAGTCCTTGTTTGTATTGCATGAGTGTCTGACAAACTTATCTGCGACAATCAAGAGAATTCCTACAAGACTATTATTTTCTATTTGATAAAAAAATCTGTAGAGAAGTTTATAAATAAATTGCAATGGTCAAGTCAGAACAGCATGTTTGGGTGTTTCGAACAAAATTCAGAAGACTCTAATTAATAATATAGTTACAAAAAGAATAATAGTGAAAAAAATTGAATAATATTGAACTACACATAAATTCATTTTCAAATAATGTTAATGTAAGTTTTCTTACTTTGATGACGATTGTTTTACTTTTATAAAATTTTATAATCATATTGGAAATAATGTAGGAAAAAATGAAAAAATTTTTTACAGCTGTTAAAGCAACATAAGCAAGTCCAAAATTAAATATTAAAGTGGTCTAAGAGAAAATAGTAATTTCCAAATTTGTATTAAATTAAAACTTGAAGCTTCGATAATAGCATATTTCAGAACAAATAAATTTGGAATATATGAAATTCAAAAGAAAAATTAAAATCATTAAATCTCGAACAATTTTTAAAAATTTCTAAAATATTTAATAAGTTTTAAATGGAATATATACCATTTTAGATTTTTTAAAACCTATATATTCCGTAACTTTTTCTTCGTCTTTATTTATAAAAATGATATAATAGAAAAAATTGTTTTGTAGTAATTTAAAATATTTTGTTTACAAAAAATATTTTTGAGTTATAAACCTGTAATTTCTTAAATTTAAATAGCTAAAATATATAATCTCATCATAAGTACTGATAAAAAAAGATGCTTTCAAAATAAAAATGTCATATTGCTTAACTAAAGAGCAGCTTTCACAAAGTACCATATTTCAAAAACTATACTTCAAGATTCAAAAAATTAAATGCTTTTTAAAAACTTGCAGAAAAGTATTTCTTCTCCTTTTCTGAATCAACAATTAATTTCTTTAAATAATTATTTTAAATTGATATTTTACAGATATTTTTGTTTCTTGTATTTATGAATCGCGAAATATCACCTGCGAAGTAAACAAGCCAACAATTGCATTAGTTTGGTACAACAGATTTCCAAAACTCAAACAATTAGTCTTTGAGCAGACAGAGGCAATGCGATAAATTCAACCATCTTACTCATAATTCAGAAACGGAAACTGAGAGAAGAAGCTGTCCGGTGGAATGACTCACCTGTTGGAGAGGAAGGATGCAAGGGATGAAAAAAAGGCTCTGACACAGTCGAGGGCCTCCTAAATAGTGAGTTCTGCGAGAGCGCTGCTCCCGTAGTTTTATAAGGGTTCCACTCGGCTGGAGAACCTGTCTGTGGAAAATCTCGAAGCAGGTTCGCGTCTCACCCCCTGCTGATTACTTTTCAAGGTTGTTGATCACTTGCATCACGATTCGGGAAAAGGAAGATTCTGTTGCTGTCTTGGAGGAATTCTCTTGATTGTCGCAGATAAGTTTGTCAGACACTCATGCGATACAAACAAGGACTTATGCATGGCGGTAATTCCAACTTTTTAGCTGATTGAGTTTATTTAGATTTAATGATTTAGATTCCTTACTTTACATTAGTTTGTCAGATACTATAGACAAGTCTTAGCTTATACATGGAAATAATTACATCGCATTCACACATCATTCTGATTTAATTCTTGACCGAGAAAGTTATTTTTGAATTAGTTTATCAGATATTTATGTAGTGCATATAATATATGTTTTTAAGACACCGATGAATGCCATAACGTTAGATTTATTTTACAGTAGAGTTAAAGTGTATTAGTTTGTTAGACACTTATACAATATAAATAAGACCTGACTTGGGCACAACGTTAATTGCATAACATATATTCAATGATTTTATTCAGAATTCTTATATAAAAGAATTATTTGAATTAGTTTGCTAGATATTTGTACAGTATAAAATTTTTTTTTTTACTCAAACGTTATAGTAATTACTTAAAGTTAATCTGAGGTTTTCATTTAGAGCACTTACATTATAGAATCTATCTGTTTTAGTTAGTCAAACATTCATGCATTATTAAAAAGAACTCTAAAGAAAACCTAATGTGTACTCAGTGTTTCCTTTCAAATTCTTGCATGACAATTAATCTGCAATAATTTATTATACACTCATACAATATAAATAATACACGATTTTTACATCGCAGTAATTGTAAAATGTTTATTTCTTGATTATATTCAGAGTTTTCGAAAAAAAAAAAAAGATTTCAAGCACAGTAACAAAAATTGGAGGTGGTATCTAAATTCAAAGCAAAAATCTCTTACTGTAAATTTGCGTTTTTACTTATTTCTGACTCGCCAATTTTGGTGACTTGTTAATCCTGATTCACTGGGATAAATATCTAAGAGAAATTTTTGGTGAAATTTTACCAGTAAACAATTTTTAAGCTCCAGATTTTAATAGTTATATTTCTACTTTTATAGAAGCCCAAAGTTTTTCTATTTTTCTGACATTTTACCAAAAATATAAAAAATTTGATTTTAAAACGGGAAGTCCTCAAACTTCAACGAATCAAATAACATGATTGTTAAATTTTATGTGAGACAGAATAAATTTCATCATTCATGTAATATATCAAAGAATTATTTTAAAAATGCTGAATATATTGTTTCTGAATGTACTCAAAAATATTCTTTCTTTATTAACTAAATTGTAAAATTCAACGCATGCATCAAAAAAGCAATATATAAAACTAAAACAAAGACAAAATATACACCCTGTTAATTATATTACTGGAAAGATAATCAGTTTTTAAAAAGAGAGAGAATCAAAAAGTTTTATCGTGTTCTTTCTGAAATAAATTTTAACTATTATCTTCATAGCATTCAGATGTTTTAGCAAAAGAATGCTTTAAACAGAGACTTATTAATTATAGGAAAGTGAATACTTATATTCCATTATATAGAGATCATAAATGTGGAAGAAAATACCAGGACAGAGTAGCATAAACAACAATGTAAAAAAATCCGTGTTTCCTTAAAACAATGGAAGTATTGTAGCAAAATGTACATAAAAACATCTTTTAAAATTTTAATACAAATACATAATCATCTTAGAAACATATTCATTACCAATGAACGAAAAATGACATTTTAAAATAAATCAAAATATTTCTTCGCATGCATAGAATTAACTATACGAGTGGAAAATAACTAACCTTTAGTCTTCTACACGAAGCAGCTCATGGTCAATAGAAGCATAAAGGTCAATTCATTTATGAGAGAATGGATTGTGACCTGAATCTGAGCCAATTTGCAATTATTTAACAAAGTGTTTGTAACAGGGACAGAAAAGACCTTCTAGTACACTTTCACTTAAGGTAATAATAAGGAAATGGCTGTGCAATCGAAAGTTCTCAATTGTCATCATTGAAAATATGAGCTTCCCTACTGACGGTTATTCAAGATTTATTTTTAATAACATTATTTTGATATTCTCCTGCGAAAACTATCCGAATTCATTGAGTCCGAATACAATTATTTTTACTCTATCTTTAAGTGAAATAATTAAACGAGGTCGATTTAAATGTTATTTTTTTTTTTTTTTACTATACAAAATTTTTGTGAAAATTATTCTTATTATTATTTCTGCTATAGCTGAAATGAGTTGCACACGAATAATAGAACTTAATATTTCCTTTGAACAGAATGCGAATATTGATAAAAAATCATGGAAATAACTAAAAAATTGTTGGCAATATTTTCATTCAACACAAAGGGAGTGTCAAATTTGATACGTAATCTTATGACCCAAATTGTATGCCCGTATCAAATTTTTAATTCGAATGGTGATAAAATAAACGTCCAAAATTACAAATTCAGTTTTTGTTATTATACAGAAAAATGCAAGATCATAATTTGTTACCTTACACAAAACTCGACGGGACTTCAATTTATGTCTATATCAATTACTAAAAGCTTGTTATCAGATTCCATTAAATGGTTGGTTCACAGGATTTGGTGGTCTACTTGCTTATTTTATCTGGAAGGTACAAACTATTGGGGATACGGAGTAAGAAACAGAAAGTGCTATATAGTGTAAGTATGCTAGGCAGGACCAGCGTCTTGCCATAGGGGCATAGCGTCTTTCCTGTGATTTCGGCATTCCGGGTTCGAATCCCGATTCTGGCATAATTGCTCTTCTTGTTTGTATATGTGAGGTGTGTAAACGTGCCCCCCCCACTGTAAAAAGGAGTTGTGTAATCTAATGTGACGCTCGAAGCAACTAAGTCATATTCTTCGCCCTTACTAGCGCTGCTGAAAAAACATGCGACGGTCATTCTGCCTAAATCTCTGACAGACCTCAACGGGCTTGTAAAGTGCCACAAATCACAACGACATGCTGGAAAGTCGAAAAGACAATAATGCATGTGATCATATATTATAAGAATAAATTCTCCTTTTATATGTTATTTTAATTTGATTGCTAGTTAATGAATGAAAGCCTTAAAAAATTGTACTTATTCGCTGCATTCTATGGAGATTTTTCCCTTATAAATAAATCTATGTTTGTTTCGTTTAACGAAAAATTGCATTCGTTATTTTTCTCTTTCTTGTGTGTGACAGATTATGTAAATACTCGGTCATGTATGGAAGAATGCTCATTAGGAGATACATTCAAATGCCATTGTGCGGAAGTGACATAAATTCATTTTATTTACAAGTTCATACTAATTAATCATAGAGCCAGAAATACCGAGTATATTGATCTTTATGAAATTTAATTTCGTTTTTTTAATTTATTTTGGGAAATACACTTCTTTGAAAGATCAATAAAAGCTACGTTTCATTGTCAAACAAAAACTGTGGATGTGCATACAAGCGTGAAGAGAAATTAGCCAAAAAACCTGAACGATGACTGAAGTTTCGCTGCGAGTCATTCGCGGTTACCGATATTCCCAGAATTCTAGAAAACTTCTGTGGTATTCGCAAGCGTTTCTTTAATGGAGATAAATCTCTTAAATAATCAAGATAACCGTTTTCTGGTAATCTTAAGTCATTTCCTTATTTTTTTTCAAGTTTGCAGATACAAATTGGATGAGCTCATTCATTAAATAATTATCATAACTGATTTTATCTTTTATACGTTCTTTATTTATATGCGAGAGCATACAGGATGTGAAAACAATTGGTAAGTTGCAAACAGTTGTGTAAGTGTACGCGGCAGGAATATTATATGAAAAGAAACAAAAAGTTTACTTTCTCGCATACAAAGCATACAAAAATTAAAAATAAAAAGAGATCATCAAATTCTGACATTTATTATTGAAGAGCATCATTTTTCATTTGCTTACTTTAACCCTCTTCGAAAAATTGTTTTTAAAATGTTATCTCTATTTTTCTAATATTGTCATGAATATGTAAAGAGCTACGGCATTAGTTTAAACAAACAATTAGATCTATCTGAATTAACTCACAACAGCATGAGGCTCAGAACTTAACCATCACTGATGGACCTCAGATTTTATACATATATAGCATGTTTGAAAACAATCCAATTTAAATATTTAAGAAAGATCTAGAAGTTTCCAGACCTTAGCTACCCAACAGATAACATTTTAAATGAAACAATTTCAATCATTAGATAAAACATCGTGGCTGATATTCGAACTATTGGCCAACACAACTGAAAAGAGATCCTTTGCCGTTTCAGCCAGGGCGATTCCTGGTTGCTCGGATTTGAGAGGTAATAAAAGTAAAAAATATAAGATGTTAGATTAATGGAATTTGGTGCATAGCTTAATCAAGGAAATTAGGCTTATAAAGTTTTAAACACATCCATCCATTGGCTCATTGTCTCGGTAATCTCTCAAACTATATGAATGAAATTTACTACGCTATCTCTTCATCAAATCTATGGAATCGAATCAAATTTTTCAATCAATCAGGTATTTTTCTCAGGTAATCTCGAGCGTTTCGCTGTGCTATCTACACGAGCAAATAACAGAAAAAAAAGCAAAACTGTTGGAGGGCAATACTCCTAAAATTTTAAGAAACGGATTTTTTTTTTTTTTTTTTTTGAATATTTAACTATTGGCACTTTCTGCTTTCTTTCGTGTGTGTGCGTGTGTGTTCTTAGTTTTATCCATTTTTTACTGTATATCTATGACTCAATATGAATATATAATAAAAAATGTTTATAAAAAAACAAACTTTCAAAATAATTCAGTTCTATTTTTATATGTCTCTGAAATTTTTTGATACTCGTAAGAAAAAGTATTTGGGGAAGGAATCTATTCTGACATAAATCATTTATTTTATAATTCTTAAACAGTTCGTTTAGTAGAAAAAAAATGGTTTTTTTTTTATCAGTAATTATTTTTTAACTTGTTTGTTTGTGTTTCTCTATACATTCTCAATTGCAATACACTGGTTTAGGCAAAAACATTCATTTAATAAAAGAGAGACCCTAGGTATAAAGAAGTTTAAGAAACCTTAAAATGTATCATTGAATAATAAATGTTACTTGGAAATTTAATTCTTTGGTAATGTAAAATCACTCCGTTAAAAGAAAAAAAAAATGGGTATTGTGAAGACTATAATTTTTTATCATTTTTATCTTAATTTATACATTATTTTGCATATTTTTATGAATTCTATAGAATTATGTTGTTGATTACAATTTAATAGAGTAAAATTCCTTTTTTTGTTTAGCATTGCTGTCAGAATATTAAACTACGAAAATTCCTACAATGAAGAGTTGGCGCAGAATATTATTTCAAGAAAAAATTAAATGAAATTGCAACATTGAGGATTATTTAAGGATTTTTCTAAATTTTTAAAATGCAATTCAGTTCTTTAAAGGAATTTTTGAACGTGGAGGAAACGAAAACTTTTTAATGGAAACGAAATAAATAAAAATTCAATTCTTGGGACAAAGCATTGACCAATTAAAAGTGTCTGACGTGTATACATGCCAATCCAAATTTTCATTTTGGCACAAAAAAGTTTAATTTTTTATTTAATAAAAAGGAAATCTAATTCGCTTATTTATGATTTTTGTTGGAAAAATTACTATGCAATTATTCATACTGCATTCGATGTATATATACGTCAGTCTTGCTTTTAAAAAGGGAATTCGAGGAACTTTAAAAAAGTGAATTCCATATTTAACTGATTAATATGAATTTCTGAAAAAAACATTATGAGATCTAACTAACCAATACTTTAATAAAGAATATATGACTTTTTTCTAAAGACGGTATTTTTCAACATCTGACTACATGTAGTGGCTTCTATAAATAATTACAGTAAATTTATTCCTCCATTGAAAATATATTTTCAAAGGGACTATTAAATTCATTTGTTCATTTTAATAGAAAAAACTATTTTTAAAAAATAAGTGTTTCCTATAGGAGATATTAAAAAGTATGTTTATTATATAAAAAATCCAAACTATTATTATTTTGTTCTTATTCCAGAATCTAGAAACATTTAAATTATTTTTGGTGAAATTTTCAAATTCTTTCACATGCCACGCAACGATTCAGAAGATTAGCTTTGTTACTTATACCTTTATCTTGATATTTGTCATCTTCTTGGTATTTGTGAATATTTTTTGTTGAAAGAATAAAGCTCTTGGTTATGAATGAAGAGATAAATAAAATAAAATCATTTATACGATTGTAACATCTATTATGAAGTTGAGTTTTTCGAAGAAAAAAAGATTCAACTAATTGCTATTTATAAAATTTTACAAAATGATTACTCGTACATCGAACAACAGAGAATTCTTGTCTCGACTATAAAATGGAATTCGAAAGTCACAATATTACGTATCAATTTTAAAAACTTTTGCGGAACTGTATGTCAATAACGATTCACTTTCGTGCAAATATATTTGAATCAATTCATGAACCTTATTAAAAAATAGCGATTAAAAATAATCCATCTCTGGTATGCTTAAATGTCTCACTGCATTGTTTTTAATAATTATAATTACTTATAGTAAAGTATAAAAAATTTCTCAATTAAAAATATTAAGGAAATTCATATCCATTTGGATTCTGTAATTTTGAACAAGCTCTTTTTACATTGGATAAAATGCAGTTGCGATAAAATAAAATATCAAATATATCGTGTGTAGAAATTTGTTTATGTATTTTACTATTCAAGTACCATTATTCATTTTATTTTCAAATTAGTTTCGAAATGTGTAGCGATTAATTACATCATCCAAAATGAACTCAACATTAATATCGTTAAAATATTTTTAAACTTAAAAAAAATTTTTTTTTTTAGAAATGCAGATTTTACAGACTTCAATTTTTGAAGAAATACTTATGATTTCTGTATAAATAGTATTATAATGCTTCACATCTCATAATGTTGCTGCTATCTGGCCATGACTTTTATAACTGCATTCATGATTTTATGAAAACGATATATTATTAGAATGTATTTTAAAATAAATCGAGTACCTTTACAGTCATTAGAAATAAACGTTTTTCTTTGATAAGACTTTTAGCTATCTGTTAAGATCACATTTCACACCTCTTAACGTGGAGAAAGATTGTGTTTGATATTTCTGCTCACATACACGATCATCCCATCTGATAAAGTCTTTATTCCTGTCATAAATTAGTCTTATGCAAACTTCTATAAAATATTCTATGATCGGTTGATACTATTAACCGTAGCTCAGCAGTTAGTACCAAAGATAGTACCATCTACAACTCCTAGGCGATATCTAGCTATAAATTGAAATAAATGCACTCTAATTTGATTTTCGGTGCATTTATTCTCCAAGATGATCGCCAATAGTGAGGTCGCTGTGGTTTAGAGGGAATTTTTGAGATTTAATTTAACTATCTAGATACTGATATCTAAAATCCATCTTGGGAATTTTGAATAATTGGGAAATATAATAATAGCAGCCACACAATTTATCTTATTTTGATGCCATTTGAGAATTTAGATATAGTCGCCAGTGATGTATAATTAGTAGAGTATTTGAAACATTAATAGTACAGCTTATGTTTAGATACGACGTCTATCATATTAATTATCTCTGGTATAATTTACCTGCGAATGTCTCAAAGTGATTCCATTTTCCTCGGAATGAAATCATAATCACAAAGGTTTGAATTCGTGAAGAAAGCTTCTATCCCCAGCTGGCAAAAATATTTAGTCACAACTTTATGATGAATTATTTAATATTTTTAAATAATAGAGCCTCTATAACCTAATCATTAATTAAAATAGATAATATTACAGCCGATTTATTCGATTTCCACAACACTAAATACAAATTTTATGCTATTATGGTGTTATCTAAAAAAGATAAAAATAATGGTAATAACGTTCTTTAAATTATATGGAAATTAAATGAACCAAAAGTTTTATTGTTGGTGACATACGTTTCATTAAACATTGGAATAAAGTTAGAGAATTAGTTTCTTTTCAATGCGACTACTAATTAACAAAAATGAAATGCTTCAATAAACTCAATAACTTTCATTAGAATACAGTAAGTTAAAACGGATAGGTCGAAAAGGTTTAAAGAATACAGATAAATGCAAAATGCACTGAAATAATTATTTTTAGATTTTATATAATCGACTTAATTATAGGAGTTAAATATAATAAATTTGACGTGAAAAAAAGAGCTTTGTTAATTTTACATATAGATTTTACTGCAAAAAAGATACTTTAAAAGGAAATTAATTTTAGCTTAAAATACTTGAGTTTTCATTTATTTAATATTTTAATTCTAGAATGTTTTCAAAGTCGATGTTTGTTTCTTATGCTAATCAATGGTTCCATTTCTCTTTGTTGAGTTTGAACGGATCGTTTTAGAATGTCTTTAAACCGTTGCTGCAAGGTTACTCACAGAAGAAAACATAATATATTTAATGTTTCATTTCCTTTGGCTTCTTTGAATGATTTTTTTCTTAGAATATAGATTTTCATTCTTATTCTTTCCTTTTTCTTATTTTCTTGATTGTAATGCGGAATAAAACAAGAATGCGATATATATAGAATATAAAAGAATGTAATATTTTGCAATAACTCTCGCAACCAATATTTTGCGAAAAATTATTGCAACAAAGTATAAACAATATAAGGATCATAAACTAAAATGCTAAAACGAAAAAAAAAAAAACGAAACATAAACAGAGTACTGCGGTGTTTTGTTGTCAAGAGGACAAATATCTCTAAAAATATCTTGGAAAGATAAATTCAGAAAGATATTTTAATTAAAAAAATTTTTTCTACATAAAGATGTTTTAATATATTTATATATACTAGCAGTACACGCATAGTGTTGCCCATGGCATAACATCCAAAGGGAAAAATTAGCTTTAAATTTGTCTACCTTCCACCCGATATGACATGGGAATGTCACAAAACATCAAAAATAACTGCAAAACAATTTTTACAGAACACATTCAGAAATATTTTGACTATTAAAAAGGTGAAAATATATGTTCATGGACAAACAAAAAAATCTCAAAAAATTAACTATAGAACAGTTGTTTTAAAATTTAAAAATATACAAGTGCCATTATATCTACTATTCTACTCCCGTTTATCAACTCTGTACAAACTGATATGAAAATAAAATTCAGTTTACATTATAATATTTTTGTGTAAACTATATTGGTGGTTTTTCTTCCTGGTGCCAAGAAAAAAAGATTTTGTTTGGATGCAACTCTAGTGCCACATAAAGCTGATCATGAGAAAATTTTTTTGAGCATAATGATTTTTTATCGCTGTTTGAAATCAAACTTAAAGAAAGAAATATATCGCATGGGCATACCACAGTTCTTGCTATTTGTGGATGAGCAGTTTGAGATATTTGCACATGAGCGAATAAGTGCAAAACGCAGATACTGCTATTTTACGCATGAGCGAGTCATAGTAGGAAAATAATCAAAATACACTTATTAAATTCCTTTTTTTAAATCTTGATATGATTTCAATACACTAAAACTTTCCCCAATAAATGTCCTACAAAATTTTTCAAATATATCCAGCATCAGTTAATTATTTCACGACCTTGTCCCTGTTAAACATACAGATGCTTTCAGGTGTCTTAGTTTTATACTGTATGTATGTATGTATATATATATATATATATATATATATATATATATATATACAGAAATTAAGTATTGTAATAAATATTACTTGTATTTTAATTATTTGATATCATGATCCATTTCAATATAATTTTTCAATCAGGGAAGTATTTTGCCGAATTTCTCTTAATCATACGTTATTTTTTTACCGCTCACTGTAGCTATACATTTGTTTAAGTAAATCATATATTTTTTATAACCATTTGATAAGGGAATTTTAAAAAATACAGAGAAACTAAAAATAGGATTAATAATTCAACCGAAATGTATTTAAGTATAAAATGTGATTTATTACGTTATAAAAAGTCATTATTTTTTTGTTAATTATTTTATCAAAATCAATAATATGACGAAAATAATTTTTTATTATTTCAATTCACTGTTGATGTATATTTTTTACATATGATTAAAATATAGGTATATTAAAAAAGTAGAAGCAGATTTGAAGTATTCATTTATACAATAGAAGCAATAGTAATTTATACATTCGATCTTTTTTTTTTTTTGCTTTCAAAGTAAGCTCCACTTATTATACGGCAAACATTGAAACTAATGTTTATTTATTCCTACGCATGAAATAACTGATTCCTGATCCCTGTCTCGCCAATCTTGGAAAATAGCAAGCTTAAAAAATACGCACAAGCTCTCTTTTATGAACTGATCCTCTCATAAAATTACGTTCAAAAGGAATCTAGATATGCTTATGGGAGGGTTTATTCGCAAGATTATATGGCATAAAAAAACAAACATATGATTTTAATAAAGCGAGAAAATAGTTTTATTATAATTTTCATTAAAAAAACACCTGCATGATAAGCAATAACATGTTTTTTCTAATTATTTGTGAGTATTGCTAGAAGTAGTAGAGTTGCTTATTAAAAAATGGTAATCCATACTGAGATAAAAGTTAGTTATCCAAAGTAAAGCAAAGTTTGGAAACAATCAACGATTTTATTTGAACTAAGAGAATAAAAACTCTTTCATTTCAATGATCATGAACAGGACAGGACGGTAAGCAACAATATATTTCTACTAATTATTCGCAAGTACTGTTTGAGGTAGTTGAGTTGTATATTAAAGAATCACAACTCCTACTGTAATAAAAGTTAGTCATCCAAAGTACACTATACAAAGTAATAGACATCCTTATATGTAAATCTCATAATTACATGAATTTCCTACGAATATAAACTTTTAAATGATGGACGATTTTGTGTTCATGATGATGAAGATCGGCAGATAGTTTCTGCAATTCCAGTTGTTGTAAAGAATTTATTTACAATACTTTGGCTCAAAAACATAAATATTTTGAAGTAAACACATTTTTTTTCTTATTTGGGAAGACAGAATTAAGAGTTTAATGAATGCATTATCAATTGATAGAAAGTAAATTTGGAGGCACTGACATTCTAAGCTTTATCTTGAGTAGCCATATCATTACCAATAAATTATGAAGCGACTAAAAAAAAGTCCACTTTTATCAGAATGCCCTCTGTAACTGCGCATGTGCATGCCAGTCACGTCTATTACAAGAAAAGTTTAATTTGTTATCAGTAGTAAAAGCGAATGTGAAAGATAGTATTGAATTTTATGGTCAGTTTCGGAAGGTTTTTATGCTTTGAGGCCTGTTGGATGAAATTTCATGGAGACCGGAATGTCACGTAATATTCATAAATATCTGAGTTCAGGGGACATTTGTAGCGTGCTGTAAATAAAACAGAAAACAAGTGGGCAGTTTGAGTTTGAAAAAAAAAGTTATTTAGGAGAAATTCTTTTCTAATCTGTCTACGCAGCAGACTATGCATCTTTGTTTTCAAAGATTTTCTTCTTTATATGTCATATTCAAATTAATTGAAAAAGAAATGGTTGCTATTGAGGAAGAAAAAATTGAAGGAAATTCTAATCTCTAATCCGAAACATCGCAACATATAATGTTTTAGATTTGATTCGTCTATCTTTATTTTATTTTTGAAATTTACTCATAATAATGCAATAGCGATAACAAATTTTTGTAAAAACAACTTCAAAACGCGATTTAGTATAAATACGGTAGTCAAAGGGGTGAAAATATTGTTTTAAAATACATTTGAAATTATTTAAAAGTTTATTACAATGAGAAGAAAATTTTTTGGATATGAAATTGGTACAGTAAAAAAATCAATTTGTTTAAAGATAAAATTTGTGCAACAATGGTTTATGGCACCTAAAACATTGAGGATATGATTTAAATTATGATTAATGATTAATTAAAAATGTAATTAATTTTGAAAAATCTTTTTAGCAAGCATTTATTAATCCTTTGAACCACTTTTGTACTATTATCATGTGAGAACATGATCCTGTTTTCGTTCGGATGTTTTGAATAATTGAAGGCAGGTTCGAAATCGCGTTGGCAATATTCATCAACTTCTTTAAATCGTATATATTTTTTAACCAGATTTTACCAGTATTGCTTCTTTGAAAGTGGATGCGTTTTTAAAAGGTTAAAGCAAAGCTATTATATCATAACTGTTATTTTCATGAAGTGTAATTTTTTTGGGGAAATAAACAAATTTAATTTTTATAATATGTTAAGAAACTTCACTCATTAACAGTTTTGATAAAAGTATTTTCTCTTCCTCCTACTGGGGAAATATCACTTCATTCATTCTTAAATGGGAAACATTGACTCCTGTTCTAAGAAATTTCTTACAAAACTGTTTTATGATCTCAGAAATTAGAAAATAGGAAAAATAATGTTTTCATAAAAATTCTATAGAAATTAACGCATATAAAAATTTATTGGTAAATAGTTTATTATTTAGAAATCGCATATATAGAGAGAAAGAGAGAGGGAGAGATAGACAAATTATGATTTTGAAAATAATGTTCTCACAAGATAACTTGAAATTTGTGATCGTAGATTCCATCTTTATCTTTTTTTTCATCTTTCCATTTATAGGCAGTATATCAGCCCATGGACATAATTTTGTTTAGAAAATGTTGTAGCAAACTAGAATCTCAAGTCAACTGCGAATTTGTAATGGGTATTTGTAATATTGATTTCGAAAAATTTGCTATCATATCTGCCATATTAACAAGCTCCAAGAATTTAATCTATAGAATAAATGACTTTTCATATGATGAAATATGAAATAATTTTTTTAATGAATTAGAAGGATAAAATTTGATATCTTTTCAAAAAATCTGCATATTTTTATCAAATGCTGAATGAAAACCATTTATAGGATATTTGTTTGTTTCTTTGTTTGAGTGAAAATAAACACAATAATTATAAAGTATAAGCATATAGATTGATACAATTTTGTACACAGTTTCAGTATTTAAAATAAATATCTGTATTCAGGTTTGAACAAGGATGACCAGCTGTCGGCTTATATTTTTATATGCATGTAGAGGCGATAACAAAAAAAAACCCTCAATGATTTAAATAAATAAAATTTGATTTTTGATCCTCTGGCTGAAATTGGAATTTTGTATCAAATTCTGGTTCAATTGGTTTATAGAAAAGCATCCAAAATGCATAAATCTGTTTTTCTTTTCCCAAAATATTACGAAGCGCAAAATATTCAGGTGCGCGATTAAAAAAACTTAAAATAATAATGATAATAAAATTTGCTAAATTTACGACTTTGCTAAACTTACATAATATTTATGCTGGGGGTTGGTTAGGAGAATAACACTTTAATTAGATAGTATATGAGATTATTTTTGTAAGAATACCTCAATATTTATGAAGATTTTAGATTGAGAAAACATTAGGGGAGAAAACTGCATAGTCACTATTCTCTACCGGGTAATATTACCTTTAAATACATTTCTTTTTCTGACAGAGTCAGTGAGAAATTAATTTTAGTAGCGAATTTGCAATACAAAATTAAAGTCATGAAATATTGACAGCTTTATGAATGTATATAATACAATGCATTTTCAATTATTAATGTAACCAAAACGAAAACTTAGGTTGAAACTCTTTTATATGCTTATGTTCCTTTTTCAATATAAAATATTTTTATTATTTATATTTGTAAAAATAATCTGAAGGAAAAAAGTTATCAATTTTTTTGAAATATTTATTATTTATGCTCATTAAATATTTTGCTCGTTATTATAATTAATCTGAATATCATGAAAAAGAATGTCTTCAATAATACAATAAATGATTCAATGGCATTATTATTTACAAAAGATTAGATTAATCTGTGTTCTTCTTATATATATATATACCAAACCCTTATACTGCTACGTTACACAATTCTCGAGTTCATATATTCAACCTCTTAAATGATTTTAGTACAAATAATAAACTAATTAATCATTAATTTGAAAGTTTAGAATAAAAGAAATTTTTAGTCTCACTCTTTGACGCTATGTGTGGAGAGTGGAGTTCCCTCTCTAGAAACTGATCCTCGTGAAGAAGCTCACTTTCTTGAAAAAAAAAAAAATGAGATTTCCAGTTTGATAGAGAATTTTCAAGAGATTAGATTTTAACTTGAAAGCTTACCAGTTTAGTAGACGGTAATTTAAAATGCTCTTGTAGTTTTTAAATTAAAATTTGATGTAATAGCAAAAGTAAATAAATAGCAAATATTACAGAAAACAGAATTTCTGTAAGGACAAAATTATTCCAATACCCATATAGATACTGTTTTCTCTATAATTTGATAGATTATTCGATAGATTGTGGCAAATCTTTGTGCTTCAAAAGATAAGGATTTGAATCAAAAATCGCAGGAAATTTGGATATAATACATAAAAAATTTAACAGCTCACAAAAAAGCATGTAACAAATAGAACATCATTTGCAATTTGCTTCTAAGTTTAATCACCTTATGACTTGAGATCATATCCATTGAATTTTATGATGTTAATGATCCTTGCATGTATTGCGTTCATAACTCTCAACCAGCAGATGATCTTTCCTTTTTTTGATGACTCCAATTTGTGTGGTGTAATAACCGAACTTCGTTCTACCTAATGGATTTCATATTCTTCAAGCAAGCAATGGGGGCCCATACGAGAGCAAACAGGTTGCAAACGGCTTTGCATCCCTTGAAGAGCTCTTAGTAATTTAACAAAATTAAATTATATGTCATGGCTTGTTTTAAGCGTACATATAAATATATATAAAAAAGGAGCTGGAAGGTCATACCCTCTTTTTTGAAATATTGTACAATGTTACTTTTTTTGGTGAAGATGAAGAAACTAATGTTGAAAAATCATAATGTATCTAAATCCTTAATCATACAAATTTTTACGAGCTGAATATTACCTACGAATTTCGCCAAATGACATGCAATATACAACATCCAGATGCATGGATTGTTCAACGGGACAAATGATTGAACTAAAAACTACCAAGCTGAATTTTAGTTATTTGTCGAGTAGTAGATGTTCACTAATAAACGTTTTTTTCAAAATTTTGAAAAAAATTAATTCTTTATTGAAATTGTAATAATTTTTCCTCAACAACTTAGAAGTGAAAGATTGCGGACAAGTCATATTTTGCATCATTTTAAAATGAAACAAAAAGGATTTTTCATTGATAGCATTTTTTTTTCATTAATTTTAATAGTTCTTAAACATTGGTTTTAAAAACGGTTCGCTATACTAATGTTATTTTTCATAAGCACATGTGTTTACGCGTATATGTATAGCTCTGGATTGTGTGTATTTAATCCAAGGAAAGATTCTTCTTTACTTTTTCTTGTTTATTTTCACACACACACACAAATATATATATACAAAACATGGATGACGATCACAGATATACAAGGAAACACTTAATATATATATTGAAATATAGAAAGTGCCGCTAACAACGAGCGAACAAATAATACTTTTTTGCCACTAACGAAGAGCGAGCTAGGTGCTTGCCTGCACCAGTTACACACCAACACCGGATATGGTTGTTTACAAAAAATCTGAAGAGCGCTCTCCCCTCACATTCCAAACATACTCCTGGATTGGGGAAAACTGCGCCATCTGTGTACAGCATTCATTTATACAGTGAACAAGTATACAAAGAATAAAAAAGATACAAATAAAATAATTAATTAAATCAAAAGTTAAAAATAATTAAATCACATAAACAACATGCAACAAAAGATTAAAATTGTGAACAATAAATATAAATATTTTATTATTGGCACGACAAAGAATTAGGTTAATTTGTGTTCCAATTTATTTCGAATATTTTAACATTTCGAGACATTACGTGCTTTAACATCATAATGTGTTTTGATTTTCATTACCTCTTTAATATGAGAAATTTAAAAATAGTTATCAGTACTTTTCTTACGGCTCTTGGGGCTTACTTGAGGCTTTCCAAACTACGCCAAAATTACCAAAGTATATTACATATAACATGCTAATATTTCGCCAAAATAGTTGGCGACAGATTACATTTTTTTCGGTAATTTACATAAGAGGCTTTATAAAAGAAACTGGTACAAGTTGTCTTCAGAGAACCCTTTGATATTTCGACGATTTGTTTAAACTTTTAGCTATGATTGCTTATTTTATTTTGAAAAAGAAATTACTAAGAAGCATCAACTGAATTTTTCCAAACATTTTTCTTAAGGATATCTGTGTTTGCTTATCATTCAGCTTGCTTTATGCTCTTATGCCTGCAATGTTTCGGTTGTTTTTTTATACTTTTAGGAAGGAAAAGGGATCATGGATCGAAAAAAAAAATACTTGTCACATTATCTAAGAAGAAAAATGAAACAGATGCTTTAGCATCGGTCAGGACAGAATTCGTTCAATAAACTTTTTTAGGAATGAAGATACGTGCATTTGTTTATCCTTCAGAACGGAGCTGCTCTTAATTTAACCTAATAAATAAATTTGCCCTTTTTCCCATGGAATTATTGGACCGAGAAAAATTAATATATTATTACAAATAATAAAATGTGATAATTTTTTAAAGATTTTTGGGATAACGAAGCTTTAACTTCATTGAAAATAGCTAAACTATTTTTTGTTTTGCGTTGGAGGTTTCAAAACAAATGGAAAATGGAAAAACCAATAGAAATTTCTTCATATTTTATTTTTGTAATCAGACAAATGTGAGTTCACTCCTTGAAAAATAGATAAAGTTTCCGTTCATGATGCTGCTCTAGATAAGTATTAAAATAGGTTCATAAAATAATTCCTTGCCAGTGACTTTGATCTCAGCTATTCTACTCAGTAAACAAGGTCATAAAGCCTGATGTCAATACAAAAACACTGATCGAGAGAATATTTCATTACATGACATAGGACATTGATGGATCATTAAATATCTATCATCCAAGCTTTCATGATCACCTGAAAAAATTGTTTTATGTCATCTAACTTGGTATTTTGATTCACCGTGAAATGAAAAATTTTTTTTGACGATGCTTTATATTTGCCAAACGTGAGAAAGATAATCGTTTATGTAGCGAAGAGTAAGAAGTAAGTTGAAGAAGAATATTTAAATAATTGAAAAAATAAATGGCAAAAATAATAAAATTGAAGGTAATTGAAATAGAACAAATAACAAGTCAGATAAACATAACTTATAGGAACAGGTGGCAGGAGGATAATATAAAGAACAGCAATTCACACCGCTTTATCTGGCATCATCAATATTACTGACTCATTATCACCATTAGGTCACTTCGTAAAGTAATTAGAATAATAATATTTAATTATATATACAATACTTATTTATATAATTTATTTTTTACTTTAAAATCCTTAGATATCTGGTTTACTAATAATAAAGATGAATGCGAGCGTGTATGTTCATTGGTGCTCTACAGGCTAGACAGTTTGATCTACAGCAACCAAATTTTGCAGATATATAGAAGGCTGGAATGTACATCTCAGAGTAGTTTTTCAAATTTTTAATTATAATTTTAATTAATTAAAAATGAAGTTGAATTGTGCAATCTATCTGTGATAACTTCTACAAATACGAAAATTCTGCACGAAAATAGAATCATTCATTAGAAAATGTTTTATGATATTAGTATGATATATATATATTTTAAGATGTCACGTTTTAATCTGCAACTTGAACAAGTAATAAAGTAATAATTTCGGATAAATACTATTGACAATTGGGCTTTGAATATTTGTTTTTTAAAAAGCGAAGACATAAACGGGTTTGTAGATACTTGTGAATTAACCGCATACAATCAACAATCTTCAAACTTGACTGCAAATTATCGGTGAGTATATCCACTAGATTAACATAGCAAGTACTAATTTGATCATCTCTAAATTTCTTAACTGAATCGCCTTCCTTTGTCTTGATTTGGCTCTGTCAGATTTTAATTTGTTTCGTTCTGTTCAAAATTTATTGCACGGTACAATAATGAATTCAGAAAATGTTGCAATTTACCATCTTACTTAGTATTTCACTGATTGTAAAGTATTACTAATATATACTTACCCCTCAACTAATGTAGTTTTAGTTTTATTTCGAGTGGCAACAGTTCTTATAATTTAAGCTCGTTTTGATTTTGTTTATTAAGTTTGCTGAGAATGTTTAGGCAATCTTCTCTGTGGTTTAAGTAAGAATAAGGAAAATGAATGGACAAAATGGTAAACATTTATTGTTGTACCCAAAACTGATAATTGAAGGGAAGAGAGATGATCAATGTTATTCAAAAAATAGTTCTCTATTTTCAGGAAAATGGATTATATATAACCCAATTTTACTTTAAAATTTTAATTAAATAATTATTATTTGAGGAACATAAAAAAGTATTTCTAAAAGCTGATTAGTTGTGAATCGAAAAATGAGGAATTTCCAGGGAATCTTTGCACATAAATAAATAAATAAGTAATAGAAACTCAGAATTATGGGAAGTACAGAAGACTGGAATTTCTTCTGAACATGCGACTCCAAATCTGAGAAAGAATTTTGCAGAAATTATTCTAGAAAATTGTCATAAGTGCAAATATTATACTGTAGTCGAAAATTTCTCAGATATTATTGTCATCAATCTGCAGACTCAAAGAAGAGTATAAAATAATTTTATTGCTCCGGTGATTAGTAAAATAATCATAATATCAGGTCTCTTGCTATTTAAACTTTCTGACAATTTTTTCATTCTTAAAGAAATTAATAAAATTTTTTACATCCTCTTAAAATGCTAAGATATTCAACTAAGAGTTGTGCTCTGGGAAAAACTTCAAATGGTTCAATCCAATATATTGTTTGCCTTTCTTTTATCTCAAGCGTTTTCTAACAATGATGATTTAATATTTTTTCACTTAAGTTCTCAAATATTTTGACTTATTAACTGTAACCTTCCTCCAACCAGGGGCTAATAACATTTGTTGCTATATATGCCATGCTCTTTCCATTTGAGAGATATGATTTGCTTGTTTAGGATTTTTGGTAAAATAAGGTAAGAAATTAAATTGAATTTTAAGTTATCATATGCATAAATAAACTGTGACCCTCTAACCAATTCTGAGTCATTTCAATTTAAACATTCATTCATAAATAAAAAAGATTTCATGGCATTTCAGAGTAACCTTAAACAAATACAGTATTCAAATTGCAAGGTATATTTTGTGATACCAGTAGATGAAAAATTAATTGTTTTTATGATTTTCATGTATAAAAGAGATGTCTTCAAAGTCAAACTATTCTTAAGTTTTTTTTTGCATTTCATCGTTATGCCTC
Organism: Argiope trifasciata; assembly: GCA_026543055.1. NCBI lineage: Eukaryota > Metazoa > Arthropoda > Arachnida > Araneae > Araneidae > Argiope > Argiope trifasciata. The sequence goes on along the minus strand of JAPMOQ010005166.1, from coordinate 632,605 downwards.
TTTTCACTTGATTTGCTTCATGTTTGTATTGAAATCGGTACTTTTCTATTATACCGGCGCAAATCTCGCCAAGCAGATTTTGGCGACAGTACACGGTCGCCATTTTGACAAAAAAAAAAAAAACACCAATACTTGATTAAAATGTGGGGGCGCAAAAAAAAAAAAAAAAAAAAATAGAAATGAAAATGCAATGAAAAAAAAAATAGTTCGGTTCTAGAAATTTTCAAAAAAAATTTCTTTGTAGTTCTAACTTTGAAAGATGAATTGTTCTTCACACTCTTCTTTGCAATGTATAAAAAAATAACAGAATTTAAAACGTCATTTTCGTTTTCTCAAAACATATGCCACTAGGGTTTCAGGTATCGCAGTTTCTTTTAAATAATCATTTTGCATGTCATTGACAATGGACCCATTTGGTGGTCGCTCTTTGTAACCGCGATTCCGTATTTTATTCTAAAATGATTTAATTTTGATATAATGATTAAAATGATACCTCCTAAAGTTTTTTTCATGACTTTAGAAACGATCTCAAAAATTAAAAAGAATTAAAGTTAAATTAATTATTTCCATTGTTTCTAATTTTTATCTCGTTTTGCGTTAATGAAAGAATACTTCTTTTTGTTTTATTATATACTAGCCACATTTGGCAACCAGCTGGTTCTCCATGAGTAATGCGTTTTCTAAAATTTCATTTAAATACTTACGTACCTTGCTCTCATTATAACTTATCAGTCAAATGTATTTAAACTCCAAACTTCGATAGTCACTAACTCTTATTATTATGGAAGTCTTACGATTATTTGTTCCTTGTACTATATCTCTCTTTTATTTGCAATCAGCTGATATGGAATTAGGTGAAAAATATCACATTTTATATTTATTTCATAACATTACTCTACCATTTCAACACGTGCTAAGCATCACACTTTCCTCGGTTTAATTTGTAATAAGAATTAATTTAATCATTCCGTTTGAGTTTTTGTCAAAGTGACGGTAAAGCACTGGTACATTTTTAACATCCTCTAGCAGGTTAAATTCTAAGTCCATTTTTTGAGAAATTAACTGTCGGAAAATATATTTACAGAATTTTTTTCAAAATTCATTAGAAATTAAAATTTAATCTATAGGTTAAAACATTATTATCAATGAAAAAAATTATTTTTTAAGAGCGTTTAAAAAAGAGTTTTGTGCAGTAATATTTTCAGAAATTATCGCAGAAAAATTCCAAATGTTAGCTTAAGATGGTGGACGGAAATATCAAAAAAGAGCACGGTTTCATAATAATATATATTCTTTATTTTCGTAAATCAGTCAGTTTTAATCATTGATTTAGAAGATTGATTGATGCAATAACTTTTTTTAAAAATATTAGTAAATATATTTTGTAAAATATCACAGATCTAAGTATGAAGAAATCTAAAACTCCTTCATCAAAGCATTGTTTAATTTCAGCTACATAAAATGTTATTATTTACTTCATTTACATAAAGTCAACAGTACTAAACAATACTTATGCCTATTACAACTGATTTACAAATTAGCCATTCGTTGCTAATTTCAATACGTATCCATAATAAAATCAATCAAGTTTACTATAAATAAAGATGGTTTATTGAATTAATAATATAGATATCGCAAACGATCATGAAAACTTTTGTTTTGCATCTGTTCTTAAGAAAACATTACATTTAATATTTATTTTATTTTATCCACTCACGTGCTGAAAGTTATATTTTTTTTTCAGATTTAATTTGCAATAATAGTTGATTTTTTAAAATTTGAACTTTTGTCAATATGATGGCAATACGTTGGTAAAATCAAATTTTTTCCCATTAACGGTCTCTTGCAGATTAAATTTTATGGTTTTGTCGGAAATATATTTCTGAAAAATATAAGGATAATGGTTAAAAAATATATAGGTTTAAAAGATCGTTAAAAATAGAAGCTTATGTTAAAACACTGATACCATTATATAGTTAATTTTTTTCATCTTTAATATGATGTAAAAATCTGTTTGTATTATATTTCATGAAGTTATAGCTGGAAAATGCCAAAAATTTGCTTAATTTTTGATTAATTTAAATTCTAATTAAAAATTCGAAAAAATCGCTCCGAGGTGCGCATTCCAGGGGGCCAATGTATATATATGCCAAATTTGGTACCTCTAGATGGAATGGTCTGGCCTTTAGAGCGCCAACACCAACACACATTGAGCTTTATTATTATAGACTAACCGCCTTTGGCGACCAGCTGGTTTGTCAGGAGTAATGAGTTCTAAAATTTTGTATTAAATACTTATGTGTCTTGCTCTCTTTATAACTTCTCAGCCAAATATATTTAAACTTAGATAGTTATATTACTCATGTTATTATAGAGGCTTCACGATTCTTTGTTAATTTCACTATATATCTCTCTGATTCGCAATCGCCTATTATGGAATTACGTGGAAAATATCACATTTTATATTTGTTAAATAACATTACGCTTGTTTTTAAACACGTGCTGACCAGTTTCCTTTGTAATAAGAGGATAATTAATTAAAAAGAATTAATAATAAGAAAGTGAAGTTCTGATGCAGTGAAAGACAACTTTTAATCAACAAATAAATTACTTGAAGTGTTGAACTCTTAATGGCTCTATGATATCATGGGAGTATATTCCATCAGGAATATTCATACGCACAATAAACAGAATAAGAGTAATTTTATCAACCCTTTCATTCTGACCTGATTCAACCGGCGTTGCAATTTTTTTTAGAAACTTTCCATTTCAAATGAGAAGTGCAGTTTGTAAAGAAACAGTTCGGGAATAACTCACTTACATATTCCTCGTTTGAAACAAAAACTGGTCTGCAGGATAGATTTCTCATAGCCGGTTAGGCGGAGTCATTAGTGAAAGGGTTAAAAGACAAGAAAGGGATAAATAACAATTTTATCTATCACAATTTGATGCCTAAATATGTTTGATTGGGAGAATCATGAATATCACATTATGTGCAAGAGATTTAATTGAAAACTATACACAGTCTATATTTTCGACCAATAGTTTAATAATTTTAACCTTTTACTCCAGGACAGATTGCAGATCCAAAACAGAAGCTAAATGCAAAATAAGCAAATCTATATGAAATAGTCTAAATTTTTAATGCATTATACTCACAAATGTATTCTACAATGATCTGGACAGTTGAATATAGGCTTTTTTTAATAGTAAGAACACTTCTTTGAATTTTAGGGTTGATGAATTAACTACAGTCGCCCTCTCTAGGCATTGTTCAGAGTTATTTTACTATAATTTTTGGTACAGTAGTAGGCATGAATATTATATATACACATATGTTTAAAATTGCTTATAAACAAATGCCTAAATTCATTTTTTCTATCTACCCATTGAATTGTAGTATTTCTACAATTTAATTAAAATATTTCACATATACAATCTCCTTTCGAAAACTTCTTATCCTTAAAATTTAAAGCAACTACTATTAGATTTTACTAAATACATTACTTACTTTTTTAAGATTGGAGATTTATTTTTGAATCAAAATAATTTACATCTTTTTTTGATTATGATACATTTATTTTTACTTAATAAGCATATTCAAATAAAACCATCTTCTCTTTTCGAGCCTTCTAATTTTTAGTATTTTTGAAATAAAAATAATCTTTTTAAGTCTTACGCATGTCACGCAAATGTTGTAACATTATAATGCTTTAAGTCTGATTCATCCATCTTATCTATGTGCTACTCTATTACTTTAGCCATTGCATTCCTTGCGTAACGAATTTTAAATCATGGAACGTACTGAAACAATACCAGCCAAAAATGTTTACTATGTTATTTAATATAAGTGGATGCAAAAATTGTTTTGAAGTTAATCTCCATTGAAGGATTGGTTTCCCTTATCATATGATGAACAATGATAAACTCAGTCGAGTTTAAAATTTGATTAGACCATAAAATTATTTTGAATTTTACTACAACAATAAAAACTATCATAACAAATTGTGCTTAAAATTGATTTTGAAAAATTCCTTAACCTTTTTAAGAAGATAAAATTAATTTGAAAGCTAATTAAAATTTTTTTTTCATAAGAATGTTCCAAATATGGTCCAAAATTTCGATACCTTTTTAATTAGCTAAAATGTTATTAAAACCTGACCTTGGCGAACATTTTCTGACACGTTTATCAAAGATTAAATGCCTGATTGGTTGCATTAGGTCCAATGGAATATTTCATTCAGTCGATAATTTTTGCACAACGTAATATAGATAGTACTCCATCCTATAAACAATATCATACTAAAATATGTTTATAACATACATCTTGCTTCAAATGAACTTACATATTGAAATATAGACGAAAAAATTTAAAATACACTTTTTTGGCTTTTCATTTCCATTTTTATGAAGCAAGAAACTTCTAGAATATGTTTTGATATTCACCTTCAAGAGTTTTGAAAAAAGCAGGTATTATGTCATTTTTAAAGTTGTTTACTTCAAGTCAATAATGCTTGTTTTTCTGGGTAGATGATTTGTTAATTGCTGTTTACAAATAATTCAGGTTTTACTTCTACGAGTGTCATCAATAATAAAATACAGAAGTCTGGAGAAATTAACATAAATATTATGAATATGTGTGTCATAATTGCAGAAATGAAAAATGCAATATACTATTTTGATATAATCAGTTACGGCATCGAAACTATTTTAGATTGAGATTTAGATATTCCTATAATAAAAAATATAAATTTTTATCGGATGATATATTTAATAAAACTTTTCCAAGAATTTTAATCGAAGAAATGCATTTTATCTAACAAATCCGTGCGTCCATTGCAGCTACAAGACCATGTCGAACTTGAAAGTTATTAAGATTCTTTCAAATAAGATTAATAATTTCCAGTTAAAGGTATTTGTTTTCCATGAGAGTTATCTCGATGTAAATGGAAAAATATTTGTATTTAAAGCAGTTTAAACTTTTTTTACTAAGAATAGAATAAAATTCGTTGCAGTGTAAATTAGTTAAACAATTCCATAATTGTTTTTGGAGATATATAGATAAATATTAGTGTAATTAAAAATCTGCAACAAGCTAATTAAGGATTCTTTTTGACTTTTAATCATTCTCAGAAAGTTTTGTTTCTCACATTTTTGAATTAATACTTACATAATATTTTAAATCTGGGAATAGATTAGGAAGAGCAACTTTCCACGAAAGAAAAACTTTAACTAAAATCTGACTATATATAAATATATTAATATTTCTGAGAACATTTTTTATGTTCAGCAACAGAAAAGTAATCGTCATAAGAAAAGGTTGCGGAATCTTTTGTATTTAAATACAGTATTTATTTAATAATTAAAGTTCCATTTTCAAATGGTCATAAAAGGGAAAACTACTAGATAAAATGTTATCACTTTTGGTAATAATTTAAAGAAGATTGTGGGAATTTCTTTTCCGTCAAAATAAAAAAAAAAGTTTAAAAACTCAATGCTAAAGGAACAAATGGCTCTATATGCAATATTGCTAAGCAAAGTAGGACATGAAAACACCAATTTAAAATGTGTTTAATTATTTATGAAACGTATTACAAAGCATGTTCCATTTGTCTTCCACCATTTTCTGAAAACCTAGTAAAGTCGCATTACTGCATTCTCAACTATAGCTCATACCCCCCGAAGTTACGCACATGTCGGTGTATCGTACTTTTCAGTTCCGCCAAATTGTTTAGATTATCAACATAAACATCGCTTTTGAGATAACACAACCTGCACATTCTTTGTCACAAGTTTAATAAATGATTAAAAACATTTTAATCCGATGTCTTCATGTCCTATTCTTCTTAACAATATTGGTAAACGATTTCACACCTGATAGTGAGTATTTAAACTTCTTTTTTTTTGCGGGGGGGGGGGGGGGAAAATTTTATGATTTCCTTTAAATAATTACCTAGTTTGGTATAATAGTTTTCCTTTTAGACCAAAACAAAGTGAAATTTAACTATAGCCATCTTATGTATTAAGATCATTTTTTTAATGTTGAGCAAAAGAAAAGTAATCGCCGTAATAAAAGGTTTCAGAATCTCTTGTTTTTAATTTATTTTCAAGATATATTTAACTTATGAAGAAAAAACAACTTACAATTTAATAAATGACCTATAAATTGTGTCATCTTCTCAGCTTTCATCGTCCATACTTTATCTTTACAAATTTAAACTATAATAATTTAAAAACTAAAATAGAAAATAACAATTGATTTTCAACTAATGACAAGATAGTTCATAATTTTTTTTTCTTTTCTAAATGACGCAAATAAAATTCAAAATGTAAACACCGCAGAAGAAAATTCAGAGTGTATTTTAGTTCACAGAGCCCAAGGCCGATGCCTAAATGCAAAAAAACATTTGGATATCGTATGGAAGAGAATCCCCATTCCAACTAACTATTCGGGCTTGGTATATGATATATAGGCTTTCAGATCATGAAAACTCTTGATGCATTTGAGTATATCGTCGAAAAGTTGCTGAACTATACATGTAAAGAAAATGAATGCCGATTGGACATTGTTCATATTACTAGGCAGTTAACAACATGAAAACAAAATTTTATGGATTACATGTTAACGAAATGCAAGCCATTTATTATTATTTAGTGTTGTCGCACTTGTATTACTCATTCTTACTCTTTACTCTTTTGGATTATTGATGGCGATTTCTGATTAGATATGCATCCCACAGTGCATGGAGATTGTAATGATAACGAAATGAGATGCTATTCCATAAGATGTGCGAGCGTGAATGTCTTGTCTTGTTTTCATGTTTTGTGTGAAATGTGATCACTAAAGAAATATTCCCCAAAAAGTACTTCCCGTTGCTTCCACTGCACAGATCCTAATGATCTTCATTCCACCATGGTGTAGTTGTAGTGTAGTGGAGCGTATAAGTTTTAACATCGATTTTTTAAGTTTCAATAAATAGCTATTATTCTAAGAAAAAGTTTAAAATGAAAGGATTTATATAATGAACAATATCCGTAATGACTGTTTAGTTAAATCAGGAGTAAATTTTTAAAGAAGGTACTAATAGAAAAAATATTTTTCATTAAAAAATCCAGGCGAACTTCTTTAGAAGAACGTTTTATATAAAAGGTTATAACAGGTAAAAATTTCATCAATATCCATACTACTTTCCGAAAAAATTGACTTTATAAAAAAAGTTGGTTGAAAAATACTTTTCAATTTCACTTATTTTAAAATATGTGAGAAATGGAGTATATTTTTGATAGATGTAATTTTGACTAAATTTAGAAAAATAATTTAGATTAATTCGAAGAATAATTTTTGTAAATAAAAGCTTCCTTCTTTATGACATTTGTGTGTGCAGTTTCTTGTATCTGAAGGACTTTTATATTTTATGTTATATTATTTCAGGTCTATGGATGGGTAAAATCCTCATAAGATATGCGCTTATTGTAGCACTTCTGACGTTATGCGGGGTAACCAACATTGTATCTGTCGAAAACAAACCAAATATCATTGCAGATTTAGTACAGATTGTGTTGGGAGGCATCAACAAAGAATCTTATTTAAAAAGAATAAAAACTCAAAATCAAAGTGATCAACCAGTTTCAAATAAAGAAGGAGCCCAGCTGATCGAAACCAATCAGAATCTTAAAAATTATAAAGATCTTGGCATATCGGTCGAAGTTGAAGAAGGAACTATTTTCATACCTAATATTTTAAGAACAGAATTCTCAACTGAGGCAGATATTACTCATTTGACAGAAGGAAAAAATACATCCCAAGCAAATCCAAGCAAGCTTTATGGAACTCAAGGTTCTTTTTATCACATAGAAAAACAAAATGTATTTGGGAGTAGTCAGGTTTTTAGTAAGATATATCCTTTGTTATTTCCAGATCTTAATTCATCTACCCTAAGGCCCCATAAGAATATGGAAATATGGACTCAAGAAGAAGTTTATAATTATAATGATTTAAATGATAGTATTAAAGCGGACTTCTTAAGGAAAGCTGTCAGCAATAACCAACGAAGAGTTTCAGATCCTCTCCGAAGATTTTTGTTTGATCACAAAAAACTGGTTTCTGGAAGTAATAAAATCACAACTCAAATAACTCTGCCAGAATATCTTAAATTTAAACCTAATCAAACCGAGCAACCAAATAATGTGTCATTAAAACAACTGTTAAAAAGTCACGATAAAATTTTGAGATTTACTACAGAATATGATCTTGAAAAGAAACAACCGAAATCAGATAATAATGTAAATAACTCATCACTTCGTATTCGTATTTCAGCAAATCGCAAAAGAGGGAAATCGAAATTTAAAAATTATTTAAAATCTTTGAAAAGAAGAAAATTTCATGTGATTCATCATCATTATAGAAAGAGAAAATTATTTAAAAGCAGACAAAAAATTAAAGATAATTGGCCAACAGCAATGATATTGCACAACGGTTTAAAAGAAAGTCACCATAAAAACTGCAAAAAACATAAAAAAGGTGCTGGATATAAAAAGACACTAGAATTTCGAGTGGACCCAAACTTAGATAACTTAACAACCTTTGAGAATTTTGGATTTCTCGAACGTTTTTCAAAATCCTTATCGAGTCTGAATTCTAAAGCTGAAGACCTTAAAAGAACTTTAGATAAAAAATTAAATTCAACTGAAAGTATCAACGGAAGTGCGACAGAACTCAGTGAAAGGTCGAACCAAAAGTAAGTACTTTAAAATATATATTATAAATATTATTTGCTATAAAATTTTTGTTAGTTTATATTAATACTTAAACATAGGAGTTGATTAAAAAGAGTCAGATTTGAAAGTTTATAAGTTGTGCGAGAAGGGTGCTACAATAAGTTGAGGGTTAAAACAAAATCAAACAAAGAGCAATCCCACAGGTTTGGTTAGATTGATTGTATTGCATTGGATTCGCATCCCTTGGTTTATGAGCTCGAACCCACCAGCCGATGACTCCCTTTGAATGTAGCGCCTGGTGCAAGTATAAATCTGCCATGTCCACAAAATCCTTCAAGTCGAGGCAATACCCCTAGAGGCACTAACTGAGAAGTGATCGCGCTCTGATCCAGGTCTAAATCAAGATCTATGGCTGAGTGAATGAATTGTACGAATAAATTTCACTCTTTAAGAAAGGTTGCGGCCCATCAATAACTAAGTTCACCTGGCCCTAGGTAGCGCTACTGAAAACCCGAGTCACTAAATTCTCGACTTAGAATTGCTGACTTAATCAGCGGTCTTGTATATGACAAGTGCCATAAGAAGCAACAAACATTTACTACTCCCAGGATGCTAGAACACATGCGTTTAAGAAAAAGAAATGTTCCTTTCATTTCAAACCTCCAGTCTGAAACATTGTAGAGTGATAAAGTTTTATGTTTCGTTCCTTATTCTTGCTTTTTGATAGATTGAGTTAATCATTACATTCTCGTCAATAAAAATTATTTATATACAGAAAGAAAGTTAGCTTAAAAATGCAGAAGTGAAGATTCTACTTCGGAATTAATATCGAAAAAAAGTAGTTTTTTAAATAATTAATTGAATATTGGCTAAATATTGTTAATTAAAAATTTGATAAAACAATAAAATGATGTGAATTCAATTAAAGCAATAAAAGAACTGTTATATTAATTGATTATATATATTTATTTTAATTGAAGAAAAAGTTATCCAAAACAAAATTGGCATAGTTTTTGAATTTTTAGAATAGATTAAAAATGGTTTTGGGGGATAATAGGTACAGAAGTTATGAAGGAAATAATATTAAAATTTCGTTTAATTCTTAATACATTCTACATTATTTGAAGTTTTGGAAAATACTCTCTTAGAAAGGATCTACTACCTGGGAAGTAATACAAAATAAATTTAGTTGATCTGGACTATCCAACTATCTGTCCTGTAGAGCATTCTTTAATATTACATATTACGTTGCATATTGAAGGAGTTTTGTCTCACGTAATTTATATAAAGTATGCCAGTCTAAAAAAATTTAATGTAAAAAAAATATTATATCAGCAAGTAGAATTCATTGAACAATATCTTCCTGAAAGAAATGAAAATATAAGCAATAATTTTAATAAACTATTGGAAATCACATAGTTTTTGTTTTAAGAACATGAAACATACAAGTACAATTAAATTAAAGTGCAGTTCCCTAATTTGGAGGAATTTTAAATTTTCTTTCAATCCTCATATCTTATTCTTCGTATACTAAAATGTTTGATGACATTATTTTAATTTCTATATGATTATAATTATAAAACTAAAGTATTAATGCACAAATTGGAAAGAATACAAGTGATGTAGTAGAAACTTTATAAATGACATCTACACTTTGAAAAGTAAATTTAAGTTATCCAAAGTGATTATTCATAAAACTTCCTCACCCCTACTTAGAACAATTTATGAAACAACTAGCCGCCTTTGACGACCATCTGGTTCGCCATGTGTAAAGCGTTTTAAAATTTTCAATTAAATCACATATCCATTAGCCTTGAAGTAATTCCGGGCATTGATTGACCTGAAATTAATATTTTCTTTAAGATGATGGACGGAAAGTTCTAAAAGTACACCTTTTCCTAATAATATTCTTTAATTTTATAAATCAGTGTTTTAACCATCGGTTATGCTTCCAAAATATTTTAAAAAATTCGATTATGTTGCCAAAATATTAAATGTGTTTTTTAAAGAAACCGAGAAAAGGAAAAAAAGTATTAAATTAATGATACAGATATTGCAAACTATTACATAAATATGCCATTAAGTTGAGATTTCAATGCATATCCTGTCTAAATTCAATCAGGTTTACTGTAAATAAAGATGATTTATGGAATAAATGATTTAGATATTGCAAACGATTAAAGAAACCTTTGCTTTGCATTTATTTTTTTTAGAAAATATCCCATTTTATGTTTCTTTGATTTTATCCAGTCACGTGCTGAAAGTTGTATTGCTTTAGATTTATTTGCGATGATAATTTTTTATTTGAACTTCCGGCATTCTTTTATTTTATCTAGTCACGTGCTAAAAAAACATGGTTAAAATACTTCTTTAAAAATTCATTAAAAATAGAAGCTTAAGTTATACATTAAAACACTGATACCATTAGAAGGCCAATTTTTTAATCTTTAAATTGATGTAAAAATCATGTTTATGCGATCATATTTTCGGAAGTTATAGCGGAAAAACGTCGAAATTTCGCTTAAATTTTAATTAATTCAAATTCAAATTCAAATTTTGAAAAAAGGGCTCCGAGGTGCACATTCCGGACCTCCAAGGTATACATGTACCAAATTTGGTAGCTGTAGGCCCAACGGTCTGGCCTGTAGAGCGCCAACACACACACACACATTGAGCTTTATTATAAGTATAGATATAGATTAGTAACATAGTATAGTGAAAATTGTAGGTAGTAAAATTAGTGACAGAAAAAATAAATATAAGTGATTAAATAATATATACATTATTTATCATCTTATTATTAAAAAAATAGTAATTTTAAAGGAATTCATCTTTCGATGTCACGTCTTCTTTTTCTTCTATAAAAAGTATAATGTATGCCAAAGTTAAGTTGGCATTTGCCAAATCGATACATGGAACATAATCGCGAATTGATTCATTAATTTTTAGTAAGGACCAATCTTTAATAGTAGTTTTTTGTTTTTGTTTTAGAGATAGATACATCCTTGAAAGTGAAAAGGAACGCTCTATAAACGCAGATGAAACTGATTATTCTGATACTTTCATTAATTATTCCTCAGCGATACCGAATGAAGATAAGGGGACTGCAACATTAAAAGATTTTAAAGGTAAAACTGAGTATGTTAACTGAGAAATAACCTCTGTGTATGTTATTAACATATATTAAATTAAAAATTTGCATGGTCAACCTTAAATTAAATATATTTAACTTCTTAAGAAAAGGGAAAAACATTTTCAAAAAAATTCTACTTTGTAATCAGGAAATTCAATATTTTCAAATTTAACATTTAAATCAGAGTTCAAAAGAAGCTAGTACATGCAAAAGAGAGTTTTTGAATGTATATACCCTAATAGAAGCAGGATATGCCAGGTGTTAAATAACTTCATATTTATAATGCGTGTGAATTTCACAGCACTCAATGTTTGATTTATGAAATGTTTATAATGGTGATAAGTTGCTAACTTAAATGCAATATTCTTCACAAATCCAATTTCATATTTATAAATAGCGACGTAAAACAGAAAAACCACATCTTGGATTATGACACGTTGTTAAAAAGGATGAGATTGCGATTTAAATGAAATGTTCATAAAGTATAATCGTAAAAGGCTTAGTCAAAAAATAATTCTTAGATGTCTTCTGAATTTCACAGTGGACGCAGTGATAAAATATGCTTGAAACGTGAAGTAAAGGAGGGATATGTAGAATCGTCAGAGGATAATAACAATAATTTTAATACAATAATTTAGTGGAGTAATGCTTCATTTAAATACGTTCATTTCTCCTGAACCATTCTATTTTATTGAATTCAGTTCGCTTTTGAATTACAAGAATTTCAAAGTCACATTTGGAATTTGAGTAAAAATGCATATGAATGGTAACCCATATCATTTTTTTTATTTGAAATCTGAAAAAAATGTAATAAAGGATTAAAAAATTCAACTTCTTGAGACTCATTTCTAGCCAAAATAGCAAACTTTCTAGTAGATACATTATCAATTAAATATGCATCTTTCTGGATATTATTTAAAAATTGCGAAATTCTTTGAATATTTATATTTTTTTAACGTAATGCATTCTATTTATAATATTTTGTAAAATCTCTTTGACTTTACATTTATAGTTTGGATACCTTTTATTGAAGCGATTGTAGCAATCGGTACTATAGGAACTCTACTTGTTTTCATATATTGTCGTGTCCGACACCATCTGAGAAAAATAAAAATTGACGCTACAGCAGACAAAGATGTAAGTTGCATTAAAATTCAATTCATTACTTGGATTATATATTTTTATATATTAATATATATATTTATAAACAAAAACAGATATTTTCTAAAAGAATGATAAGGATTCAGCCATATTAAAACATTTGCTAATATTTAAAATACTTAAATAAAAAGACAAATCTGTGACTTACTTACTACACGCTGTATGCAGACATCAGAAGATATATGTAATATTTTTGTAACTTTTAATATCTACAAAAACAATTTTTTTCCAAGGCATTAGCACATACATCTTGTTTTATGCAAAATCTTGGTAGTAAATTTCATGAGAAAAAATTTAACACTAAACCTACAATAGAATTTGGAAAAAAGCTTTTTCCTAAGTAAAAGTTTTTGAATAAAACGTTTTTATATTTTAAGATTTATATCACGCTACATCAATTTAGAAATCCATTAGAAATTTAGACATAGTTAAATTAAGTTTAGCTGTAACTGCGTTTCTCCTTTTATACCTCATTTTCTCTCTACTTTGAGATAAACGATATAAAAATTTATAATGGGTAATTAAGTAATATTTTAGAATATAATATTCAATAATAATTTTTTAAAATATAATATTTAATAACAATGTTTCAAAATTAATATTAGATAATAATACTTTGGAATATGTTTAATAATTGCAACAAAAAATGGCTTTCGATTTTTAAGCAATTTCTATTAGAGAATAGGTTTATTTTCTGTTAATATTATCTTTATTATATTCATTTATCTTCAATTTTAATAAAATGAATATAGTTTAAATACAGCTACATTAATGTTTTATTCTTTTCTTATACAGGGACGGCAATATAAATGGAAACTGATGAATCCCGTATTTAAAAACTGCAAAGACGTAAATGGGTCCGCATTTAAAAAGGAAAATGGCAACTACAAAAAATTAATCGAATCATCCACTGAAAGCATAGAGAAACTCCTAACAAATGCTACAGCCGAAACAGATGCTGAGACTAAAAATCCTCTGAATTCCGATTTGAAATTTCATAAAGAAATCCCAACAGAGTCTGATTTGATTCAATTGAAGAGTCCTTCAAAATCAAAAATTAATGCTACAAAATGCGAAAATTTTTTGATGAATTTTTACAATAGAAAGTATGAACCAGGAAATAACTTACATGAATATTTCAATAAAATCCAATTCCCTAAATATTCAGGTAAATCAAAAGTATTTGATAACGATCCTTATAAAATTAAGTCTGAATATTTAACTGAGGAATCAAAACAGTATGAAAGTGGAAAACAGGGAATAGATATAAGTTCCTTCCAGATGTTAAATTTTGATTCCGAATCAACATCTGTAGAATCCAAAGAATTATTAGATTTGGAAATCAAATCAGAAAGTGAAAACGATTTTCTGTTGTCTGAAAATGGCAACAGTGAGATAGTTGAAGACAATTCTACACAAAAAGTGGCTGAACTTTCACAAAAACATTTGAAAGAAGAAGAAAATAACCCTGTTAGTTTGCTCGCAGGCAAAGAAAAAAGAATGCCAGGTGATGATTTAATGAATCAAAATTCACAATTATTTGTTTGGAACAGGTCTTATGTCGTCGAAGAACCGAAATTCAACGATGATCCAAATTCAGTTAGACCCAATCATAATCATTCAAAAATTATCAAGAAAATTTATAAAGAGTGGAAGAGTAGAATTCCAGTACGGAAAGGAAAGTCACAGGTTAACTTAAACAGATATTTGAAACAAACTACAAAAAATTGATAACAAAGTACAAAAATTTAATGAAATTAAAGGACCATTACATTTTTTGTAGTGTTTCCAAATGTTAAAGGCATTACATTTCGAAAAGTACACAAACTTTATAAATAAGCAAACAACTGCAAAAACTATGGTTAAGAAAAAATGTATAAATTGATTAAAATTATGAAATTAATTATTTTTTACAAATAAAACTTAGAAAATGTGAAATAAATTTCTTTTCGTTAAACGTTTTGTCTATTTTATCAGGTTCTTTAAAAAAACTATAAAAATATTCAGTTTATTTCTCAGCATGTTTGATTTTTTACATTTCTAGAAATTAATAGAGTTTTGAGCAACATAAATATTCTGCAATATGTGTGCAGAGTGTATGTTATCAGAATCTGGGAAAAAATTACCTATTAAAATCTACATTTTATGATTACTTTGCACAGATTTAGCAATTTTGAGGCAGATGACGAGTACGCCGATTACAGCGTCCTCTAAATTTCGACCAAGCGTAGGCTTGATTTTAAGCCACTGTTAGATTACGTAGAAGACACCTGAGCTGGCAACCACTTCTTCTTACTTCTACCCCACAACAGCGAGAGGATGTTCGACTCAACGGATTTAGCATGCACCCGACCCGCTTACATGACGGCCCATCGTACGAATCTGTTCTCGAATCTGAAACCCTCCTGTTCCGAAACCATTACCTTACCACCAGGCAGCCGCCACCTATTAAACCCTACTAAATTTATCATATACCAGAATTCTAATCGGGTGATTTCGGTGATATGAGTCCCCAATTTTAGTTTTATATGCTGTGGAAGCAAGATCTACATGTAGTAAAATAGGCATGCATTTAAATTAAATTGAATAATAACGACTTAAGCAGCAAATTTTGAAATGTTGCAAATTTTATCGGGAAAATTGCGGCAGAGGGTGGTCAAAATAGATTAAAAGAAATAATAGAAAGAACATAATAGAAATTAATAGAAAGAACGAAGCGTGGCAAATATAATATGAAATGAGCTTTTCATTCACAAACAACTTACTTAGTATTTATTTGTTTAATTGCAATAATTATTATTTTATGACAAAGTTGTTTATTTTCAATATTCTTTTATTGAGAGTTGCTATCTAACTCAGGTAGTAACTATTAATTAATCATTGGTAGATACTGTTCCTACAATTTTGGCCTATATATAAAGAAAGAATTGTGAAAATCGAGTTTATTTGCTGAGAGAAAGAAATTATTTGACTATCATCAAAGAATCAAAGCACAACAGATAAACAAAGTTTATTTAAATGATGATCATGATACGCGTACAGGATGTAGAAATAAATATTTACAGAAAAATGTTTCAGTCTTGGAAGAAATGAAGAATACACACACAATCATGATCCAAATTACATTTATCTAGTGAGGATAAAGGACAACTTTGAAAACTTAGTGAAATTTTACAATATTCCTTTTAATGTAATTTACTGTTTTATTTTTTGAATGATTAAAAAAATGTTGCTTCTTAAATAATTTATTTATAAATAATTATATTTAGATCGTTCATAAATAATTGTTTAAAGAATCGAATACTGTATTATGTTTAATAGCTCAATAATTTAAATATAATTATTAAACGGAAGACCGTTCTTAATTTTTTGCAAATACTTCATAGAATAGTTATATATCAATGCTATTGGTGCAAATTAATACTTTTTCATTTAATTCTAACAAATCGAAAGTTTTTTTTAATAAAAAGTTTTAGGAGATAGTTGTTTAAATATTCATATTAAATTGTAAATTTCAGTGTTTCCAAAAACTGTCGCAGATTAGATGATTATTCTTGTTGAATATTAGGCACTATGTAGAAAAAAAAAATATATAAAATAATGCAATAAAAGTATATTGCATCTCATCAAAACAAAACAGTAGTAGAAGCATTAGTATTTGTAGGGACACCAGGGGTGATACAACGTAAAGAAATGTCCCGAAACTTGTCCCAAGAGATCAGTGAAGTTCATTAAATTAATAAATTAGTAGTAGTTCGTCCATGCATAAGTTCGAAACTGGCGCGATCACAGGATGCTTTGGTTTGTATCACACCAGAACACGGATGCCATTGGTTGTCCTAGTGGGTTGCCATTGTTACAAACAGGGTTCCATGTGCGCAAATCGAAACGGATGTATTCCATCAACAGGTGGGGTTGCAAGCAATACCTTCAGCAGAGCACACGCATTCAGTGCATGGCTTACTCAGAGCTGTAACCTTGTCGTTTATTTTGTAATATTTGCCATATACATTGCAACCTGAAAAATGATCAAAGAAATTAACTATAAGACTTTAGAAGATTAAATTTTTCAGATTAATTCATTTTCAGACTATTTAAATTAAACATAAGTATTGTCTTATTACTGAAAAACTCATTAAACACAATTTAATATTGGAGATAGTTGAAATATTAGTTTCTAGTTTATCCAATAGAAGATCTGAGATTTATTTTATTATTGTATATTTTAAAATCAATTATAACTAGTTGCATGCATAATTGAAAATGCTTTATTTAGTTTATTTATTTAATTTCTTGAAATATGTTGAGAAAATTTAAAAAACACAAAATTTGAAATTACCAAAAATTAAAAATATATGGAATATATCTTTCATAAAATTTAGCGATTTGGTCTACGATAAAAATACACTTCATATTGGTCAGTTTTCTCAATGTTAAAAAAGCATTTTCTGTCTAAATTAATGATGCGTATATATTTAGATTGCGTGGTATTTTGGTAGCTAATTTACTTTCAGAAAATTCATTGAAAACTGAGGTTGAAACTTAAGCTAACTCTTAAATTTGCAATAAGTTAATAGTTGGTCTATCAATGGCCTAACAATAAAGAAGAGGTACTTCTAATGAATTAAAATTAGATGAAGAAAATCATGTGTTCTATCATAGAGAATTTATCACAAACATGCTTCTGTTTATGCCATTTAATGTTTCTATTGTTACATGCCTTGAAAATAACATTAACATATACCCTAAAAAAACTTAACAACATGACTACTCCACCTCGCCTAATAAAGATTTTCAGAATTAAATATGATATACCGAAGCACAAGCGGAAACTAAAAGTGTTCCAATGAACCATCACCGGCTATAGTACAACCTCTCCAGAGGGAAGCACGTGCCATCCTCGACCCCCCCCTAATTTCTGTACCAATCAGATGCTGAGAATCAACAACAATACCAGAAATTTCTCATTCTCCTTTCTGAGACGCCCCCAGGTGGAAGGCGGGCTTAAAAACCTTAAGACAATGATTTAAAGAATCGTATTGATTAATTTATAATTAAATGAGCACACAGATTTCATGCTTCTTTCTTTTCAAAACTACTTTGTTAAAGATCTATTATTTACTATGTGGAAAGAAATAAGAAACAGTTTAAGGATTACCTGAAACTTTAAGGTTTCCTCCAAGCTCCGTCACTACTCCAATATCTGCACTATTCATCGTAACCGTTCCAAATTCTTCCACGGAAGGTACTGTGGTTGGGAATGTTATAATAACTGGTAACACGGTACTGATATTTGAGGTATCAGAAATAGACAATTCGACTTTAGAAGGTGGCAGTGTTATCAAATCATCCAAAATTTTTCTGACACCACTGGAATTATCATGGATTCCAGATTTGCTTTGCTGTTCCTTATTTTCTTCTGCGTTCGGATCAAATATAGGTGCTAGTGGCTTGGGTACTAACGTTGCATCAACAACTTCATTGACTTCAGTGGTAGGAATCGTTATTGTTGTTGTTGAAGGTGGAACCGTTGTGATTTCTTCAGTTGACTCTGTGGTTTCTGCAACTAATGGAGTTTCTGTTGTGGCAATAGTTTCTCTGTAGTAAACTGCAGTCGTGGTAGGTTGTTCTGTTGTACTGGAAGTTGTAATTTCTTCTGTGATTTTTTGTTGCTCTGTTGTTGTGATAACAGTTGTTGTTTCAGCTTCTAAACAAATTGACCAACATGTGTATTTTTAAAAGCATTTTGTTAAAATTTTGTTCATAAAAATATGGGAATTTTAATTAATATTATTAAAAATTAATATAATTAAATAGAAGAAAAATCGTTGCCCGCTGATAAAAATAATGCATATACGACTATTTATTTTTGTACTTTTTTTCCCCAGAAAACTCAGTAAAAATTCTTTATCTTTTAAATAAAAATATGAAATTTTGAATATATTTATTACTATGAGGCTTTAAGTTGATAAATAGAAATGTGTTTTTCTGCTCTTCGAAGAACTGAGAGATAAGACCAATGAAGATCTCCTTCGAAGTATGGGCAGGTATTATCTCGATTTCAAGAATATAAGAATCTAAACCAGAAATTCTATTTTAACGATTCTCACAGATGTTTATTGTATATGAACGAAATTGCGTATGCCTACTACTGATTGAATCTGACAATTTAGGTCAAATACATTTCTATTGCTAAAGAATGGGAGCTCTTGAGAAGGTCTTAGATGTCTCTTGACCAGCATTCAAAATACCAGATCCAATAGTATTTCAAAATTGAAAGATAATATTTAACTAACTAAATTATTATTCTTTTCTATCTAATTTGGGGTCATCTATATATATTCTACCTTTTTGCAATAAATCTCATCGTGCATCAGGAAAAGGAAGATAAAGCAAAACTATCAACAATGTGATAAGAGTACAGATAGATTATTAAAAAATAAATTAAATTAAAATATAGAAGTGGAAGTGAAGATCCTGTTTCGGAATTCATATCCAAAGGAAACAATTTTCTTATCTTAGTTTTAACATTGACAAAAATACACTAATGAATATTTTGATGGACGAGTTTGAAATTAATCACGACACGTAACACACGAATGTTATAACAGATTGTGCACAAAATTAAAACAAAAAAAAAATTATTAAAAATAAAGAAAAAAATTATATAGGAGTGAAATTGATATCAGGTAGATAAGTGATTCTTTAAATTTTCAGATAAGGCAAAAATCATTTTTGTGGAATAACAGTTTTAGAAGATTCAGTCTTTAATTTCCATATTAAAGTCTTAGCGATTATCCATCCGATAGTAGTTGTCTAATTGTTTGCCTGATTAAAGTTTGCCTGTTTAATTCCTACTTCTTTATATTTTTGTATATTGTTTCCTTTAACTGAACGAAGAATTTAGGAGCACAACGAGTCATTTTCAAAGCATTCCTCATAAATTTGCAGCTCAATTTTAATGAGACTTTGCATTACGTGCAACTCTACAAACGCTATTAGAAGTAGTTTGAATTATTTGTATAAGTATTTCTTTGCACTTCACTGATTCCTTTAAGTTCAATGTCTCTGTCATGTACGTTTGCTTTTAATGTATGTAAATTTTTCTAAAAAATTCCTGTGGTACAACAATTACATAGCTCTTAAGAAAGAGGCTAAAAACTTTATCGCTGACTAACAATTATTTATCATTCCCAAACTGTAAACTATATCCAGAATTCTTTTTAACATACGTACGTCTTTCAGTGCTTGGTTCGGTCGCCTGGACTTTTGAATCACCAGCCCAAATGTATACGTTGTTCACTTCTGGTACCTCCTCAGTTTGTGGTTTTGGAGTGACAAAGGCATAGACTGGCTGAGCATCAGCTGCGGTGGTTGATTCAGCTTTGAATGCGCTTTCAGTCGTCCTGAGTAAGGGACCATGTGGCAGGGGTTTCCACTGATTGTCGGTGTCACTACGTCGGATCTCTTGGCTGGTTGGCTCAGGCGGACTGACGATACCGGGGGGCTGATCGGGATCTGTTTCTAGACCTGAAATGAAAATATTGTCAAGGAAATTGTCAGGAATCTAACCTTCATTTAGTACAAGTAAAAAGAATCCTGATTTGAGGTTTAGTACTTTCAGTGAATATATTCTAAACTGACTTTACTCTCTTTTGCTGAGGTTTCTGAAAATATAATATTTATGCAACTAGAGCAACAATTAAAACTGAAAAATTTACAATTTCATCATATATTGTTTAAATATTATTAAAAATGTTATATTGTCTAAATATTACATAAAAATTTTATTTTTAAACTTTATAATGAAGATTCAAAATCTTGAAATCTATATTTTTCCAATATAAATAAGTTTTCATTCCTTTTTTATAATTAAAATACTAAACAGAATATAGCCTAAAAATTTAAGTAGTTAAAGTGAGTATAGTATGAATATTGTAAAAACATAATCTTGGGAAACATTATTTAAGTTATTTAGTTATTATGATAATAACTTATCTTTTCAGGGTTGAATTTTTCAGCTTTAAATAAAATGATAAAATATAGAAAGTCATTGTTATCATACATAATATACATGGTGTTCTATAAAATTCTTTCTCTACCTTTAAATATTTAACTTCCGGCAGCTCTATTTTATCATTCAAATCAATTTAATACATTAAGGAAGAAACATATTTGCTTTTTTAGATTTTTAACTAATTATGAAACTGAATAAGCATTAGGAGCTATTATATTAGTTCACAATTGTTATTTTATGATTTATAAAGCTTAAATTAAAATAACAATCTAAGCTTGATAAGTAATGATTATACATGTCATAAAACAGAATATACTTTTCATTTTAATTGACTTCATTCACTACTTCATGAAATAAATAGACATTCTATAAAATTAAAGATTTGTTTTATATTTGTAAAGATAAAAAATTAAAAAATTTATTTACTTCTAAATATACATTTTAATTTTGTGTGTGTTTTCTTGATAATAATACGCTATTGTAAGTTGCCTATAATTCGAATATCAGTTTATCAATAATGCAATTAAATTTTTATCATATATTCTAGACGACACCTCATTTAGAATACGAAGAAAAATTGATTTTAAACTTCGACGATAATAATAATAATGAACTGTAAAACAATTTTTTAAAAAAATTTAAAAATAAAGCAAAAAAAAAAATTATTTTACTTTTTACTTTATTATGTAAAGTATACTTAATTTCTATTTTTACATTAAAAAGATATTACTATAAAAATCATAATTTTTTTATATACCACATGTAACTCGTGGACAGCAATATCCAGGCAAGTAGTCAAGGGCACAGGAAGGATCCGGTGGTGGGGGACACTGCTGCACCTGACAGAGAGGATGCCCGTAGAAGCAGCGGCACATCTCGCAGGGATTGCTCTTGGTGATAGTCTCTCCGCTGTTATAGTAGCGACCATCCACAAAGCACACATCTGGAGAAAAAATTCAATCAAAGAAACTCCATTAACTCCATTAGCAAAAGCATCTTTGAAACTGGGAATTAATTCTAAAATTCATATCTTGAGACATTTTTTTTTTTTTTTTGAAAAAACGTTGCAGAAAATTCATTTATTCACAAAAGAATTGCAGATTGCTTACGTTTCCAATTTAGATTTGTAACTCGAAGTGAGTGCAATAGATTGGAGTTGGGTTCATTCTCGATAATAAATTAAGTATACAATCATACGTCCTATGATGAATTCTGAATATGCAAAATGCTAGTGATGATCGTGGCTCTAATCACATATGGTGTAATTAAAGAAAAGTCTTATTATGTTTTTTGGTCATCATTCCTTATGAGCACTATAATGAGGTAGAAATCCTATTTAGCTTCTTTGTGTAGAAACGGAATAAGACCACATTCTATGTGGATAACATGTAAACACATGGAAGCTGCCCGTTCTGTCGAGGGATCTGGGATAATCTAAATGATCATTGTAGCGTAGTGCAGAGGCGGAAGCTATAGGAGCCTCTCCCAAATTATAGAAGCAGAGGCGAGAGCTTCTCCCAAAGCAAATATGTCTTGTCATACATTGGAAGTACTCGATTTCAAACCCCCAATATTTCCATCTAGTAAAAGGAAATTAACAATATAAATGGAAGATTCTCATCCCCCGCACATGAGGCGTGTCTCGTATCTTTCAATAAGTGTGTATAGAAAAAAGTGGCCCATATTTTGTTTCTTTTGGGAAAAAAAAATCGAATGGCCTTCCAAACTGGACCGATCTGAGACAGATAAAGCATATATCGGTCTACCAGTGCTCGATAATAGTAATAACGAACATTATGTCAGTATGGAATTCATAACTTCTCATTCCGTTTGAAATGCCTCAAGTATGCGATTGATTTATCCATCAAATCATTACAAGGTCGTAAAATGGCTGAAAAAAATGCTAAAATCCTAGTTGAATGACAATATACATAATTTGTTTACTAACACCATCATGGTTTAATATTGTTTTTATAACAATCATCAATATTAATTGAAAACCATTTCCTTTAACATCATTAATATATTGTGGCAGCATCGATGAAACAGAATAAAACTTCTGTGATGCTGGTATTTTTCTCAAATAGGGATGTAGTGGAATCAACGAATATTCAAATGACGATATTTCTGACTGAATTTATTTAAAAATGAACTCGAAGTATTTCACTGAATTTGCATTACTTAAAGGATTGATATTTAGTTACATTAAACTTTCCTTTCTAAAATACTTATGGATGAGGCAGTAAGATTTCTTTTGACACCTTTTTCTTGCCTTATTACCTCATATGGACGTTTAGCACATAGATTTCAACAACAAAAATTCCAGCTATTAAAAATATTAAACTAATCCATTGAAATAGCCTATTGAAGTTCTGAGCATGAGTACAAAATTGACTTATAGAGAATATGAATAACATAGAAATAAATGCTAAATTATTAATTCAGAAATCAGGAAATTAATCAGCTAATACAATATGCCATTCATAACATTCTTTTTTGTTCATAATTAAATTTACATATAATTAATATAAATTAAATCAGCATAATTTTTTTAAATAAGTTAAATAATTATAAATTACCTGTAATTTCTTGAGGTTCATCTTGTTCTTTAGGGGGCTGTACAGGTGCCTCTGTTGTCAATGTCGGACGATTTTGAGTTAATCTTTCTGTATAGCTAATGAATGTCTCGTCAGGTTTCTTGCCATATTCAATCAAACGGTAATCTGATTCTCTTCTTTTACTTTCAGCATCATCATCGACTCTAAAGAATTTCGGCTCACTATCGTGAAGGTGAATACTCGTGCCCTTATATTTATTTCTGACATAGCCAGAGAAAGATTTGGTTGTATCTTCAGGGGTAGTAGTTGTAATTGTTGTAAGATAAACTGTCGTTTTAGGTATTGGCGTTGTAAGAACCTCTGTTGTCATTTCAGACACTGTAATTGTTTCATCTTCTTTATTAGATATTTTGTGGTCAGCAGTATATTTACTATTGCTATTTTTGTCACTTTCTATATTTTCAGAAGATTCAGACGCAACATTTTTCAAATCATTTGCTTTGGATTTAATCTCTGTAGCATGCTCTACATTGTACGACGCCGGTGTGATGGTTTCTGCAGATAATTCATTTACAGTTGCAGATGTCGTTGTAGCTTTTAGTTCTGTTGAAAACTCATCGATATCTAAAATTTCGCCATTTTCTAATGTCGGCGGATAAGACTGAATGTTATTAAATATCTTAGTTAAAGTTGAATGGTCATGGTCTGTGTTGTAATAATACTCTTCGTAATCATCAGCCCATTCACCAGGAATATCTGAATCTATCCTGTGGAGTTTCGATTGTGAATCGCGAGGATGCGTGTCTCTTTGGTAATTACCATCAGGCCTGTTTGGAACAGGGAAAGGAGGGAATTGACTCGCTGGTCTACGGAACGAATTGGTTGGTCTGTGGTTAGAAATTTCTACAAAAGAATTTTCTTCTGAAGGTGGAGTTGGAACAGGTCGGAAGGCAACTGGGGGTCGTAGTCGAGTCGAAGTTCTTTTATGATTGTTAATTATTAGTGGAATTTCAGGTTCTCGAGTTGGACGAGTGAAACGAGGTGGCTGCTTACGGTTTTGAAATGGACTATGATTCGAAAATATTATCTCCGGTTGGATATTGAAACTTGGTGAAGAGGGTTTTGTCTCCTCGACTGTGGAATCAGTTTCTGTTGTTTTTTGGGTATTCTCTAATGTTGGAACTTCCATTATAAGTTTTGGAGCAGCCAAAACAATTGGAGGTAATGTTTCTCGAGATACTGAATCTCCACTGACTTTCTTGGTTGTTGAATCAGCCCCTTCAATTGATGAGTTTGGTGTTTGTGTATTCTGTGTCTGTGTTATGGTTCGAAGAAATTCAGCAATACCTTGAGGTGATGGTTTCGTTGTTTTATGTAACACCGTTGTTTCTGACACAGTTTCAGGATGGCGCCTACGATTTGATACTTTCTTCTTATGAAAATGTGGAGGTCGGGTGTAAGGCCTATATATTTGAGTATTTGTCTCTGCTGCAAAAGGTGCAAAAGTTTTTCTTTCAGTCGTAGTATCCAAAGGAGCTGTTTGCATATTTAAAATATCTCCTAATGTCAATCCTGAGCCTGTAACTTCTTGAATAGGTCTTGTGTTTTGAGTACTAAATGGCGCAGTTTTATGTTTTGTCAGTAAACCGGGTCTACGTTTCTTAATCTTTTGTAATGCTTGTGGCCTTGTAATTCGAGTTCCTGCATTAGTTGTTGTATCTGGAATTTTCGTTCTGGTTGAACTATAAATAGTATACTCAGATGGTTCATTTGTTATCATCTCATCAGTATCACTTCGTGAAAATGTAGAATAAGTAGATTCATCTTGCGTAAAGTCTGTCCCCTTCTTATCGTAAGTGAAAAGCTCATTAGTTGTACTTGGAAGATCAACTTTAGTGGTAGATATATGATGAAGAGTGGTTGTTTGTGGCCTTTTTTGCTTAATTTTATGACGCTTAATGGTGATTGGCGATCTTTCTTGACTACTTGCTGCAACTCCTGTTTCTTCAAATGCCGTTGTACTATAATCCAAAAACGGAGAAAAGGTTTCACTGAGATCGGGTGATCCATCTTCATACATTTCTTCGTAATCATATGCATAGGTATCTTTTTCATCTGTAGTAGTATCAGTTTCTTGTTGGGTTGTCCCGTCTTTGCTCGTAGTGATGGTTGATGGATTTGTGTTGGCACCCAGAGTGGTGAAACGAGTAAAATTCTGAATTTTATCATCAATTGTTGTTGTTTTTGTCGGCTTTGATTTTCGTTTCGCATTTAAAACGGCTGCTGGAACAAGCTTAGTAGTTATTTCTTCTCGAGTACTCGTGTGGCTGGTGATTTCAGCTGACGTTAATTTTCCTTCATCATCTTCCTTTTCTGTAGTCAGTATTAAAACCGCAATATTTTCTTCAGGTATCACCGATATACTTTCCAGATCGGATTCCGAAGGTAATTCGACTGTGATTTTTTGTTTCTCTGAGCTAGTTCCTGAAGCTGTCTCAGCATCTTCAACATAAGTTGTAGGGCTGTCCTCGGCTGTTTCTGTGTACAGATCGGGCTCCTCAGTTCTCGAAGACTGTGAAGATGTCCTTTCTGATTCTATCGGCGATATAACAGTAACATCATAATTATCTGTACTATGTGGTACAGGAATGTGTGAGTTGTTGACATTTTTCTGGTCTGCAAGAAAAATAATGATTAATCAAGAAACTAAATGTCTATATATAACTCAAATTATATTTCAAATTTTTTTTTGTTGAAAATCAGATAAAAAGCATTATTTTAAAAATATTTTATAGCCGCATACCTACAAATTTGAAAGCCTTTCGATCATTTGTATTTCTTTATATTTAGCATCAGAAATATACATTTTGAAACTGAAAGTTCCATAAAATGGTAATAAGATATAACGCTAATTTAAAAAGTCTTTAAATCATCTAGCTAAAATTAAAACCTATAATAATAAAAAATAGTTTTAATTATAACAAATAATTAAAGTAAATAAAACATGTTTACAATAAATAAGCTAAAAAAGAAAAGGATTGAAAATCCAGTTTAAATTAAAGTGTTAAATCCAGTTTTAATTAAATTTTTAAGTGCATAAATATCTCGAGAATTAGTCTAGAAAGTAATGTATTAGTGCTTATTTAAACTATTTGGACGAAAATATCCACATTATTTTCAATTTATCCCTTAATCCTCATTTATCTTTACTGTAGTACAATTAGGAGAGGGGAAATTATCGTGCTTTTCAAGCCACTTACTCTCGTGAAGGTTTTGGTTGAAGTGCTATTAATCGAACGATTAAAGTGCTATTAATCGTGCTATTAATCTTGCCACAACATTTTGAAATTTTGTGAAAAACATTCTCGATCAGTTAAGTTACATTAGAGTTCAATTTAAGATTCTCGCAAGGCATATTTTTCAAAATAATTTCGAACCATGATCAGGTAACAGTTACGAGTTATGAGTTAGCTCTCCTCATGAAACTTCCATCGCACTCTAGATGGAAGTTTCTAAGATGTCTTACTTGACTTTTTAAGGATTTGATGTGGACCATGCTAATATAAAGGTGATAGTTTCATTGGATCGGATCTTCAATTTTCGTTATTCCTACCACAAAGTCGAAACTGTCACAAAAAATTCTTGATCCTTTAGTCATAAAACAAAAATCTTTTTGAAATTTTATCAATGAAACTTGGAAAATTTTACTTTCATTTTTTTGTCCAATATAAATTCACTGCTACAAAAGCGAATCAAAATTACTGCGATTCAAAAGACCCCTGATCACTCTATTTTCTATATATAGAAAACATGTTGTTTTCATTCAAAAATATTAAAGTGAATTTATATATATTTAATTAATGTAATCTTTTAAAAAGTCATTGCATTTTAGAGAAATAAAATTACAGATAATTTATATTTACTTTTTATTGAAACATACACAATTTAGGTTAGTATTAAATTCCAGAAATTTCTTTCTTCATCTATATCTCAAAATTTAAAACATGGGCATCTGCGCATTTCTATATATGTCATACCACTGTCGAATGACCTTTATAATATTCCAAAAGTGTCTAAAAGCTCTTTTACAAAAATAGTTTCGTAATATTTTTAATTCTTAAATTCGATGTTCCCCTTTGCATTTTAACAGCATATTATGCTAGAATTCGTTCTCTAGCACTAATCTTAATTTTCAAAAGATTGTCATTCAAGTTTAATTGTCAAGCTCACTTTTTTCCCCTCGTTTCTTTCCAATTGTTAAAAAATTATAGTTACAATGATTTGCATAAAATTGTAATTGCATCAAATATTTCGTTGAATGGAACCCACCTTACAGACAACATAAATTTCGCCGCTACTACTTTCTTTTTCTGGCTTCACAGTGTAACAAAGAAAATCGATATAAGTTTATAAATCGTAAAATATCTTCCTATTAAAAAGGTTTGGTCAAACTTTCTAGGTATATCTACTAGTTCTGTCTAAAGATTATATATCAAATCTTAATTATCTAGTTTGGTTTCTAGATAGGCTTTAAACTTTAACAAATATTGAGTTTTGAACTAGATTTTGATACTCACAGAAATCACAAGGTTTTATTCAGATTGCAAGTTTTTTTCTGTATACAGTTCAAATACAAGAAAAAATACAAATTTTTACTATAGAGATGAATAATGTTTTAATAAGTTATTAGCTATATTTAAATACTAGCCGCCTTTGGCGACCAGCTTGTTCGCCATGTGTTATGCATTCTAAAAATTTCAGTTAAATACTTACGTACCTTGCTATCTTTATAATTATCAGCCAAATATATTTAAACTCAAATTTCGATAGTCACTAGCTCTTATTATTATAGAAGCCTTTCGATTATTTATTCGTTGTACTATATCTCTCTTTTATTTGCAATCAGCTGTTGTGGAATCAGGTGAAAAATATCACATCTTAAATTTATTCCATAACATCACGCTACCATTTCAACATGTGCTGAATATCGCACTTTCCTCGGTTTAATTTGTAATAAGAGTTAATTTAATCATTCCATTTGAGTTTTTGTCAAAGTGACAGCAAAGCATTGGTGGTAAAATTCAGGTAACATTCTACTTTCATTTTGTGAGAAATGAATTGTTGGAAAATACAGTTAGAGTAATTTTTTTTAAATTCATTAAAAATAGAAATTTATTTTATAGGTTAAAGCATTATCATCAATGAAAAAAAAAGTTATTTTTAAGAGGGTTTAAAAAACAGTTTTGTGATGTAATAATTTCGGAAATTATTGCAGAAAAATTCCAAATATTAGCTTAATTTGTAAATAATTAAAATTAAAAAAAACCCGGCAAGATATACTTTTTTATCTTCCAAAGTAAATATGTAAGTACCAAGTATGATAGCTTTAGATCATATGGTCTGGTGTGTAGTGCTCTAGCACACACAAGTGCACATTCACTCATATACGCAAACACATATTCATTTGATTATGAGCTTTGGATTAATTCCTGGCATTGATTGGCCTAAAATTGATATCTTTAAGATGATGAACGGAAAGATCTAAAGAAACACGTTTTGATAATAATATTCTTCTATTTTTATAAATCAGTCAGTTTTAATGATTGATTTAGAAGATTGATTGATGTAACAACTTTTGTTTAAAATATTAAAAAAAATATTTTGTAAAATATAGCTCACAGAGCAATGTGTGAAGAAATCTAAAACTCGTTATTCATCAATGCATTATTTGACTGCAGCTACATAAAATGTAATTATATACTTCTATTTAGACCGAGTTAACAGTACTAAATAATATGTATGCCTATTACTAATATTTTACAAATTAGCCATTGTCCCGGAATATGAATGCATATCCTGTATAAAATCAATCAGGTTTACTGTAAATAAAGATGATTTATTCAATTAATGGTATAAATATTCCAAACGATCATATAACTCTTTGCCTTGCATTTATTTTTTAGAAAATATCACATTTTATTTTTATTTTATTTTTTCCAGTCACGTGCTGAATGTTACATTTTTTAGATTTAATTTGCAGTAATAGCTGATTTTTTTAAAAATTTGAACTTCCGTCAATATGATGGTAACACGCTGATAAAAAATAATTTTTTCCCCTTGACGTGCTCGTGCAGATTAAATTTTATTGTTTTGTCCGAAATATATTAAAAATATGGTTTAAGTATTTTTTTAAAAAATCATTAAAAATAGAAGCTTAAATTATATATTAAAACACTGAAACCATTAGAAAGCTAATTTTTTTAATCTTTAAATTGATGCAAAAATCATGTTTGTGAAATAATATTTTAGGAAGTTATCAATAAAAAACATTGAAATTTCGCCTGATTTTTAATTCAAATTCTAATTAAAAATTCGAAAAAAGAGCTCTGAGGTGCACATTCCCGATCTCCAAGGTATTTGGAGTTTGGGAATTTTATATCGGGTCGGTCTACCCAAATTTGGTAGCTTTAGATCCAACGGTCTGGCCTGTAGAGCGCCAACACCCACACACATTAATTAAACGCTTTATTATAAGTTTAGATAACCATTACTAAAATATATATATATATATATATATATACATATATATATATATATATATATATATATATATATATATATATATATAAAATTGATTATTGCATTAAATCCACTGTTAATTGCTGGAATCAGTCTGAAAAATATCTAAAACCAACACAATTTGTTTCTTTTGTTTAAATATAATTTTTTTCACCGATGCGACATTTTTCAAAAAATGGAAGAGGCTGGTGGAGGTTAGAATAATTATGTGCCGAAAAATGCAATTTTAAGTACATTTATTATTACTACAATTATTATTACAATAGCCTTTATTTAAAAGCAAATCACTTAAATAGGGAAATTAGATTAGTAGACATGTCGTGATCCTATCTTTATTTTACTGAATAACCGATAAGCATTATTTTTAAATACCTACTGAATAATTGAAGACCGCGTCAAAATAATTGAAGACAGACTAAATAATGGAAGAAGGCGATAAAACAGCGGTCCCTTTATTCTCCTGAAGAATTTTCAAATCCACTTTATATTTTTTAAATTCAAATAATAACAAAAGGGACCACCAAAACTAGAATCTCAGCTTTTGCAACAACAGACCCTTTCATACTGGAAAATTTATTTACAGTTTCAATTCCATTGAGAAAAATTGCCCACTTCTTGATTCCAGCCTAGCATTAGGTGGGCGTTTGTATTGTCTAGGATATTTTCAAAGTCTTACCGCATTTGTACTGTGTGGGGCAGCAGTGTCCTTCGGGTATAACGGGTGTGCAGCCGGGTATACTAGGCGAACACTCCAGACGCCGACAGACCACGCCCGTTTGGGTGCAGTAGCACGTCTGGCAGTGGCCATTACTTGGAACGGCCACACCTACGTCGAAATCATACCCTTCCACGTTGCATGAAGTCACTGAAAAACATAAACAAAAGAAATGTTATTGTTTTTTTCGTTTAAATGTCGGAAAAAGGATTTTTCTTTCTTAGCAAAACTTTATTTCGATTACTATTTCTTTTTTACGAAAAAACCTTCGTATGATTCATACCTTATACCATGATCTTGAGACCTAGAAATGCACAAAGATAAACTAGTATATGAATTCAATATTTCTATCGTACATTGTAAATTGATTAGATCTTTGTTATATTGCATTGAATTTGATAGGGAATAATAATTTCAAAGCCTCATTTTCTTAATAAGAATGTGTTGACAAAGAATGATCACGGCAATTAATTTAACAGTTGTTTCTATCGAATTTTTTTATTTTTTATTAACGAGTGAATATTATAATACTGCATTGTGATAAAAAAAACCTATGATAACAAATTCAATAATACTGTAAAACAAAGTAAAGTATGCTTATTTTATTTTTTCAACCCATGACAAAATAGCGATTTTAAAAAAATCGGAATACTAGCTACAAATGTTTCATTGCAAAGTTGGCACTGTATAATTTTCTATAAAAGCTCAGACTGATTACGTAACAACAAAAAAAAGCTAAAAAAAAGTGACATCTAATTTATAACTAAAAAAAATACGACCGTTAATCAAATACTCATTTTTTAAAAGTTTAAATTTGAAACAACATTCTTTGTCAGAAACAAGCTCTGAATTCTTATCTCAGTTGGTTTTAAAATTCTTTAATATCATTTCCTACATATGAATGTTTGTACTAACCTAAGAGATATTAGCTAATTGGAAATGATAAACATTTCTTTTCTGATTTATGAAAATGAATATGTTAAAAGATCAATTTTATTGTAAGAGGTGGAAAAAATGATTTGCAAGTTTCGTGTGAAAAAGTTAGGGTTTTAAGAAGAAAATATTTGAATTGCTCAGAATGCAGAGAATGATGCAAAGGGAATAAGGGTGTTTTAATTTGGATACCACTTATTCTCATAATCCACTGTCAATGCCATTATTATTATTTTATTTGCACATAGTGTCAGCTATAACATGACTCTGGCAAGTTGGCGGTTGACCTTCGAAGTGAAAAGGTCAACAATGAGAGGGGAAAATGTTACGGCTCAAATTAGCAATGAATAATACTGGACTAAATTTCACACATTTTCTTTTTTTATTACTGACTAGCCGCCTTTGGCGAACAGCTGGTTCGCCATCAGTAATGCGTTCTAAAATTCTCAATTAAGTCACATATTCATTAGCCTTGAAGTAATGCCGGGCATTGATTGGTCTGAAATTAAAAATGTTTTTTTCCCGTGATGTTGTCAAAATATTAAATATGTTTTGTTAAAGAAAGCGAGAAAGGGAAAAAAATTATTGAATAAATGATTTAGATGTTGCAAACGATTATAGAAACCTTGGCTTTGCATTTATTTTTTTAGAAACTATCACGTTGTAATGGAAAAAATTATTGAATTAATGATATTGCAAACGATTATAGAAATATGCTATTAAGTTGGGATTTCAATGCATATTCTGTCTAAATTCAATCAGGTTTACCATAAATAAAGAAGATCTGTTGAATAAATGATTTAGATATTGCAAACGATTATAGAAACTTTTGCTAAGCATTTATTTTTTTAGAAAATCACAATTTATGTTTCTTTTATTTTATCCAGTCACGTGCTCAAAAGTACATGGTTAAAATATTTCTTTAAAAATTCGTTAAAAAAAGAGGCTTAAGTTATACATTAAAACACTGATACCATTAAAAGGCTAATTTTTTTTATCTTTAAATTGATGTAAAAATCATGTTTGTGCGATCATATTTTCGGAAGTTATAACGGAAAAACGTCGAAAATTCGCTTAAATTTTAATTAATTCAAATTCTAATTAGAAATTCGAAAAAAGGGCTCCGAGGTGCACATTCCCGACCTCCAAGGTATACATGTACCAAATTTGGTAGCTGTAGGTACAACGGTCTGACCTGTAGAGCGCCAATACACACACAAACATTGAGCTTGATTATAAGTATAGATATTTCTTCTATCGTATTTTAGGAAGCAATGAATAATACTGGACCAAGTTTCACACATTTTCTTTTATTTATTACTGATATTTCTTCAATCGTATTTTATGAATGGAATAAAGGTATCCATATTTGGCAAATTTTAATTCATGTCCAGTTCATAACTTTCAAAATGTACTCATTTGATATAGTGGGAGAAGTCTGATTGTTCCAAATACCATCGCTTATCATGACACAAACTCTTTCATAGAAGGTACGTCTCATCATTAGAGTGAAGGTAGTTTTGTCTTACGATATTGCTAAAGCCATCGTAAAACCCGCTAACTACTTTTTCATCTGGCAACATCTCTCCCTTATTCTCGATACTCTCCCTTATTTTTGGTATCGAATAATTTCCAAGGATGGAAAAATGTTTTTACCCACTGAATCCAAAATAAGGCACCAAGGATAAATATACCCATTCTTATTTTATTTGCTGCTTGCGATCATTTCTTTATGTAAAAAATTAATTAATAATAATAAATTTATATATTTGAGTGATTTGTAAGCAAATAAGTTTTTTTCTTCTTCTAGTATCTTGGTATCTAATTTAGCATGTAGTTATGTCCTTAAATTTCTTTATGTCTGTTTGAGGCATTTTGGATTTTATTTTATAATTTGGTAAAAGTTTTATTTCTAATATTCAGACAAACACTTAAGCCAATTCATATTTTGTTGAACATTATATGACAGAATAAATTCAGTTTTCTCCTTTATTTACTGTTAGGTAGTTGTATTGTACTTTTTAGATGCGAGAATTGATCTATTTTGAAAATCTTAGTTTTTATTAAATTCATATTCTCGAAGAAATGGCTTACAGTTGACGTATTTTCTCTTGTTGTTGCTAACGACCTACCATGCAGCATACAAGACCAGAGAAAGGTTGGCTTCCAATCAAATATGCATTTCATAGAATGAAATTAAAATCCTCTTATTTAGGAGATACAAGATAAAGTTGCTGGAATAATTCAAGCAAAAAATAGAAAGGAAATATTTGTTCTAAAAAGTAAATAAGTTGTGTTTATTTGAAAGAAATATGAAAATCACATTTAAAAAATAAAGAAGGATCACAATATTTTTGAAAGCATTTTCTGCTTATAAAATTAAACTAATCACACAAATAATCAAAAATAAATAATAAATGAATAATTTAATTGATATATCTTTTAAGCGTTCTTATTCGTAAAATTGTGTTATTTACTGTCGTTTTTTATATGTTCAACTTGAGATGCACAGAAGACTGTAAATATAATACGTCATTTCCTTAAAATTTGTTAGTAGTTATTAAAATTTTTTAAAAACCTGTCGATAGGGGGTTTGATTGAGATTTATCAAGAATGTTTATTACATTTATGAAACATTACATGTTAACGTTTTTATATATTAAGAAATACAATCAAACTCAGTAAAGTAAATTAATTAGTAAATTTATTTCTATATACTGACCTTTACTTTTTGCTGTGGTTTCACTACCTGATTCTGTTTGCGAATTTTCTTCGTCTCCAAGCGTCGAGATGCTAGATGCTATTTCTGAGAAATATTAATAAGTTTAATTAAAACGATGATAACAAATTGCAAGGTCATATTCTTAGAAAAAATTGCAATAATTTTAACTTGCGGTTAGCTTGATAAGATCAGATAAAGTTTGTGGAAATATTATACGAAAAGCAACTTATTTTTATATGAAGTCTTCAGAAGTCTGCTTGTCTTTTCTGAAATTTTTTTTTGTAAAGTCTCAGAAAAGGTTGATTCAAATTTCGTCCTTTTTGAAATAATTTAATTTCATGCAAATTCATGGGATAAAGAGATTGCCAAAAGTTCGGAGAAAAATCGATAAATTGTTTTCTTTTTAATTTTTTTTATAATTAAATGGTTTTTGTAGGTATTGTAAATTATTTTAAATTATTTGTATATAATATTTTTATTGGAAATAAACTTTTTCATTTACTTACTGATATTTTTAATCACTTTATTATATAAAAATACTGATTTTATTATATAGATATTTAAATGAAAGGAATCTTTATTCTTAAATTTTAAAAACAAACTTTGATTAGGTTAGAATTTTAAAAATTCGAATTATTTACGAATTTACACTAAAAATTAAATTTTATAATAATCTTTTTTTTTTGCTTCGAAATGACAAAATCTGATTGAAATAATTTAAAACAAATTTAAAATAAATATTTTCCCTTTCCTACGCTTATTTATAAAACAGAACGTTCCAGCGATTAATTATCAGATGAGAAATTAAATATCTATCGAGGTTAATTAAATATAGTCTTCCAGTTTCTTTTTAAAGTTATATAAAATGTCCACTCTAATCGTAGTTTAATGATTTCTAAATCATTAAATATTAGCATTTATATACAAGCTTATATCTAAAGATTTGAAAATTACTTATTGATTTGCGATCAGAATGGACATTTTGTTCACTAACTTTAGTAAAAAACCTATATTTTATATTGTAAAAAATGCCGTAAATGACTTAAATAATTATACTTTATGTCATTTTGAATAAATAAATATATATTAAAAGTAAAAAGTCTAAACTTTTATGCAATGCCCAGTTCTATCTGTCCTATTTATTTAAGTATTCTCGACACTTTATATAACAAAATAAGTGACACCTTTAGAAATCAAATCTGAAGTTGATAACTAACTTTCAAGATTTTCAGTCAATCAACGGTTACCTCGAACAAGTTCTACCCACTGATTGATGAATCTTCTTCAGAAGAACAATAAATATTTAGAAAAATCTTTGTGGGAAATTGAATAAAATATTTATGAAGATTTTATTTTTCTAAAAATAAATTTTTGATCTGCTATTAGGGAACTATATACAAGGATAGGCTATTTGTAAATAATGTACATAAAAAATAAAAGAGTTAGAATACACTAAGCATTAGCCTTAAAATGTGATATTTAATAAATTCCACTTATTTAGGAAATGTTGGCATTTATTTCAAGAGTATAATGGTAAAACATATTTTTTATCATTATACCTAAGTAATAGTTAAAATATATGTACATTCCCAAAATGTTTTCAGAGAAAGCATCCCAATTATTTTGTAAGTATTTCGATTGGAAATTCCTTTGACTTTAGTCGAATGAAACGGTATTGAAACGTTTTGCTTTACATACCACAGTTGTAGTGGGACGGGCAACAGGTGTATCCGCTCTGGTAGCGAGGAACGCAACCTTCGATATTGAGGTGGCATTTGGGTCGCACGCACATCTGCTGTCCACCGATGCAGTAACAGTACTCGCATTTCGTCGGAGAAAGCATGGCCATACCTTCCGAGTATTTGTATCCTCTTGAAAAGCAATCTGGAATGCAGACAGGGGGGCATGAATTCCAAAGTTTCCAGTGAAAGAAGATAGAACAAAATGTCCTTTGGACACAACCAGTTATTGACTGAGATGTTTAGCAGTTGCAATAAGTTAGAATATCTTTCGAGAG
Organism: Argiope trifasciata; assembly: GCA_026543055.1. Taxonomy (NCBI): domain Eukaryota; kingdom Metazoa; phylum Arthropoda; class Arachnida; order Araneae; family Araneidae; genus Argiope; species Argiope trifasciata. The sequence goes on along the minus strand of JAPMOQ010005166.1, from coordinate 596,052 downwards.
GGTTGTATTTTATATAATGATTAATTATAATTTTGAATCCATTATTTTATGTCATATAATTGAACTTGGATGATTTTTAAAAACATTTAATATCTAATAGTTCTTATAAATGAATCTAAACTTACATAAAAGCATTCTATTAAAGTGCTTTTTTTTTAAGTTAAGTGAACTATTTATAATGATTTAAAGTATATTTAAAACAAATAGACATTTTTTAAATACATTTTTATAAAACTATTCACTATTTTTATGTGGTGAATAATTATAGTGTTTAATCTATTATTTTATCACTTATAAATGAACTTTAAGAACTTTTAAATACTTAATGCCAATAGATTTATATATCCAAAAAGTATATTTTATTAAATTGTATTATAAAATCTTAATAATTTTTTTGTTGAAATTATTTTATAATTTTACTAAATCTTTTCACATGTATATTTCTCTTGGAGAAATATTGCAATATGTGTAGCTTCACTGAAATATTTTTAGATTATTTTCCTCTAGTTCTTTTAAGAATTATATATCAGAAGTTTAAATTCTGTTTACGAGATGAACATAATTTATGTATTAAATGTTAATACTATAAAAAAACTCACAAATATATTTTACAACTTGATTATACCAACTTTACAATACTAATTTTCCTCAATGAAAATCTGATTAATAAAATATATTACAAAGTAAAATAATTAAAATTTCATTCGTTCAGGCTAGTCAAAGATTTCATTATTATAAACTTGTATAAGAAAGCAAAATTATCTCATATTATTTTCTTGTGTATTCAACTCACAACTGAATATACGAAGTGGTCTAATCTATAACAAAGACATACTTACATCCAGCGGAATTATTCCTATCGGGTGAAAGTTCGTCATCCTCTATGTCCTCTTCCTGTTCGTAAAGAGATTGATCATAAGTGTCAGACCTCTTCTGCGATGGAATTTCCTTCAGAATGGACGAAAAATTGGGCCTCTGTCCTTTCACGACTGCTCTTCTGGTAGGAAAAGTGGATTCTTGCGACCGATCCGTCCTCGAATCCATCTCCAGAAGTCCAAAAAAGTGGTTGTCGTCTTGTCGAAAGCGAAATCTGTTACTTGGCTCGCTCGTCCTTTCAGTTCTGTAGTCATGGTAAGTTAAAAGATCTGAAAAATATTTTTTGGAGGAAAATGAGGTTAAGGTGCGAATCAATACAAATTTGGAAGCAGTAACTGGGAACAAAAGTTAGATTTCCATGGACGTGATAAAGCTATGTTGCTCTTGGGGATGTGCAACAACAACACAAAAACATTAGATTATACAGTTGAATACCCTTAATTACAATATAATTTAATGAATTTTGCAAATTTGCAGAAGAAAGTATTGAGTGAAGGCATTTTTGAAAGAGTGCTTGAATCTGTTTCATTGAGAGTTAAACCAACAGCGAAACTTCCAAAGAATTTGACTCTTGCTCTTTTTCATGCTGAAAATAATGACATATTCACTCAGAATGCGTTCAGAATGATTGAAAAAAAGTTAATTAGACTGTCCAATGAGTTTATATTTAACTTCCTAGTAGTCATTGAATATTTTATTTACGTAGAATGTATGTTAGTATTTGAAAAATCTTATAAAAGGTTGGGAGTTTTTTTTTTCTAATATAACATTACAGCTTGGAAAATGAAATAACAAGAAAACGATGATAACTCATAAAGTTACTATTGTTAGGGATTAATACCTATAATTCAAAAATTACTTTATATGCTGAAACATAATGAGACGACCATTCAATCAAGATATGAAGCTGTCAAAAAACTGTTGGGAATCTTCTGAAAATGGATCAATGCATAAAAATTACTGTGAATGTATGTATCCAGTAGAAGCCTTAATGGGTCCATTGTTGTAGAGGATACAATTAATTTAAATCAGTTCTCTTAATATTTGCACGGCTTTGCAGATATCTTCATTTTCTAGAACAATAGAAACTTGGTTTATATAAGAGTGTAAGAGACTTAAGCAGACATTCTTGAGGTTCTTCATTTCTAAATTAGAAACTTTTAGTAAACACGTTTTCACATTGAATACCCGCATTTAATGTATGAAATGCCTCCTTAACTTCGCTGAATAGCAATAAATCAGTGAAATTTCGGCTTTGTAAAAAGTGATGTAGGAAAAAAATTTGCAACATCTGCGAAACTTTTGCAATAATTAGTGGTTATATATAACCAACTCATATGTGGCTTCAAAAAATGTCCTGCTCATTTTGTTCTTCTTTTGTGTAATGTAATTATTAGGAACTATAGATAACCTAGTAGTTTGGTTTTCAATAGTTTATTAAGGATTGACATTGTATAAAACCAGAGTGCCGCAGGTCGGTGGTTTATAATACGAACATAAGGAAGTCTGCTGGTAAAAGTTCGTCACCAACATTGATTGTCACATTTTTTTAACAAATTCGTTTTAAAATTAGTGCATTTCTAGGCTCGACATAAATATCTAATAATAAGCCAAACTTTTAACATTATTTCATTGAAAGTATTTCTATGATTTTCTTAAAAGTATTTAATGGTTAAAATGAACAAAAATTATTGAAAGATCATGACATCATAGTAAATATCTCTAAGTATTTACAGGTTCCTTTATTTACTGAATAACCGGTTTTAGAAAAAGAAAATGGTTTAAAGGTTTGATATTGTATTGAAACAAGCATTACAGTCATTATTCCTATTTTTCTGTATTGATATCGATATCAGAGAAAAATAAGAAACTATTATTTTCTTCAAATAGCTGATTAAACTTAAATTAGAAACTTATATTTGCTCTGATATGAAGTAGTCTTGTTAAACTAATAAAACATTTCCCTCAGAAATCACTTATTAACAAAATTACATGTTAAAAAACTGAAATTTAAAGTTGATTTATAGCAGGAGTCGAAGTTAATAAGTCGAAATTTACTATTTTAGCAAATCATTTTGTAAAACTATTATTATATCGCTATTTTTGAAACTTCTGGAAACATTTTTTCATGAATGCAAAAAGCAATCAGTTATATCGTTCATGTTTTAAGATATGTCTGATTTTACAAACGTTATTAAAAATTATAACAATTCCTAGTTCCAGAAGTTTGAGAACACTGCATTGCTTTATATGTAACTAGCTGGTAACCGGCAAGTTGTTGCTGTAGAAAAAAAATAATATTAAGTGCAATCAATGAATAATTTGGCTGTTTTATCGAAATAGGATGAATGGTATGACAGTATACAAAATGCGAACAAAGAAATATTCACTTTTATATTAGGTTTGTGTATTTTAGAACTGTGGTGGTGGTGTTCTTTCAGAATGACAATGAAAGAAAATATTGTATCTCGTGATTCGTTTAATATTCGTTCAGTATTATCAAGTTTAATATTAGAAAATGTGATTAAAATATTATCTTTTAAAATTGATTAAACCTAGAAAATATATTTACACCACAAAATATTTAACGTAGTTGAAAATATAATTTTTGAAAATTAAGATGATGCAAAATTATTTGTACTACAATATTTTTGGTAGTTGCTTCGAAAAACGGTAAAATTTGATTAAAATTTAAAAACCATTGTTCTAAACAAAACTTTCTCGCATAATATGTAACAAAGTTGTTACCTCCAAGAATGACTTGCATGATATTTGCGTACTATAGCTACAATATATTGACCTTTAACTTGGATTTAGCATTTCTGCAGAGTCTATTGTCACCTCGGAGAGTTATTTGGAGATTAATCCTTGGTAAATAGATGCGGTTGAGATTTGATTATTTTTTAAATTTTAGATTATTGTACTATGCCTATTACAATCCCGTAGGTGTAAACAATAAACTGAAACGGGTGAACGATTTAGGAAGACATAACAGACATACAGACAAACATTCATTTTTATTAATATATATGAATCGTGCAATGGAAAGAAGATCAATTTTTCATGGCATATTACATACCCTTAGAAATAGTTCACTGTAATTTTTTCTGTATCACTGAAAATTGTTTTATTGTTACGCGGATGATTACATAACAGTATCCAGTTTTAAAAAGCCATAAGATAATAACATAAATATTCAGATCTTATACTTACCACTACATTCCAGCTGCGGGCAGCAGGTATTCTGTTTCTTAACGATCCGACAACCAGGCGTAGGGGCAATAGAGTTGCAGGTGTGCAAGTAGCATAGGAGGATGCCTTTGCTGCAGGTGCAGTTGAGACAGGGCTCGGGACTGGATACGGATTTGCCATCTTCTATTGGTTTTCCGTTAAATGTGCAACCTGGAACATTTCAGGATGATTAGCTATGCGAACTTAACTAACTATTCCAACAGTTTCAATTCTTAAATGAATCCATATACATGTACTTATTGTGTAATTTTATTTCCTTACGGGAAACCTTCAGAATGCAAGGTAAGGACGTTATATTAATAAAATCACAGGAATTTTTTTTCAAAAATATTTGATTTTAGAAAAAAAATTGTATTTTTTGAAAGAATCAGAATAATAAAAGATAATTCGGTTAGTAAAACTTTTAAACTCTCGAGTGAAATTCAGACAAAGTTATTAAAAATGGAATATTTTCAAATGATCCAAAGTGGGATTTATTCTATGGTACATTGAAAATCCATAATTGGAAGATGGTAATAAATTAGTTGCGACAATTAGGAATTATGTCAACATTATTTCTATTTTTCATTTTATAATAGTGAAAATCCTAATTAAATATTAAAAACATATTGCTTGATATTTCGAAGAAGCAAATATGTGAGCATTTTATAAATCTTCCACAGTTTTACTTTATAACTATGATAGAAATGATTTAGACAATATGCACAAAGAAACACCACATAACAAGAAATAATGAATATCTTAGTTTGGTATATTTTCATATAGCTTCGATATTACTTTAAAACCTATTTGGTGAGGTTATCAATAGGTCAATGACGCTACAGAAAGGGGATAATTACAAATTTAAAGCTTTAAAATATGTTAAGTTACGTTAAAATGAATGCATGTTAGATTCGCTAAATGCCATTTGCAATAACCAGAATATATAAAAATATATAAGCATTTGTTCTTTCATTTAGTTCATGACATTTAATGTTAATCTCCTTGTCGACTTTTTTACAAAAATATAACAATTCTATATAAAATGTGTAACATCGCCAATATTTTCATAGATGATAGGAATTTTAACCATTCTGATCTATGAGATATCCTTGTAACATCTTTGTTAATGGGGCTATAATTTATATAAAATCAATTTAAAATGAATAGTGTTCTTTAAAAAATCTGATTTTTCAAAAAATCATCATAAGTTTGGATTCTTTTAAGAAAGCTCTTTAATATTTTCTTAAATTTTATAAATGCAAAAGTGTACCAATTAATTATCTGCTCACCAAAGTAAAGAAAATAACTATATTTCCATTTGGGTAGTTAAATATGCCCAAAAGCTCGTGTATTTATCGAATAGAAATTATTAAAATAAGTTAATAATACTTTCATATGATAATAAATGGAGATAGTAGCATTATGAAACTGTCTGAAAGGCAACTTTAAATGGGCTACCCCTTTGACATAGCGTCGGCAATAAGCTAAATCAGGCTTACTTTCTGGTGAATATTAAATTCTGATGGCCATCAACAGAAACAGTGCAGTACTTTACGTAAATCCCATTATCCCATTGTCCATTACATGTCCCATTATCGATATGGATGTAGCTAATACCAAGCTATTAAAACTTATCACATATTAGAGCGGACAGAACAAAAGTTTTCATCTTGCAGGAAGTTTTTTATTCCCGATTTGGGCTGCCCACCCGTGTGTCTGATTGATTTATATATAATTAAAGGCAAGGTGTAACGATATTATATTCATGCAGATAAAAATATATTTATTCTACTTTTATATATGTATATATTTCAATTAATAGGATAATAATAATATATCCATGATATTCTTTAATGCATTTTCCCTTTTAATAATAATAGCGAAATACTTATACCAAATTATATAATAAAGTAAAATTTGATACAGTGGCCCCCCAAAAAATCACGTTTAATAAGAAGCAGATTAATAAAAAGAAAAATAATTTTAATCTGCTTAAGAAACTGGAATCTTCTATTTATTTTCATAATCCTTGTGTCCTGACAATATCTCATTTCTTTATATTTCTAGATTTGTGAAAATATGCCTTTTATTAATTACAATTCCTATGTTTGTTTTTTAGGCGATCTATTAAACTTTATCAGCAGCTTTCTGATTGATGATGATGATTGGAACATTAAAAAGTTTCATGTTTTTTGATTGGTGAATTTGAACATATGTACCGAACCATTTGAATATAATAATTTTTTTAATGTTGTTAAACGACTGATCTTCAAAAATAGTTGACTAATATTTCCAAAATTCATTCATTAATATTTCTAAAACCTTAGTACATTAATGCCCTCATGTATCAAAATCTATTAATTTATGTTACCATAAGTCGTTAATACGTAATTTTGTAATAGTTTCTCTTTGATTTGCATTTTAATTAGCAATTTTATTTCAAAAATGTTTCGAGCCTTTAAGATATATCGTGAGACTTTTAGATCAATACCCTTGACCACATCGAAATGGAAGTTTCCAGTGAGAAAGAAAAATTCACATGAACATTTCAGATCTGAAATACACTTTCACGCAAGTTCCAAAACTTGATTTATCGCGACAAAAGACAACCATGCTTGACGTTACTCTCATTTTATTCCTGGCGCAATCTGTTCGTGACTATTTAGGTTGGGACGAGAAATACGGCTCTTTTCAGAAAGAAAGTGGGCGAGGTAAGATCCGCATTTCATTTTATTTGGCGAGTTTCTTTATGGTATTTCACCTCAATGGTTTTTACAGAAAGTGAGAAGAGATATCTCCGACCTACAAAAGAAGTGCTATTATTCTGAAGCTACAGAATAACTGTCATTAAAATGAAGTGCTCAATTCAAGTAAGAGTTATGAGTGTTATCGTTGAAAGAAAGCATTTCTTTTTCTTTGGTTTGCAGTTCTCCTTCGAAAGACGAAGCAACTCTATTTAATAGTTTAAGTTTAGTAATGGAGGATTTGCAGTTGGCCATTTATAAGACGGTCAACAGACAGCGCATGCGTAGAAAGACCGAAAAATGCTGCTCGGTCCATGACAAGTGTTTGTTCTGACGGGACAACGTGTCGTTGTATTGTATTTTTTTCTTACTTTGTGGAATTTAGAGGAGGAGGAGGGGGGGTGACATGAAAAAAGTTAAACATTTTTTATGGACGAATTACAATATTTTTTGTTCTTTGTTCTTTCAGATGCGAAACTGTGTTTGTTTTCATTTTATTTGCATCCGCCGCCCTTAGTTTTCAAACTTTAGATATGTTGCCCCCCCCCCCTTTTTTTTACAATGTTTCGTTATCTAAATATCGATCATTTTAATACGATACATAATGAAAAAAAATTCAGGGATGCCAAAATGGAATTTTATAGTCAAGAATGGTATGCCTTAATCTATCCTATGAAATTGTCGCAAACCTAAATCAATCCTTTTCTGCACTTGCGTTTCTTACTGGTCGTCTTATAAATAGCCAAATGAAACTGAGCTTAATATCCAGTTTTTCTACGCAGCTATTTTGGATTGAACCATTCAAGATTGATATATCAAATGATTATAACATATAATGTCGAAAACTAATTCTTTTAAACTCTATACTGTTTTTATATAAAAATATTCGATCTATGGTGGAAAAATTTATGTGAATTAGATTAAAATGAAAGGAATATAATGTGTAAACAATAGTCCAACCAATTCACTGACCTCGAAGCCAAAATTCTTCCAAAAGGTCACAAGAATCTTCTGTCGGGTGGGAAGAAAAATTTAGTGAATTTCTTATAAAGAATTTGGTTTCAAACAGTTACAAATGATTTGCTTTTGCACCAATTTTAAGAATGAAAGAAGAACATATTTACTTTCGTGCATACGAAATGTAAAGAATGTATCGTAATCGTCAAAAAATTAGAACTCGAAATTTAGATGCATCTCCACAATTAATATAACTCTGAGTCTGGAAAACATATTTCTGAAATTATGTCAGTCAGTGAACAAATTGAGCCTAATAGTTGAAATTTCGATATGGGTTTAAGACTAAATTTGTAGTCTAAAGATTTGTTTTAAGACTCCAAAATTTTTAGAGAAATTCATTCACGGGAGACATGTCTGACTGTTCTTTTCATTGAAAAGTGTACTCAATAAAAAAGCGCAAAGAACTAGATAGGTAAAACTTAATAGATCTAAAATCAAAATTTGATCCTACCCTGTCAAAGAGTTGACAGTCTTCGGTCTGTGCCTTTATATGCATGTAAACGGAACTTAAATCAATGAAATATAGTATGTTATATTAAGACTGTATAAAATTTTAATTTATTTCAAGCAAAATGCATTTGAAATACGTATTTGCACATTAGATTAGGTATGAATATTCGATTTCTACCAAAGATCTTTATTAGATCATTTAAAGTCTAGAATTTTGAGCAAGTGCAAAAGACCTTGACTGGAGAGCATGAAAGAAAATTTCGGGCAGATCACTCTTGAGGTTTTAATAAATATTTTTACTTAAGATTTAAAAATACCTAAAACCAAAGAATTTTTATTTTTTGAAACTTTGGAAGTGGCCATGAGAAATTGTCAGTAAAATATAAGATTATTAAAGATTATAGAAGCTTGTGAAATAAAAATGTCAGTGGAAGGCTATTTAAATTCAGAGCAGAAAATTTTAAAAATCCTCTTATTTATCTAATGCTATAAAACTAAATAATAAATTGAATGAATTTTCAAAAGTTTTTTTTCTTCTGATTCTGAGACATCAAATACTTCAATTCTTTAAAATCTTGGTGTAGAATTGTTTTTTGACGATACCAATATCTTCCTCATATGTATATATCTGTTCTGTGCAAAAAATTAACAAGATGTAAGTAAATGTTTTCTCAAACTTTATAATGTTACCTATTATTGAAAAACCGGAAAAATTGCTTTAACACTGTATAAAAAAAATTTAATTAATCATGAACTAATAATCAAGAAAAACTCAAATACATTGTTTATCTTAAAAATTAGTATAACACGTTACTGAAAACTAATAAGCAGAATATTCAATACAGTTGTAGCCCCGAATTCGTGAAAGAAAATCCAATTTCATGTACTTTTTAATGAAACATTGAAAATTGACACTAGTGCATTTGTTTTGAATGTTATTTGAAACGATATAAAAAGAATACGCAATTTATTTTTAAAAATAAACAATTTGCTAGTTGAAATTCCAGTTATTCGATGCAATCAAAGCTTTAGATTCTGAAACAAAACAAAGCAAAAATATGGAGGAGTTTCAAATATTTCTTTGAAATTTACATCAAATTAAAATAGTTTTGAATGCAATGAAATGAAATATTAAAAGCTCTGAAGAAAAGAAACATAATGATTTCTTTAAACAAAGAAAAAATATTCGAAAATATGACGATTTAATAATAATCCTGTATTCGACAAAATCTTATGATAGCATATTAAAAATGATGAATGTTTTTATGGTGCTCATTATGAAAATCAGAGTCAAAATTCAGGCTATTAAGACTAATTTTGATTTTAAACACTGCAAGAAGGATTTGGCTGTAATTTGCATAAAAAACAAAAGCATATTTCTATTGATTATAATTATCTTTACTTTTTTAATTCAGACAAATCATTTATAAATAAATATGGAAAGAAAAACTGAATAATTAAGAATTGGGTTGGATTGAATTACAAAATATTTAAGAAATTATATACTCAAGATGATTTTAACAATGTGAAATTTCAAACTTCAAATACGTTTCTTAAATGTTTATATAAAATTTAGTGTATTGAAAAAACGTGATTGACTGTTTATTTCATCTATGAATAATTGTATAATATAGATCTAAACACCAAAATTAGCATCAACCTGCAACTGAGTGGCCTATAAATATATCTAACCATTTATCTTAGTAAATTGAAGTCAGAAGATATTTCCACTATAAAAAACCTCATTTATAATTTTTCATTGTACTTTCTCACGCCTTACCTGTTGATTAAGTATCCATGGGCATTTACAGAAACCGTAAACACTTGCTGGCATGTGAGTCTCAAAGACACAAATCTTCAGATGTGAGGTCACACTTTTCTGGGTCCCTGAGGGATGAAAACCATAAAAAGCTACGATTTCTTCAGTTACTTTCATGGTTCGCTGTGCAGGTATCTAACCTGGGTAAGTAGAAGTGACAAAACCACGCGTTCGGAGATTCGTTCCACCAGCACCGATTACACCAACTACAGTGAATGATAGATCTCTTCCACCAGCTTTTGAACAAAATTTTCCCACACATTTCCATCATTCGTACAGTGTTTGTGATTATCTGGCAATTTCCCAAGGTCAATATGGAGATGTTAACTGGATTGGTGAAAAATTCAGGTATTATTGCAATAGTTCACCATGCTTTGAGTTTAATGGATTTGAAGATATGTTATGAGTGAGTGTGACTTTTTTTTGGAGTTGCTTTGCCAGAAACGAAAAACAAGATAATCATTATCTTCCACGGTTCAACACCTCGCTCATTATTCTCATACAAATTGCTATTACAGCATAAATTGTGAAGTTCTTCAGTAATAGGCAATCGGTTAGCAGAGATACCTGGATGATACGGTTACAGTGTTTATTTTGGCGGAAACAGAATGAAGTTGTAGGTCATAAGGTTTATGCGTTGTTTTCCTATTTATTTCGTTCAAGAAAACAAGACATTTTGCTTAAAGCGGGAGCTTCAACTATATCAATTCAATAGAATCAAGACCAAAATGATGAATCAGAGCATTTCCAAATAATTGAATAATTGACCGAAGAAACGTAAAATTTGCTGAAAATATAATGCATTTCTCTACAGTCATTAAATTAATATAATGTACAACTTTAATGTCTACAGAATAATACATTATTTATTTTTTACATTGATGAGGATGTCATACCCGCGTTACCACAGAAAGGTTATGCAGTGTCTTCTGAGGATAAAAACTTTTATATTACATTAAATTAATATAATGTATTAATTTAATGACTATAGAAACTACATTGTTCCATATTTCTATACATACAGACTCTATTAAGTTATTACTTACTGAACTAACAAAAAACGGCAGTTGTATCGTCACTTTTAATTATTAGGAGTCAGGAAATTATTGTTCGTTGATTGCTTTCTTTCTATTCACCCTCCATTTCGGATAATTGGATAAAAATTATCTTTGCGTTCTTAATAAGGATATTTCAAGGAGTTAAGATATTTCAAGGCATATCATAATGTAAAACACATTTTTGAAAAATCATAAAAAATTAAAAGTTATTTCAATACAGATAGACTTAATATTATGAATATTAGTTATTAGAGTCAATTTATTTTTATACTTTTTTTAATATAATAAGTGATGCAAATTACGGCTAAAGGAAGAATATCATTATCACTATAAAAAGATTTCACAACGAAACATTTTCTGAAAATGAAGATAATCAGGAAAAATGACCATAGTGTATTTGAGTAAAATTTAATGAATAATATTGTATGAATGGCGTAGAAATGATGTCTGTGCAACTCATATTTTTTTTGCTATGTTCTAATTTAAAAATAGTTTCAATTGGCAAAGAAATATTCCAAATGAAATCTTTCACTTTAATTTCCTGTGGAAACTTAAGCATTTGAAATATCCAATTAATTACATTATAGATAGAAGTTGCTCATTCTACTGACAATTTTCAGCAAAACTTTAAACTATTTTAACATATTTTTTTCCCTAATCCAACGCAGGTCTCATCTATGAATTCATTTCTCTCAGCTTTATTATAATGCTCGGATGTGAGATTGATTTGAGTCTTGTTGTGTATCTTATCAAAACAGATAACTGTTCTCTCTATTCATATTTGTGAGAACAGGATGATTCAAAATTGCTGCAAATTAGGTATATGAATTTTAGCAATGTGAGATTTTGAACTAGGCAGATTGGGTAGCGTCTTTGGCAAATAGATGAAAAATGTTGAATTTCCCAACTTTTATGAATGATAAAATATAAAGAAATTATTATTTATATAATAATATCCGACAAATTACACCTTATCAAGTGCAATTTGCTGGATTTCTGCGTGTTTTGTTATTTTTCCTCAATTAATAGAATATTAATAAAATCAATAATCTACTTCAATAATATTAAGTACGAATGTAATTGCCAACAAACCGAACCAGCCATATCAGATAAATAAAAATAAACGAATCTTTACAAAGTAAAATAAAAAATTTAAAAAATGATCACAAATCAATCATTAATACGTTAGAAATGTACAGATATGTCAAACAAAATTAATCATTTATTAAAAGAAATATCTCATAACGTACAGCCTGAATGTTAAATCTAATAATAATGTCTAAATCCGCAACTAAATGAATTTTCGTCTATGATCTTTATACCAAAACAGCAGCTCTGTATCCACTAATAGAACAGATTCCGTATATAGATAGATTGTGTATGTCTGTTTTATCTTGTAATATATAAACATACACCGTGAATACGAAAACTCTGAAGCACAACCAGCGAGGTAAAGGAAATTAAGTATATCATAGTTAAATTTGTTACAAGATTTGGAACTGATCAATCAAGAGAAGGTTGTTCAAAATGAACTGCATTATTAAAATTATATTTTGAAACTAAGTATAAAACACATAATATTATGTGAGCACTCGTAAAAGTGAAAAGTAAAGTATTCCCACTAATTCAGTTTTAAATCTGAATGTTAATTTTTTTTAAAAATGAAATAAAAATACAAATTAATAAAATTGTGTGCGGTGGAATTCTCATTTAAACTTCCAAAATACTTAATTCTTTAATTTGTACGAACGGTGATAAAAAAAAGTTTACAAGCAACAGTTTTTGAAAAATAGAAATTGTGGATGGGAAAAGTGTTACCCAGAGGGAGGGGTGTCTTAGACCGGCTGAGTATATAATGTTAATACTGAGACCTGAAACAGGTACAGTAATGGCAAGTCTAGAGAAGAGGTCTCGCACAGAGGTGCGAGCTCTGATTTCTATGGACCGGTTTCTATGGGCCAAGACTGTGTTCACATCGGACATTCACGGACAAATCGTTGAAGTGTAAGGGGGCGAAGCAATGAGTTGACAATAGCTGGCGAAATGGGGAGATTCTTTTGAAGCAGACAGAGAGATTGCTGGAAACATTTAGGTGGAAGGTCTGGAGTCTCCTCTCCCACATATAGCCTCGATGTGGCTCCAGTGAATATTTCCTTTTGTCGACAATGAAGAAACACCTAAATAAGGTGCGTATCAGAAGATGATGATCAAAAAGGTTCGAGAACTGACTCAATAGCCAGAGACCTGATTATTAGCAAGACGAATGAAACAAATTGTTCCAACTTGTAATAAAGGCCTCAACAGTATAGAAATGTCCACCACATATGTCTCTTAATTACCATCTTTAACCTGAGTCTATTGTTAATAAAACATTTTTCCTTTACCTTGTAAACTTTTTGGATCAATTGTTAATAACAATAATAATTCAAAATAGTGCACTTACGTGGAGAGTTAGCCATAGCTAATACAGGTCTTCCATAACCGGATTCTTTCCTCAAAGCACGTACTCCCAAGCTAGTTCTCAGATCTAGAAGAAAATAAATTCAGTTTTAGTAAAAATTATATAGTAATGAAAATGAATGTTAATTTAAAATCAAATTTCAGATGGGCAATGTGTTTTCGCAATTGAATTTTCTCCATTCCAAAATAAAAGATAATTAAAGAACGAATTTATATTTAACTTTATTATTTGGAATAATTAATAAATTAATAATCAGCTATTTAGAATGTATGATTTTAAATGCAATTATAATATTCATGGTGGTCTAATTAAGAAATCAAAATGCCTTCACTTTATTACTATTACTATCATCTAGAAAAAACATGTATGAGCAATATCAATAATTTCAATCTTAAATTCTGGATTTTCGGTTATTAAAAACACTCGATTAAAACCCAGAGATTTGAAAATCATGATCTGTGCATAATTATTGTTTGTTATTAAAATAAAGACATTGAATTTCTTGAATTTGTTATCATATGATAAAAAGAAGATGATTAATGTCTTAATTTAATAAATATAAGATTTTGACTTCAGACGAATTTTTAATAACAGTGGACTTTTCATAATGTGATAGAAGTTATGTTATCATTCGCTTCATATCATAATTTTTTTCTAGTATAAAACCCTGGTATTTAGCCCTATAAACACTGAATTTTTATTTCTTTGAAAAAAAATCATGTGTTTGTTATGTTTGTAATCATGTCAGTAATTGCCTATAATTTCGGAAAATTATTAAAGAAAATTTATTATTTTTTCAATAAATTAAAAAAATTTTAATGTGGCAAATGGCTACATTATGAATCACACAATATTCTAGAGACGCAAATCACATTTATAGCTCATTCGGCAATTAAAAATTTTTTACCAACACATCTTTTACAATTTAAACAATTTTTTATAGTATTTTTTATGTTAGTACTATTCATATCACAAATATCTTTGTACTTTTCCAAACTTCCTAATTCCTGTATTGCTATTCCATATATCTGTGCTTTCTACAAATATTTATCAAAAAAGCTTTTAGAAGGGAGTTTCCAAACACTCATTGATGCCCTTGGGAACAGACATGAGATCTTGTAAATAGAAACAACAAACTGTAGCCAAATGGCTATACGATGCACTGTAGGATTAAAAGCATATAAAAATATTTATTTTATGTTATTGCTACGTCGTTTAATATTATAATTATGAAGCAAAGATTTGAATAACCTTTCATAATTATCCAGCTTTTGCGAATGACATTCATGAAATTTCTTCTTCCACTTTTAAGGAAATATCAGTCAGCCATTTTCCTCACTTTATGGGGCATACATATATATATATATATATATATATATATATGGATTATATAGATTGCATTTATTAAAAGGCCAGTTAAACTGCCTCGTTTTAAATCTGGACAGCCGTAAACTGCAGTTATCTGAGACTGAATTACTAAAATGACATCAATAAAAAAGGTCTAATTTCAATATTGACGACAAATATGCAATTCTTAATAGTATGAAAGTTTATCTAAGTTGAGTGAATAGTGCGAAGTAAACGAAAAATTCGCTGAGTCTGCAGACTTTTGAAAAAAGTCATTAGCTTTTTGCGAGAAAGAACAAGCAATAATTATGGATGATTTTGACTGGAACGAATGTATTGGAAATTTGTACTGTATAACGAATGCTGAAATGTGTCAAACGTTTGATATTTAGAAAAGCAGGATGCATCATTGATAATCAGTTTTAAAAAAAGCAATATTAGTATGAA
Organism: Argiope trifasciata; assembly: GCA_026543055.1. Classification (NCBI taxonomy): domain Eukaryota; kingdom Metazoa; phylum Arthropoda; class Arachnida; order Araneae; family Araneidae; genus Argiope; species Argiope trifasciata. The sequence continues at coordinate 580,599 of JAPMOQ010005166.1, read as the reverse complement.
CAACATATATAAATAAACTGTTCAAGAATTGTTTTTAATTGTCTTTAAAAATAATTAATGAATATTTTTACTTGTTATTTTTGAAATAAACAGTAGATTGCTTTGAGATCGAAATCTGTTTTTCTTTCGTTGATGTAACAAAAATATAAACAATTTTACTCAATACGATTATTGTTATCAATAAATTATTATAAAAATTCATAAGCCACAAAGTAACTACATTAAGCGTTAGTATTGTACCACTTTTCAATATTGCACCAATATTACAATAAATATATATTAAAATTGCATATTAGAGTTAAATTTACAAAATTGATATGCTGTTTTTTATGAAACCGTTATATGCACAATCGATTTAACAATTCATAAAAGAAAGCTCAGTTTATTTTATTGAAGCTAGTTTTACAAATACATTTAACATCAATGCAATAAAAGTTGAAATTCACAAGTTCTTGGGTTGTATTGAAGAAGTCATCGATCTTTAACTTTTTTCTTCTGTATATCTAAAATTGCATTCTTTCTCTTTTTACATCATTTAAATATTTTTTTTTTTTAAGTTTTTGATTCCACAAACTTTTATTAAATTTTATAAAGGAAACAAAAAGAATAGCTTATGGAAAGATAGCATCAATGTACTGTTAATTTCTATCTAGAATAAATAAATAAATCTAACCACATTTGTTAATTCATGCATAAAATTAGTACATCCGCTGTTTCAAAGATTTATTACCAAGTTCAACAGCCTTATTGTCGAAGGGCATGCGAAAACTGTTTTTATTAAGTGAAAAAAATTGAAATAGAGTTTGTTATAACTTGAACTTTGAATTGTCTTCTGAGAAAAAATAATAATAAAAGATATTTTCAATCAAATTTGCAACAAATGTTGTCAGCTATTCTGTTTACTCTCTCACGAGAAATTTCAACTAACTTTTTCCAATTTCCGGTTTTGTGAAATTTTGCTTGGAATTACAGAGAAAATAATCTCCTACTTGTTTTTTCATTTAAATGTGGAAATAAGAGAATCTTATAGATAGCAGCTATTCAACGTGATTACTCTTTAATTAACAATAAAAAGAAAAAAAGGAAACATCCAAAGGTATTTTATGAGAAAAAAAATAAATACTGAACTAGAGAATTTTAATTTTTGTATTATAATTTGTATAATTAAGGTTAACTTAAGTTTTGTGTAATTAAAGTAAACTTAATTTTTGTGTAATTAAAGTAAACTTAATTTTTGTGTAATTAAGGTAAACTTGCAAGCCATTTACTGAAAAATAAACAATTAAAACACCATTCCAACTATATTTGCAAATATTGTAGAGAGCTATTTTATTTGCATACTCACTAGAAATTTTAAAGAACGTTTTTGAGTTTCAAATTTTGTGAAATTTCAATTAGATCTAAAGATAAAACAATGTTTCATTTGCTTTTCACTTAAGTATGGAAAAAAATATAATCTTTCTATCAAAAGCTATTTCACATATCTACTTTTGATTTTAAAAAGTCGAAAAAAAACCCGATTTTTTCCAAATTAATGGAGACCCATTACGAAGTAAATTCTCTAAATATTCTATACTAGCTATTACCGTCGCTCTGTTCGCTTGGAAATTTTGATGTATATGTACAAAAATCTATCAAATAATGAAAAATAATAAAATATATAAATAAACCTAACCTGAAAACGATACATTTAAAAGTATAAGCATGTGCGGAAAATATATAACATAAATAAAATTTAATAACAAAAACACACAACTAACGTAAAAAATTTTTACTTACATTGTATACCCAAAATAAAACAAAACAGCAAATCAATTCCGGTCAAATCCATTTTATTTATTGCTATGAGATTGCTACAACAATATAATACACATAAGTTTTAAACTTTTGATTTAAATGAAAACACAGTTGTCAACAATCACGCGTGAGCTTTTAACGCCAGTTGGCGTAATGCACATTTCTGACTTTCCTATGCCAGTTGGGGCAATGCAATGCAGATTAGAAATGTTTTATTTCCTTTATTCTGTTTTCTTTTAATTTTATAGTACTTTAGAATGAATCCGAAAGATTGATTCATTGGCAGCATTTGATTTTAAATACATCAAACACTAAAAAAATAAACAGAATCGCTTAAAATAATCGGTCCAAATTCTGAATCTGATTTCTGTTGAGGGAAAAAACCCAAGCATTACTCATATTTGGCCGGATATGGCCTCAGCTTTTTGGCGCTAAAGTTAGTTTTTAATTAATAAAAAATTAACCTCTCAATTAATGATAATAAAAAGTCACCTGTGCTCTATCCTTGACTATAATCTATCTTTGAACAAAATTTCATCCAATTCCGTTCAGCCATTCTGGCATTTTTGAGTATCAAATATCCATCCCTCTATCCAAACTTTCAAATTTTTAATATTAGTATATTTTACAAATTTTCATTCCTAATAGGAGAGAAAATTTAAGTTTATTTTTGTAGCAAATGAATACAGACGCATCATTGTTTACATACGCAATAGTTCTTGAAATATTTGTTATTTTAAACCATTCACAATTCAGAATTTAGTTCAAAATACAATAATCTGTCCTTGAACTTCAGATAAATGTTTATTTAAATATTTTATGTATCCATTCAGTGGAAACAATTAAATCTATAAAACTTCTTAATAATATTAATAATTACGGTAGCAAAATTAAGAGTATTTTTCTACGCGGATATGATATTTTCCCTTTTCCTTCTATTTCAAATGAACGTTTTACTCTGGTCTTTTAGTGCACTAAATTAAATGTTATCTATTGTAATAAATTGTTGGTTACAATTTGAAGTGCTTTCGAAATGGCTCATAGCATTATCAATGGATTTATGATGTTGTCGCTTTCTTTACTTATTATTTTATTATTCAGTTAAATATTATTGAAACAGAGCAAATTATTGCTCTCGAATATATTATTAAAACAGAAATTTCGAAGTGTACCTTTTAATGCATTGGTAATGTAAACCTTTTTTTAAAAAAATTACAATGGTTTTCATGAGATATTATTCATAAGTTACGATAGTAAAACAGTGATAAATTCAAAAATTGTTCAAAATGCTCTGCTGGATAAATAATATCACTTAGAGTTACCAAACTGGGAGTTTTATTTCTTAGTAATAGATGTTCATTGAGAAAAAGTTTATAAAAATTTAAACAAGATTTTTAGTTAATGAAAAATTAATCAAAACGTAAGCGCCTTCCTCCAATAACTTCAAAGTATATTATATTACAAAAATAATTTTTAAATCTCATTAAAGTTCATAAATTACGCTTTTCAGTAATCTCATTTTATTTCCATAGAATTGTTTTCTTAAATTTAAATTACTTTTTAATGATCATCTTAAGCATATTTTGTAACAAATTTGCTATGTATTTTGAGTATACCTTATAAATGATCTAGAATTAAAATTTTATTTTAAAGATAAAATAAAAATAATTCAATCAAGCCTAAAATATTAACATATAATAATATTTAGAACGATAGTTCCAACTCTCTTTCAATTTTTTTAATAAGAATCAGGTAAATTTTTTATTAAAAAAGATTACAAATATATATTTTATTAATACTTATTATTTAATATGACTTATAGATATATTAACAAATATAACATGCATATAATATTATATTTATATTTTAAATAACTCTAATATATCTCCTTCTATTCGTGGTATTAAACTCGCAGATTTTTAAAGTAAGATATAGAATATTATTTTGAATTTAAAAACATTCTAGCATGAAAATGTCAATTATACTGTTTATTGTAAAAAATTATCTTATTTCTCATGCAACAAAACTTCCACAATTAGAAAATATTATATTCTCTAAGATTATACAAATTGACACTTTGTCATAATTATACGAACAATATCAGCGCCATATTAAAAATGAGAATATAAATTATCATTCACTAAAGTAACCTCACAAATTATTTTATTGCTGCAAAGAAACAATAATTAATTTATTTTCTTATGATCGTGAATGATATCCTAATACAAATAGAAGATATGGGGTCGAAGATATGATACTGATACATGCTCATTTAGACAAACAGAAGTATATATCTGAAACAGTTCCGAATACATATTTACTGATTGACATTTTGGAATAGCGATATTCATCATTCAGAGAACAAATATTTTGACTACGTTATTCTGTAGTATTCACATTTTGTAGCTTATATCCCTTTTTTATCTTAACAGAATAAAGGCTATTCTATAACGGACTTTCCCTTATCTTTCTGTTCTAGGATTTTCAATTACAATGACAGCTCTTGAAAAGTAACCAAAAGCATGCATACTCCATCAAGATATTTGCCTAACGGTATTCTTCTTAACACGTGACTGCTTGCACTATCCAAAATCCATAAAAAGTTACACAACTTTCAGACATAATGCGATTACATTTACTTTCAAGAGCTGTAAACTTACGAAGGATTAACTAAATGCAGTTTTCCCTAAATGGTAAAAACTGTAATCCTTTACCGTAATCCAAACTCCGAAGGTAAAGAACATTCACGGTTCACCTAATTCACTTTCAGGAATTCACTTCCTTTATTTGTTTTAACTGTTTTCTCTCTCTCATTGTTTCAGACCTCTCAAAGAGCAAGTGAATCGTGAAGGGCTGGATATCTATCGAACGGCGGAAATGTGTAGAGATTTTGAGGTTCCGCTCATTCGTGAAATGAGAAAACAATGCAGCCATCTGGGAAAGATGAGAGAAGTCGATTGAAGATTCACTCGTAAGGGAAACTGGCTTATAAATGTTCTTGCTTTATTAACAAATATGGAGTTTGAAATATCAGTTTACTATCAGTTGCAGTATCTCAATTAAGTATAGATATAATGAATATTTTCTTTTCAATAGAAGATGATTTTACCAAATTAAAAATATTGAAGAAGGTTATTCGCTTAACTTACAGCATTAAATATTGAAATAAAAAATGAATAGTATCTCAAGAGAAAAAAATGGTTTGTAAATGCTATAAAGCTATATAAACTAGCAGAAATTTTGTTCTTATCAATGATTAATATGCTTTTAATTAATCTTAAAATATGTTAGGCATATTTTTGATATAAAAATACAGTTCAAAAATCATTGTTCAAATCATTTTATGATCCAAATATTTTTATATCAATTTCTCTTTCTTAAAATTTGATGCAATATATAGACTGAACATGATTATCAAAAATTGTCTCAAATTATCCAGAACTAACGTTTCCTACATTCTCCTATTAAGGCAGGATAAAATAAATGCTATTACGTCATCAAAAAACAGTCACAATTTTATAATTACAAGAAAGAGAATGTAATATGAATCAGGTCTAAAGAATCGCTCTACTTATGAAATCATATTAAAATTTTTAAAAATGAAAAATTATTATCCTTTTCAGTAAGTAATGTTGCTTGAAAATAGCTAAAAATCCATAATTTTGATATTAACTCTCATTGCATAAATTCATATAATCCTTTATTATATTGAAATTTTTTTTCTTTTCATAATTACTTCGAATCTAGGTTGAAAATATGCCAGCTCTGTACTTTGCCGTTTCCGAGGTTCATTGGCAACAGTCAAAATATCTTCGCAAACAAAATTTTTTTTATATACAAAAAAAAAAAAAATCGCCAACAATCTGGAGATTTTTTACGGCTCGCGCAAATGGAAAGCATCACCAATTCAAATAAAATTTGCCATAAAGACTTTATGAACGCCACCACCTTCAATTATCCAATATTTACAGGATTTTTTCATTAAAATAAAAAGATTGCAATGAGCACAACATAAAATCAAGAAATGTCCCTACATAAATATGAACTAATAATGAAAAAAAAAACTGTTTCTGGAATTTTACTATCTAAACGTTTTTCTTTTATATATATATTTTATGTTTTTTATATCCGGAAGTATAAAATATAAAAAAGAGACAGGAAAATTATTGTACAAGTACTGGAGCCAATTATTAAAGGTCATAACGGTCCCAATTTAAAAAGTCTCTAAATCTTATTATACTCACGACGTGCAAATAATAACAAAATTCTTGTTATAGCACTTTTATTGATGAAAAATGCTTTAATATGCTTAATATTATAGTTAAATATTGTTTTTACATATTCTTCTTCTAAAATTCCATTAACTGGCTTTCGTAGAATCATAATAAATTAAAACAGTTACAATTCATTTGCATCTAAAATTTGAAAAGGCAAAAGAAAGAAAAATGACAGAATAATAATGGAAAAGTGAATAATTTTCCTATTACTAGAGCAGAAAACTCCAAAAAAAAAAATCCTTCTTCATACACAAAATTGTAAAAGAAAGTTTTACCATCAAAAATAATATTGCAAAAACAAAGTTTCAGTGATTAAACAGAAGTCTTGTATAAGATTCCACATTGTATATGTTGATATTTGTTTTGATGTTTCTTTGACTATTTACAACAGAAATAAAATCTTTCGTCTAACGAAGATGAGGAAGTAATTTATCATTGAATATTCCAACTACCTTTTCAAAATATGACTTAAGTGTCAACTAAAACGAAGGGCGAGTTCAAAGGTTATCAGTATTGTATTGTTTCAGACCTTGGAAAGTCACTTTTTAACGGTCACCAGATATGTAAATTGTATCCGTCCAAAAAAAGAAACGTAAAATTCATTGTTAGCACCAAATTCTGAAGTAAGCATCAGTCACTGTGACTACTAATTAGTGTTTATTTGCACAATGAAAAAGTTTTCCTGGTAACTTCCTGGTTTATTGATTGTTACTGTTGCTTTCATATTTTTTATGTGCTTTTTTGAAGTTCAAGTCTGTGAAAGTTTTCAAGTTCATATACCTATAATGAATGACTATTGAAAGTGGATGTACGTTGGTGATTACATGTGTAGCATTACGCTCAATAAAATAGTCCCGGTTGTGATTTTAATGTATTTAAAATAGCAATATTTTGTTTTAAATACCATTTATCGATGTTTTGGACTATACAATTTTATTATATTATTACCATATTTAGCGAGACTTTTTAACAACTCCAAATGTATAAAAACATGTATTACAACATATACCCGTCATTTCGGGGATTTGAAGGGTGCATATAATCAATAAATCATATATAATAATTTTGATAATACTAATAAAAAGGGTTTTTTTTGCATTTTAGCTTATTGAGTATAATTTTAGGAATAGAAAGGAAAAAAAGATAAATTTGCTTTTACTATATTCGTATATTGTTCAATATCAAGATTATTATTATAAATAGTGAACTGTTTTTTTTAAAAAAACAGAAATCAAAATAATTAGTTATTTTTAAATATAACACATTTAAATTAATTTAAATTAGTTTGATTTGAATTGAAACTTCGAATTAAATCAAGATATATCTTTAAAAATGTTGAATAACCTGCCTGAATATAAAATAAAATGACAGCTGTATTTATTTATTGATACGAATACTTGATAATTGCGGAATATAATTGTTATTAAAGTTTTTCCCAATTAATAGCTTCCACAAAAATAAAGGGCATAAGTTATATATGGAAGTTTCTAGAATATTGTGTGGAAAGGTTGAAAATTTTTTAAATAATTAATTTTGGAGGTTAAAATCAAAAAGGACAAACCATTAGATATTATTAATTACAACTGTTATTTCTTTTTATTGCCAATTGCCTTTTTTGCAGTTTTGCTCTGATTTTTTTAGATCCAGAAATATTTCAAAGTTAAAAAAAAAAACAATGATTATGCTCTTTTCATTTCTTAACAGGTTTCAATGTGCAGGCATAAAGAATGGAAAATGATAAATGAAACTTTAATCACTCATTTTTGAATTGAGATTTGATAGTATAATATGGTGCATTTGTATATATATTTTCAGTTTTATGTGAAAAGCAGAATTTTAATAAGTATGACATATGATCTAGAGATATAATCTGTGTTTTATCAAGAATATCCTGACTGAATTTGTTTTGTGTGTCTCCATACGTATCATGTATTGAGTAGGAATAAATTATATTTTGATGGAAAAGATGTATTGTTTATATCTGGATATTGAAGCAAGTCATGATTAAAATATGCAAAGATGTTTCTTTATGAATTGACTGTTATTTTTGTTTCATAATTATTCTACTTATCTGCAGTTAAACGTTGGGAAATTTAAGGCTAAGATTTGTTTATTTTTACTATACTTTATATTTATAACTGCATTACTTTTTAAAAGTAGTTCAGAAAAAATACTAATACGAAAACGATGTGATAAAATACAATAGCAAATGCTTCCATTGCGATATTATACCACGAATAAAAATTCCAATAAAGTGTGCCTTTTATATGAAATGCATTTTCAACATTCACAAAGAATGCTTTCAACAAGGAATTGAAATGATTCCATGAATTTTTTTCCAGTCTAGTGGTCGTAAGTTAAAATATTGTATTATACATTTAGAATTCTCTTATATAATGTAGAATTTGGAACAAATGTCAATCGAAACATTAAGAACCAGAACTCGTCTTTAAATGCACGATTTCTTGCTTAAATTTATGATGTTTGATTCATCATTATATTTTTATTGGCTCTGTTATGTAAATTAAAAGCACATTCTGGTAATAGAAATGCTAAGCATGATTTCAGTTTCCATCTACATATCGATGTCCATAGGTTTTTCTTTTTATTGACTGATTTATTTATTTTTGAATTTTAAATGAACTCATTTCTTTTCTCCGATATATAAAGCGGATATATATTTTATTATTTTTCGAATATGTCAATAAAGATTGTGGATAGTTTCAATCCCATTTGTTTGGTTTATATCACATATCTATTATATATCACATTTGGCTTTACCTTTTTATTCAAAAAAGAAGAAGGAGAGGAAGAGGAAAGAAAAAAAGATGGGTAGATCATTACGTATATTATTAGGAGCGTGACTTTCAAATGAAATTCTAAATACTTCATTAGAATGTTTTTATCAGTATGCCAAAAGCATCTATAAAATATAAGTAATTTAGAAAGGAGTAAAAAAAATATAAAAACGAATTCCTCCTCGTACATTAGAAATTTTCAGCTATTGTTTAACGATCGTCTACTGGTTGAGAACTTTAAAAATAGAGAGAATCTGATAAAGATAAAAATAATCATTTTTATTGCATCTATCACTTAAGTATATTATTTAGTATAAATGAATACTTATAAAATTCTTAAATAAAAACGTTTTGAAATATTTACTCTTTTTAAACTCTAAAATAGATTGCATATTTATCATACATAATATGGTATTTCGAATGCTAAAAGATAAACATGGGAGAAGAGAATATTATTGAATATTTTTACAAAAGTTACATCTTTTAGATAAGCCAATTTATTGTAGTACGAATGTACTGACAAAATGTGTACGAATAAATATGCGAATGTACTTGCAAAATGTGATATAAATATAAATTTTAAGGGATTTCTTTCTTTTATTCTTTATACCATGAATAAATCGTTTGAAATGTCGAAATCACTAATGATATTTGAAATGCCTAAAATATTCAAGTTGCTTATTTACCTTAAAACCATGAAATAAAAATAATTTTTCTCAGAAAAATTGTACTGATGGTAATTCAAATGAGACTTAAGAGGTAAATTAGAGGTAAAAAATGGTATTAAATGAGGTAAATTAGAATCATATGAAAAAAATTTCAGAGTATTTTTGGCAGACTGTTCTTATTATATGAAGGTATTTAACAAATATCAACAATATAAAGTTTTTTCAAAAGAAAAGAATTTACTGGCCATTTTTAATAACATAATTATAGTTATAAATGAATTGAGATAAAAACTATTTTTGTTATTCCAATTAACAATAGTTTAAATAGTTGGCAAATTAATTAAAAGTTTTGTTAAAAGTTTTTTTTCCAATCTTAATTATAACAATTCCCTAAACATTAATTATGAAAGTAAGAATATATGTAATACTAATATCTAGAACCTTTTTATGAATTTTCACAGCTTTAGTTCTTATGCAACAGATTTTAAATATCTTTAATTTAAGATATCATTCTCCAATATCAAAATAAGTTGTAATGCAAAAGTTAAATGCATCTGTTTTAAAAAAATAATGATTTTATTAGAAAATAAAAATGTTAATAGATTTAATACGAAAAGTGGATACAAAACTTAAAAATTCAAAGGAATGTAACTTGTATGTTTATGTTTTGAGTTTTAAATCGTATATAGAATTTTGACGTTTATCATTGTAATATAGAAATAAAATAGTTACTTCAGCTTTAAATAACCGAAAGCAGCATTTTTATTTCGCCAAAGTATGATAAATATATTAATAAGATATCTCTAATAATTGTGCAATTATGAGAAAACAATTCCTCTTTAAGCACCTCAATTTTTTCCCGCTTTCTGTTTTTGCGATGCCTTTATTAAAAATTAATACGGCATTAGTTCGATGGTATTGCCGACAGAAAAATTACTTTTAAAACAGAAATAATTACTGTAAAGAATAAATAAGAATTCTAAATGGCACAGATCTGATTACTATTTTTAAATATTAGAATTTTCTGCTCATTTTTTTCTGAACGAATTTTTTTCCCTCCAATTGTATTAACTAGTATAAGATTGATTTCATTCAGTACTTTTACAAATTTCGACAATATATATATTTTTTTATGTAATTACATTGAAAAAATATACTTTGAATTCTCTAAAAGTATTTCAAAATTCTTTAGTTTCTATTACATATCATAACTATATCGCATGTTATTCAGCTTCTTTCTAGGTAATATAATAATAAGTTATTTTGAAGAAGATGAAATTTCATCAATAATTAATGGAGAATTATTGAACCTTAATAAGAATAAAGTAAAATATACATATATGAATAATGATCTTAGGTAATCATCTGAAAAGAAATTGAAATATTTTTTAGAAAAATATAAATACATCTTCTTTTGAATTTTGTCTTTGTCATTTTTCATAAACAAATCTATAACTACTGACTAAATAAATTCAATAAAAAAGTAGGAAAAAAAGAAAGCATATTATAATAATTTAATTATTATAAAATTAATTATTTAGATAAAACAGAAATTATTTCTGAACAAATTAATTAACATTTAGCAATATATATAAAATTCATTGGAATACTTAAGAAAAACAAAAGAATTTTTAAAACTTCTTTCGAATCAAAAAGAGAATTTCTCAAAAATCGAATGAAATTTTAAAAGATAATATTTTGTAACAAAGCTTTAAAGGGATTAGAAAAGATATGTATTGCAAATAATAATTTCAAATTTAAATTGTTAGTTTCGAAATTAATTTATTTTGTTCACACTTATTTTTGAAGATAATCTTCATTTATAATGCTGTGAGAAGCAGAGCTACTTGAAATAAGAAACAATGAAATGTATTGTTTAAATTTGTTATTTCTTTCAAATAAATTTTATAAGGTATTATGAATGGAAAATCTTTAGAAAATCGATCTTAAACGGATGTAATATATTTTTAAAAAATAATTTTGTAAAAAATATATAAATAACGTTGAGTTTAAGTAAATAACAAAATCCATTTAACAACTCTCTACACATAATTTTTATGTGTAATGGGATATAAGAAAATGCAATCATTAATTTTTTTGTAATGAATGAATTATGTTCATATACGATGCATAAATTCGTCCGTTGAAAATTTGAGGGCAAATAAATCTATTACTTGCATACATTTAACAATGTATAACAAGATCTGTAGTGGTCATACTTAAGAATAATTTACAATAATAAAACTATTTGAAAGTAATATAACTTTGACCTGCAACTAAAATTCGCCAGTTATGTTTTTTGGTGTAAGTGCCAAAAAGTGATGATAATTTTTTTCAAAAGTTTTCTTATTCTGTGTGTGTCTAAAAAAATTAAGTTTCTAATTCTTCAAAACTTTTTACCAGAATAATAAGGATAAATTGATTTTAAAAAGTTATACACTTAATCATTACTTTTCTTGAAATTTATTGTATTATTTTGTATATTGCTTTACAAGTGTAAAATGTAATACACATTTTTAATAATCTTGGTCTTTATGCTTTGTTTTATTAATTTGTACCATTTCTTATACATTAGTTTAATAGTGTACTTTCATATTAAGCTATGAATTCAACAAATAAATTAAGTTATTGGATAAATTAATTATTCTTTAAAAATATTAAATTAAATTAATTATTCAAAAACTACAGTTATTGCCAGAAAAAAATTATATCGAAATTAGAAGTCATAAAAATAAGAAAACCGTCTTAAGTCTTAAGAAATAAAAATATTTAAAATTATATTTCAAAAAATTTATAAAACAGATACAAGATTTTTTTTAAATTCCGAATTAAATTAACATTATTTAAAGTTAACTTATATAAAGGTATTGAAACAATCTCAAAATCACTGACATATATGCTAATATCGAATTTAAAATCAATAGTAGAAAACCCACTAATATATAAAAATTTTGATTGCTTTCTTATCGAAAGTTTTCAATCATGCGATTAAAAAGATAAGAACTTTAATTAATTTAAATCAAAATTATCTTAATAAATTATATTAACTTACAACACATATAAATAGCATCAAAAATTAATAAAAGAGTAATTAATATTCAGTTAAATTAAACAAACGAATTATTTTTAAAAATCATTTTTTACTCCCTTTTGTGCTTGCATAAAAGGTATGCAAGATTATTGTGACTTTAAATTGATTTAATAGGCATTATCTGAATAATTTAGATAAAATCAGTGGCACGATTTTTTAGATAAAGAGAGATAATATTAAAATTTCAAAATCGAAAGAAAATATCTTTATTAAATAAATAATTAATGTTATTTCTTATCAAGTTTAGATAAACCAGCAAATGATTTAAGACTTTGAACTCATTGAACCTATGTTAGAGTAGAACATCCACAGAATTCACACGACTTTGAACTCAACAAGATAGCATTTCTCTTCGAAAATAAAATAGTTATCGCATGAAGTATATCTTTTAAGGTCTCCTGAAAGTCTGGCGCCGTATAATTACATTCATCACAACATTCTTTATTGCATTCATCATCAGGTTGAAAGAGAAAGTTGGTAATGAATAGCTAGTGAATGCCATTGCCATTCAGATTGTGAATTTCCTCGAAAGTAACACTCGGTTCAAGGTAGCAGTTAATTATCATTCAAGTCATTGAGAATGATCATGTTTTTTCTTTTGATTGAGGGTTTCATTAGCGTTTGATTTAGCTATTTTTGCTTTATTTGCGGTGGTATAATAGCCTAACATAAGAAAAAAGCTAATTTGTCTGCTCAAGTATCCATTAATTTATTTGCCATGTCAGAAATATTGATGAAATAATCATGAACTATTGATATCGAACAATTGAAATAGATAGCTAATGATTATTGAGCAGGTTTATTTCTTTATTGACTGGAAGCTAAGAATGGTATGAAATGTTCAGTTTTATTTTCTGAATTTTAATTAGGAGAGTATATTGTTAAAATATCCAATATGTAATCTTTAAAAATTATAATCCAGCTTATATAATTGCATAACAAAACGCAATTTATGCATTATTCGTTATTTCAAATTCGAATAAAATGTTAAATACGAAAAAGGCTTAATGATATTAAGACAAAAGTCAAATTATCCTAAATTAATCTTCAAAAAAATTACAAAAAATAGAAAAACATTTATATTTTATAAATGTTTTTTAAATTATAAAATAGGTAAAATTTATAGTTACTGGAATGAATTAAATTTTATTTCAATTTCTCTTGAGCCTTTATTTCTAGAAATTATTCTTCACTGATTTTTAACTTCAAGAATTTCTTTACCAAATCCAATGTTTTTTCTCTTCTTATAAAGTTCTTCCATTAACATGATACCAATTTTTAAAAAATAACGTTGTTATTTTTTAAATAAAAAATTCTTGAAATATTAGAATATATGCTATGAAATGAATAGTATCTGCTTTTCAAAGATTATGTGATATTGACAATGTCATACTAAGAATATATCCATAGAATCAAAATTCGGTTTAATCCATTGTAATTTGTAACACCTGCAATCAATACAAGAGGGCTTCGATTCATCTACTCACCCTGTGCTCGAGAAAGGTATCCCAACAGCGAGAGGAAGATAATGGTAGACCAGATGAACTGTGCCATCTTCAACGGTCGATGAACGTTCGCCAACTGATGAGAAGAGCTACTGAATGTGTGTCTCATCCTCCTATCACCGGCCCATATGAATGATTTCAGAATGCGCTCTTGCCACAGGTGTGCTACCGAACTGTACACAAACCGAAGGCGGTTTTCCGGCACACTTCAGGCTTTTATAGGCAGGGTCAATTTTTCTTCTTTTTCTTCTTGTTTGCCGGGGAGGATCCATTGACATGCATCAGTGATTGTGTCAGCCAAGCAGCGTGCCGGGAAGATTTGGAATTTTCTTCTCTCATTTTTTTTATCCAGATATCATCACCGGAGTGGGTGCGGTGTGCTTGTGGCCGACGGAAGTATTGTACAATGTACTGATTAATTTGGAGAAACTGTTTCAAGTGTCTGTGACAAGTTCGTCACGCGAGCGATGGGCTGTGGTGGTTGCTGATCTCAGACGAGACAAAAATTGCCAAACATTTGAAATTTTTAGTTTCTAAAAGAAAGAAAGAAGAATATAATTAAAAAAAAACATTGGTTTGTTCCTATTAGAAAGTGTTTCTCTGCAGTTTTTTTAGAGCCATTGGTGTTTCACATTTGATTTAGTTTAGTTTCTCTTACTTGTACATTTTCATATTTTTTACATTCCCTGGGACTAGTGATATAAGAGTTCATCAATGTCTTCTATTTTAACCATACTTATGGCGCAGTATGGCCATATATGGTTTTTGTGCCAATAAACACTACCAAACCAAACCTATTATAAACAGTAGCATCAATTCTAACTATGCGAGCTTGCTGCATGTTAGTATGGACAAGTCAGTCGAGAAATATTAGTTTAGATGAGGACAAATATTAATTTAAAAAAATTAATGAGTGTAATAGTTTCAGTAGTCTCATTTAAGGCTTCAACATAACTACTTTTTGAAAAAATTCTTTTTGGGAATATCAGAAGAAACAGTTTCATTAAATATTCTCATAGTTGCCAGTGATAAAACAAGAGATAGGTGGGATTATTTTTATTCAGTCCTTATAATAAAAATAAGAATAGTAAAAGATTCCTTAATTAAAATACAAAGCTAATAAATACAATTCTTAGAGATAACATTTAAAAATCAAATGCAAAATGACTGAAATTTAGGTTGCATTGATGTTCATATTAGTTCAGTTTTGCAATTATTATTTTTAAATTAAATCGGTCGTCGAATTAAGACATATGTATTTTTTCCCTTGACTTTGTGATAAAATTGCATAAAAAAAGAAACTCTAATATATTGCATATTTTTAATACCTGATCAACTAATCACAAATTACACAATTTTTTAAAAAATATTATCAACTATTTTAATAAAATAAGAGAAAGAAGTCTCTAATTATTCTGATTCTTTTGCTTAAATCATAGCTACAGATTTTATAAAATTTAATTAATACAAATATATATGTACTAGATATTTTTACAAAACTGGGATATCGATAGCTATTCGATTCAACCCAAACATTTTCTGAGATAGATCAGGAGCTTTTAAATAATTCAATTTGGATTGGGAAAAAATAAAATAAGAAATGCTTTTATTCGTATAAAATTGAACAAAATATATCATTCTTAAAAAATTTCTGCACCATAAATTTTTCAAAGACATTCTTAAATCTGTAAAGTCTAAGATTAGAGATATTTTTAAGCAAAAAATATATTTTTAGACTGGCATGGCTCTATAAATTGAATAATACAAAAATCCTAAGCGTTCTATTATAAATTTTAAACATATCTTTGAGAAACTTAATACAAATTATCAATGTATTTGTTCACAAATTATTCTTAATTTTCGAAGAATACTTTCTTGCTTTTCCTCATTCATTAAAAAAAATTATTCTTTTATATAAAAAAGAAATCTTACAAAATTTTATTAGATTGTTACATTTAGGTTCTTTTTTATTTTTTGAAATTAATTATGAATGAAAATATTTTACTCAGCAACTGGAGATCATATTGCCATACAAGCTTCCGTTATTTTAAAAATTATTTTGTCAATGATGCCACTTTTATATCCATTCAACTGTTCTTTAATCTTAACAAATTTTCAAAAACCTCTTTAATATACTTTTTTGATTCAGTAGATTTTCATCGTTCATTTGCTAGATGAAAAACATTTTTAGTGAAATTTAATGCCTCCATCCCTGAATCTTTATTGTTTGTAAGCGGTTCAAATATTTATTCACTTAATGGTTAGTTCTCAACAAGAACTAACCCTTGAGACGAGAATTCAGAGTTAAGTATTATATTCTCGGCTTAACAGAGGTTAAGACACAGACACAGAGGAAATCAAATCTTCTCGCAGAGATTTGTCGTCACCTTTCGAATGTAAGAGTCAATTATAATTTTATTCAATTTATTCTTGGAAAAAATGAACCATAACTGAAATTCATCTTCAGTGTTGTTACCTACATTGATAAATATTGCAAAAAGGGGCAGCCACGAGTCAGTGAATGAGTATGCAAAGCTTCTAGAGAAAGGAAAATCAATCTTCTCTAAGGAAAAAAAATTGCTTGCTCCTGTCACTAATGTTTAATTACATATCCTACGTGTTGTCATATATAACGCATCTTATATGAAATTTTCTGTTTTTTTAAATGACCGAGACATGCAAATTGCTCAAAAGGGTAAAACAATTTTCAATAAAATTCATTAATTAGTATTTCAAGCATTAGATTACTAAATGATATTTTTACATACATAGTTGATATTTCAGGGAGAGGGGCATCTCAAATGTAATGATGAAAAATCAATTCATAAATAATTAAGCTCTCGCTATATTGGATAGTACAGTAACCGAATTGTGTCGATCTCTCTACTTGTGATTGAGCATACTTCCTACATAAACATTTGGTTCATGGGTTGATGAAGACAATTTTGTAACTGGCTACAATACTTGTGCAATTGCAATGGAAATCTGTCATTTATAGATCTTGGTGTTTAGCCGGTTGGGGCGTATCTTTTATAATTGAAGTTTTAGTAAAAAACTGCAAATATAAAAGATATTCTTATTATGTGGGTAAGAAATCCAACAAACAAAGATAAATGAATTTTTTTTACGTATAAACACCTCATTGTTGTGGCGTCTCAATCTGATTGTATATAATCGAGTAATAGTACCGGAACCATCTTCTACTTTCATGCAGCCGACCACCCCGCCACCACTAAACGTAGCAGTATCGACAGGATTTGTTGTGGTCGATTGCTGAATAAGTATTTTCCAACCTTACATTGACCAAAAAGTTAAACTAACATTCCTTCCGGGGTAGTAAATAGCTGTCTTTCTCCCCATCTGCACTCTCTGAAACAGTTGGAATGAAACTAGTACCGGAACCATCTATCGCACAAATAAGCTTAGGTGATTTTCAGAGTGTATCCTTTAATCTATTGCAGCACGTATCAAAACTAAATACCATCGTGCAACACAATCGATCACTGAAGAATCTTTTAATCACAGTTTTCATGTCGTTCCTTGTAATTATAACGGACGAAAGCATTGGGAATTCGAACTACTTATTAGAGTGATGGCATTATTTTTCTGCTGTTTTGATGGTGATGTCAAACACCTCAGCATGTAATATAATCGTACTTTTCTGTTTCATTTTGCTTTTTTAAATTCTTCGCAGAAGGGAAGTAGAATTTCTGACTTCATGTAGAAGAAAGCAAATATCTAATAATTTTTATACTGAAACAATGTGTGTTTAAGGACTCTTTTCAGACTTGTCTATACTTATAAAAAAGCTCAATGTGAGTGTGTGTGTGTGTTGGTGCTCTACAGGTCAGACCGTTGGACCTACAGCTACCAAATTTGGTACATGTATACCTTGGAGGTCGGGAATGTGCACCTCGGAGCCCTTTTTTCGAATTTTTAATTAGAATTTGAATTAATTAAAATTTAAGCGAAATTTCGACGTTTTTTCCGCTATAAGTTCCGAAAATATTATCGCACAAACATGATTTTTACGTCAATTTAAAGATTAAAAAATTAGCTTTCTAATGGTAACAGTGTTTTAATTTATAACGTAAGCTTCTATTTTTAACTAATATTTAAAGAAATATTTTAACCATGTTTTTTAGCACGTGATGAGATAAAATAAAAGAATGCCGGATATTCGAATAAAAAAACTATCACCGCAAAATAAATCTAAAGAAATGCAACTTTTAGCACGTGACTGGATAAAATAAAATAAATATAAAATGTGATATTTTCTTTAAAAAATGCAAGGCAAAGGATTCTATGATCGTTTGGAATATTTAAATCATTAATTGAATAAATTATCTTTATTTATACAGGATTGAATTTATACAGGATATGCATTCAAATTCCTTTCCAATGGCCAATTTGTAAAATATTATTAATAGGCATATATATTGTTAAATACTATTAATTTGATCTAAATGAAGTAAATAATTACATTTTATGTAGTTTGAGTGAAACAAAGCATTTAGGAATAATGAGTTTTAGATTTCTTCATACTTTGCTCTGTGAGCCATATTTTACAAAATGTTTTTATTGATATTTTAAATAAAAGTTGCTACATCAATCAGTCTTCTAAATCAATCATTAAAACTGACTGATTTATAAAATTAAAGAATATTATTAGAAAAATGCATTCTTTTAGAACTTTCAGTCCATCACCTTAAAGAAAATATTAATTTCAGGCCAATCAATGCCCGGAATTACTTCAAGGCTAATGAATAAGTGATTTAATTGAAAATTTTAGAACCCATTACTCATGGCGAACCAGCTGGTCGTCAAAGATGGCTAGTATTAAATAATGTCAATGAGTCACATTAAAAAAATCTGAAATAAAGTATGAGAAAATTTCTATCAAAAAGAAATTTTTCAGCAAATCTCTTTTTTTTTCCTTCAACTTTTTAATTTTAAATTTTTATTTTGTTTATGTGGGAATTTTTGGAGCAACCGTAAGTGATTTTTAAATATTATTTATGATAATTCCAAATGTCGTATGGATATTATGTTATATGTAGGCATTTGAATCGATAGTATGCTTTAAACCAAAAGCTAATTAAAATTTATAAAATGATTCAAAGAGATACCATTTGAAGCACATTTGCTTCATTTTTCTGTCATATTAATTATCTACTGTTTTGCTGTTTCCTGTTCTGATTTCGTAAATATCTTTGATAAAAAAAATGAAGGAAAGGGAATGACATAATTAGTTCACCTATCACCTGTGACATATGACGAGAAACAGCAGCTGAAATTTAGGAGACATGCTCCATTTTTAAAGTAGGAATCTCTCCAATTATTTGAACATTTTTTTTTATTATTGAAATAAGCAAAAAAGCCCTTAAAATTGTTTAGCATATGACAAAAAGGTTTCCTTTATTGAGTTTCTTTATTTTATCACAAATTTAGAGGTATAAGTTTTAAGAATATCTCAATATATTCACGATGGATGTATTGATAATACTAGTAAAAATTGATTAAATGCTTACACAACTCTATAACCAATTTTTAAAATAAAATTTGCATGTTATATAAATTTTTTAAGAAAGATCTAAGCTATGATAATTAACAAAAAATTAAGAAGCATTTCCATCGTATTTTTAAAGATATATTGAAGAAAAAAGATAAAAATGAAAGGCAATTCTCAATCCACTTTTGGGTCAATTTAATATAAATATTAATCCTGCCATCATTTGCAAATGTTTAGTTTTTGATCAGGAAAAAAAAAATATATGAGAAGATCTTTTTGTTGTTGTCGTGTCCGTGTTTTTCACGAAAAGGGGGTGCAGTAGCTTCTGAGGGTAAAGACCCCTGAGCACCCAGGGGGCTCTGACTTCTAGCTCACACGCGCGACACAACCCTTTTTAAAAGGTGGTCGAATTCATTCATACTCTCATTCATCCATCAGCAAGTCGGAATTTAGATCCAAACCAGAGACCGTCTCATCCCTGGTTCAGTACCCCCAGATGTATAGTTTTGTTATGGGAACTTAGAGGACTTTGCAGTCTCGACATATTTAATGTGCCCCAACTGCCATTAGCCAACACGGCGGTCTTTGGCCAAGACGAGGACAGAACCCGTGACCTTTCGGTTACGAGACTGACGCTCTACCAACCAGGCTACCGCTGCCCTGAGAAGATCTTTTTAATTGATATTAAAAGATATTTATGAAAGATATTTTATTAATATATAATATTGCAGTGTTTTTACTCTTTTCTTGTGGGCAGAGAAATGGCTATTTGAATGTATGAAATATCAGATCTCGGGAAACCACTTTTATAGATAAAATTCTTAGAAGAAATGAGATAAATATTCCAAATTGCATATAATTGATATCATAAGGCATTCCACTCCTATTCTTAGTCTTTATCTCAATTGATTATACGATAATAATTGCTCGTTACTCTTCTTTTCCAATCCTATTTATCCTTCGGTTAGAGGGAGGTAAATTAAAATACTCTGCAATATATTTTTCAATTTAATTTTCCTTGTATGATTATAGAATTACTTAATTTTTTGTAAATTCTTTTATTACATATAGCTTTAATAATTAATATCATATTTACAATATCAGAGAACACTTATTTTAAACGTAAGTTATAATCGTTGCTTGGTACCTAAATATGAAACACAAAATAGATTTCTTTGAGTATCTCTTACAGCTTATGTCTCCTTTTTTCTTTCAAGCTCTAAAAAGGATCAAAAATATTTTTTATCCCTTCTCTCAGATGAGTCATTCGAATCTGTCCAGGTTAAATGAAACTCTAGTTGTGTTCACTTTTTTTTAAATCTATAATTACATGACATAAAGTAAAAGAATGGGAAGTATAGAGTTTTCTAAATGTAAATTGATGATTTCTAAAAGTTCCCAAGTCTGGGAGACTTGAGAAGATCAGCTAGAAATGTAGTAAAAAAATGGGAAAAGATAAAAAAAAGAATATAAAAGCGACTTACAACAGTGAGGTGATAACTTATTTTTAAATGAAATTGTAAATGTATATTTTATAACCTATCATATAAACATAGTTAAAATTTATTATGAAACTCTTTGTCAACTTTTTTTAGCAACGAATACTTTCTAAAAAATTGTCACTCCTTTGGTTAAATTTTATAAACAAGGCAGTATTTTTAAACTGTATTCATGATACTAAAGTCAAAATCCTCCCTAATTTCCACTGTATTTAGTTATGCGATTTCAATTCAAGCGCGCAATGAAAATTTCATTTTTTTATGTAAAATCTTTTTAAGGATTAAATTTTTTTCATTTATAAATAAAAAGCGAGAAGTAAACTTCATTTCTTTTGATTATATACATAAATTTTCACACATGACGATACTTTTCATTTATTGAGCTTAAAGTGTTTCAAAGTCAATTCAATATGATGAGTTACTTCATGATAAATTTTTTGATATCAACTGTCTAGCAAGTTTTTAAATTCAAAAAAAGAAAAAGAAAACTTCTGACAAATCCACTAACACACGCACATAACGGGAAATAAGCTTAAACACTATTGAATTTTAATTATTAAACAACACCTATACTTAACATATTCGATGCCACACGATTCAGGATTTAAATGGAAAAATTGGAAAGAAGTCAAAATCATCCGACTTATACTCAAAATATTTTTTATCGAATTTCGTCTAAAACTAATGCTCATTTTTTTTGTAATTTTTCATGTCAAAAAATAATTACATAATTGTTTGGTTTTATCATAATCACACTAAAGAACGAGAAGGAATGATTGGATTTTCAGGTAGTCTCTTTCCTCCTTGTTTTTTCTAACTGATTGTACGTCACAAATCCAACATTGATATACAAATACGATTTTAAATGCTAATGTTCCTTTCGTAAATTTTTCTCCTTTTCATGACAGAAATGGATTTTGATTTTTGCTATTCGCAGTACGCTTTTTCTACTAACTGATTTTAGCTTTGAGTAGCGCATTCTTAAGGAAATAAAACTGCTTTATATTTGAATACGATATATCTCCTAAATATTGCTGCGATTGTTAATATTCATAAAATACTCGGATCACTCGAATACGCCTTTAATAAAAGCGTGAAAGAATCTACACAGAGAAGATATAGATAAGATTGTAATATAATTGGATTATACTATAATTTTGGGACAACACTTCCGTCGAATTAATGTCTATTGTTTCGAATCTTTTTTTTTCTTACTTCATTCTTATGCTTCATGAGTATTTACTGACTTAACACTGGAAGGAAATTTCAATTGTTAATTGTGCTGAAGAAATCATCATAAAGATTTTACTTTCGAAATTAGAGATGTTTTTAATGAAATCAAATCCTTTGAAATAAATATCATAAAAGCACCCTGAAACTCTCACTTGATTTCCTGATTAAAGCATATAGAGTTCAATATAAAAAAAACAGTTTATCAAACAGAACTTTAAAACTACGTTAATCCATTGCTATCGAATATTGGCTCTCAGGCACTAAAGCTCTTTTACAGTTTCAATTTACACTATGCCAATGCATCACAGAACCATAATAATCTGATATCATATTAAACCGACAAACTTCGGAAAAATAGAAATCATAATTTTAAAATTGTGCTTAAGTTTAGTCATGCGCTTTTTGAAATAGGTTTATATAATGTTCTGAAATGCTATGAAGAAAATTATCGTAAGAAGAGCAGGATGAAACTGAAGGTGATGATAACAAACTTGGTTTTGACTCTTTGAGCAATGATTTTGACACTAAAAATGATAACTATTGTTTTGAAAATATTTATGCTAAAGATTTTAATAGTCAACTTGTTCCGGTGCACTGAGTAATGCAATTAAATATTTCCAACTATAGTTAAATAGAAGGAAACGTTAATAGTGGATTCTGTAGATCCGACCAGCATAACATATATTTATAAATTTAATATGAACACAAAAGTTTAAATGTTCTTTGTTCTTTATATATATATATATATATGTGTGTGTGTGTGTGTGTGCGTGTGTGTGTGTGTACAATTTCTTAATACTAAAATACTTAACAATAAATTTTATTTATATAACATTATTAGGAGGAAAACAATATTTTTGTGAACACAAAAACAGTTTCATAAACAGTTTCATAAAAAAATTTCATAATTAAACAGGAGTCAAATCCATCAATATTTCCCGCTTTAGAAGGAATGAAGTGATATTTCCTCATTGGGTGTAAGAGAAAATACTTTTTATCAAAATTGTTATTAAATGTGAGTGAATTTTTAACATATTACAAAAATGAAATTATTTAATCTTCCCCGATAAAGAAATTACATTTCATGGAAATAACAGCTACGATACCATTTTTCTGCGTCATTTTTTAAAAACGCATCTACTTTCAAAGAAGCATTCGTAATATTAATACAATACTGGTAAAAGCAGGTAAAAAATATATGCGATTAAAAGATGTTGATGAATATTACCATGTAAATATTTCCATAAAAAAAGGGGGTAAAATATCAAATATAACATCACTAGCTAGGGGATAGTTATATTTGCCATCTGACAGTACCTTTACAAAAATTCATACCCTTGAACTAGTGAAAAGTTTTTAAAAATTTACATTATACTATTCATGTATGATCCTTTAATTACGTTTTTAAAAAGTATTATTTATTTATTTTGATGAGACTAGTCTTTTCTTGAATGATTTTAAATGGTTGTCTCAGATGATCATTTTTCTTATAATTTTTGACATTAAATTCAGTTTTACTTCGCAAATGAACCACAATTTTGTAAATGACTAAAGTAGTTTTACTTTCTCTTATAACAATTACAGAGAAAGTATTATGATAAAATTAGAAATCCACATTTTGTCAAATCTTCAAGTTTTGGACCTCGTTAAATCTGGATAATGCATTTTTGGAGTTATGTCTGTTCGTCTGTGAACATGATAACTCAAAATTTTTTTGAGGTTGGTGTTTTATATTTGGTAAATAAAATTTCTACGAAATATAAAAGTTTCTGAAACTTTTTTAATAAAATACATTCCGAGAAAGTTTGACTGGTGGTTCGAATACAAGGGAATACCATCACTATAAATCGTAAAAAACTAGATGCATAAAATTTGGTGCATAGGTTTAGTGTATAAAATTATTCTCATCAAACTTTGAACCAAATTTGTCAAACAATTTACTATTTTCCTGTCAGTTCCTTCCTTTGTATGCATGTAAGCGTAATAACTAATAAACGCAATGATTTAAATCAATGAAACTTTGTCGGGGATTTTGTACCGAAAAGTATAGTTTCGTGTCAAATTTTGGTTTTAAACATCAGAAGAAAAGGCGTCAAAAATTCACATAATAAATTCAGCAAAAAAAAATCTAGTCCAAAAGTCTATTTTTGAAACTATCGTTCACCAATGCCATGCAAGGTATTATCGGCTGTATCCAAAGTCTCTAATGTTATGAGGAGGAAGAGGTGTAAAATCTTTTCGGAGAGTATGTGAGAAAGTTTCGGGGAGACTACTGCCGCTGGTTTCATAAAGAAAATGTGATTAAACTAATAATCTAAATACTTTAATACACTTTTTACCATAACATCTGTTATGGATTTTAAAGAATGCCTTTCAAGGAATAAGTATGAAGTAATTTAACGCTTAACATGCTTGTGAAGGCTCTGAAATCGTAACTACATTTATGCGTAATGTTTTACAATTTTATTGAAAGTTTTAAAATAATAGTTTTGAATTTAACAATAAAAAAGAAATTTACTGAAAATAAATTGTTGATTATTCATATTATAGACAGCGTGTAGCAAGCGTACATATCGATTGATTTAAAATGTTAGTGCTATATTTTGAATAAAGCTACTTACATCTGAATGCATGTATATGAAATAACCAATGTGCAACGATAATTTCGTATGCACTAGACGCATAGCGGTGATTATCACCAGATATCACACGGAAGATTCACTGTCTAAATTTTTAGATTAATCCCAGTGACCAACATTTTCTGACTAGTTTTTATCGATGCAATGAAAAACATTCGTGGTCTTACCCAACGTCAGCCATTTTATACAGGAGAAATAGGATAAGACTTGGATGTTTTAGGGAGACTACTCCCGCTAATTAGTATTTTTATCTTTCACTTAGACTAGTCTTAATTTATGAAACCTATCAATGATTAAAATTGCTTCCTTAAGTCAAGTAACTGAATGATTTAAATAAACAATTCGGCCTAAAAATTGTTTATAGTCTATTTTTTTAGTGTTTGTTTTGTTGTTAAAATTGTTTATAGTCTAATTGTGAGCTATTTTTGGACAAAAGCATAAAATATACCTAAAAATAATTAAATTGTTATAAAAATTTTAATATAAACTAGTCGCTTTTGACGACCAATGCCATGATTACGAGATGGAAATTTTTTAATTAGGTATTGTGTGTAACTATCACAATGATTTCCCCAGCAAAATATTTTAAATATGCTTTTTACGCTGATACTTTTTGATAAATAAATAAATACAATTTTAAAAGCCTTTTATTGCTCTGCTAATTATATTACAAATTTTGTTAATTTTCTGTTTATATTTTAATTTACCAATTATATCACAGGAAAGAGAAGCAGTGAGGAAAAACAAGTGTAATTTAAATATCTGCACCACTAAAGAATTTTAAGACTCATATTTACATTTTGGTGACCATTTTCGTCTGTTAATACGTTTTAAAAATAGCATTAAGAGTCAGCTATAACTACACAAGAAACAATAGTATGCAATCATAAGATCTAGATCTAATGAGATTTGTATCTAACAATGTGAACTTTAGTGTAATTTTGAATGATTTTTGCACCATGCAGGCCATATTTCGCATGTTGAATTTTCTCATGTTGCAATTTTTATTTGATATCCAACTTATAAACATTATATAAAAATCATATACTAATTGATTTTTGGTTCAGCTATTTTTCGAAAATAAAATCGAATAAATTAATTGATATAAATGGATATAGTCTGTCGAATGTAAAGTGAGTTTCAGTTATGTATGTACATTTTTTTAATAAAATGAACATATCTCAGCTTTTTTTCTTTTTTGTATATTTTGCAATAATACAGAATTATATAATTTTAACAAAAAATTATGGAAGTATTCCCATTATTTAAAAGTAAAATTAGTGATTGCTTAGTATAAAGGATGAACTGCATTTGAAAATCCATAAATCAAACGAGAATGCTGCTGCAGATATCTGGATTTTGCAAATATTTGATCCTAGATAGAGATTTAATTTACTTTAATTAACTTTGGAATTTTATATCGTATTCGACAAAATATATACATCACTGCCCTTATTTCTTTTTTTTCTTCTTTTTTCTTTTTCTTTTACATTTTACAAGCTAGTACAAAAGAAATATGATTTTTGAAAAATTGCAGAATAAGTGTGTGAATCTTCTGAACTGAAAAACCGAACTAACGGAGTGAAACTAAAAAGGGCGTTAGTTGCATTTCTTCTCAATAATCTTCATCTATAAATCGGTAAATCGAACAAGAGTCAGTCCTAGAGAATCGGATCCTGCTAATAGTTGTCACCAAGCATAGAACAGATTGATACTTATGGCTTATGACACATACGTGACTGGCATGAAATATTAAGACGTCTTTTATTAGAATACACGTGCTGTGATGTAAATCCGAGACCAGATGAATATTAATTCTCCACTGAAGGAAATCCGGAAACAGAAAGTGAGAAGGAGAGGATACAATTCGACCTCGAACTTGAAAATGGCCGAACCACTCAATCATAACTTTCGAAATGGCTGGCACCACGTGACTGGAATTTCACGAGACACCTTGAGCAACGAAATGGCGCGTGTTTCGAATAACAATCACCGGCAGAAAAGGAAGATCGAACCGTCAGAGAAACGTTCCAGATCCTGAGATGGTTGAATAGTCTTTCAAAGAGCAGTGACCTGCCCGCTTGCAAACTCGGAATTCGCTCGGTCTTTACGCTGGAAAAGACATTTTATTTCGCTTCTGCAACCGGTTATGTTAAAAGTCTTGGATGAGAAAGAAAGAAGAAACTGGCAAATGTTTGAATCCGCGGTGGGTACTGAATTCAGTTTCAAAATTTAGTAGATCATAAATCAAAATTTTATATCGTAGCTTTCTGCCTTGCGTGAGGCGTCTGGTATTTTCACTTGTTTTCTGTTCCAGCGAGTAGTAACATCCTTCGACGCCTTCAGGCAGCGTTGGCATGTCCAAAAAAAGATTACCATAACACATCGCTTCGGGCAGTGAATCCGAGATTAAGATTGGGATTTTAAATGTTTTGTTCATGGGAAAGTGGAGCGAATTGGATACTGAGAAGCAGGGTTTCAACTTTTGCTTACGTCTTCTTTATGACCAGAAAATAAATTTCAATGCTCCTTTCGGCTTGAGTTTTTATCTTGTTATTTATATTTTGTTTTGTACTGATAAGAAAAGCTCTAATTGCGTTACGATTAGTTTGAATAAAAATGTTTCACATTATTAGTTGTTTTATTTTGAACTAGCCGCCTTTGGCGACCAGCTGGTTCGCCATGTGTAAAGCGTTCTAAAATTTTCAATTAAATCACATATTCATTAGCCTTGAAGTAATTCCGGGCATTGATTGACCTGAAACTAATATTTTCTTTAAGATGATGGACGAAAACTTCTAAAAGTAAATCTTTTCCTAATAATATTCTTTAATTTTATAAATCAGTCATTTTTAACCATCAGTTATGCTTTCAAAATATTAAAAAAAAATTCGATGATGTTGCCAAAATATTAAATGTTTTTTTAAAGAAAGCGAGAAAGGGGAAAAAAATTATTGAATTAATGATCCAGATATTGCAAACGATTACATAAATATGCCATTAAGTCGGGATTTCAATGCATATACTGTCTAAATTCAATCAGGTTTACCGTAAATAAAGAAGATTTGTTGAGTTAATGATATAGATATTGCTTTGCTTTGCATTTATTTTTTAAAGAAAATATCACATTTTATATTTCTTTTATTTTATCCAGTCACGTGCTGAAAGTTGCATTTCTTTAGATTTATTTTGCGATGATAATTTTTTTTTTTATTTGAACTTCCGGCATTCTTTTATTTTATCCAGTCACGTGATAAAAACATGGTTAAAATATTTCTTTAAAAATTCGTTAAAAATAGAAGCTTACGTTGTAAATTAAACAACTGATTCCGGACCTCCAAGGTATACATGTACCAAATTTGGTAGCTGTAGGTCCAACGGTCTGGCCTGTAGAGCGCCAACACACACACACACACACGCACACACACACACACATTGAGTTTTATTATAAGTATAGATAAAAGTGTATTTCATATTATTGAAATTGTTTTGCTTTTTCACACACATACTTATGTATAAAAAGATTGTAATAGCCAAAAAGAATTCAAAATTTGGCATTTATATTTTAAGGAATCTCCTTTAATATTTCAAGGTTAAAAGTCAACACAATAATTGAAAATGCCAACAACTAGTCGGATGAAATTAGTTTTGCAATCAATGCACTAGAATTGCAGAATTATATTAAATTTTAGACAAAATATTCATACAAGTTGATTTTTTTGGAGGTCTATTGATTCATATATACATAAATTCGATAGTAAAAAGCACAATTAAGTGGATGGGGGAAGGGGAATTTTAGCATATACCTTTTGTACCTAAAATGCTGTTCAATTTTGATAAAATCTGCCAAAGGATAAGCTATTGTTTATGTGGTTTCCTATGTATATATGGGCTTAACAATTCAAAAAGACATTTAAAAAAACGGATTACATTTGTCATGTAATTACAATGCCAAAATTGGATATTTATATAAAATGTTGCATTACATCAGTCAAAGGACAGTATAAAATACACCTCCTCGATTCCTTCCCAATAAAATTAAACAATGAAATTGCTATTTCATAGAAAGTTTGAGGGGAGATCAAATTTTATCTGTTTAAAATTATTACTTCGTTGCTTTTGTTTACAATTTATTAATTCATGTATTTTTAATAAATTAATTAATGCAGTAATAATTAACATATCAATATGGCTTTTAAAAATAAAGGATTTTGTATCCAAATTTGATATCATACAGTAATTTTTAGGTATAAATTATAAATAATTTGGTTATAGTTTATTAAGAAATATTGTTTACTCAGAATATTAATTTATTATGAATTTTTCAGGTATATGAGTTGAATTTGGATTTTTTGACTGAAAGTTTTTTAACTTGATTATTTGTTTTTTATTTATTTGA
>JAPMOQ010005166.1:492540-551171 GCA_026543055.1 Argiope trifasciata | reverse complement strand
AAAAATAAATTTTTTGCGGATAATTACAATTTTTTACATTAAAACAAACAGAAAAGTTTAGTTTAGTTATATTAACGTTCCGTTTAATGCAACACTAGAGTTATTTTGAGAGGAAAAAGGATAGAATAATTTTAAAGTTATTTCACATCTTATCTGAGATTGAAGAAGCAAAATTTGACTTTAAGAAGACTTCATTTCAATACCTTAGATTAAAAATGTTTGATATTTTTGAAATCGGTGGAGTAAAAATGTTGATTTCTTCAATTGAGAGCATAAAACACTATTTACCTGTTGGAGAAATGTTTGATGCTTTGATTTTGCACTTGTAACATGTAACATACATGTAACATACAACATAAAGATAGACACAGACTTAAAAATTGAAAATTCAAGAAAATTTGCTTACATAACTACTGAGATGATACAATTTTTTTTTATCGATGTATGAAACATGTCAACAGGAAAAAAAATGTTAAGAAAAAGTTTTGTTTCTAAACTTATTATTCACTCAGAAATGAATTGACTCTGCCAAGTGGATTTGATTGACATACAATCTTAAGCAGATAAGGAATTTAGGTTTATTCTGATTTGCCAGGAACATTTAACAAATTTTTCTTACTACTTCTATTTTAGAGGAAAAGTACGAAAGAGGTTTCTTTGCCAGTAATTGATATCTTCTTATTTTTAGAGACTCCTTGTATACTGTATTCTAGAAGTGAGTACGCAAATCCCGTTATAGAGCAGTTATATACCTGTTGTCCAGAATTGAAAACTGTTCATGGGAAGCCTCGATGCAGTCAGTCGCAAGGCTTGACTGACAGGGCCAACCAAGACATAGAAATTGTATTGGTTTCTTGGATGAAGGATAATAAAACTACAAATTAGTCCAATAGTCTTAGTTTTGTCCATTTCATTGAAAAGGAAACTCTACATTCAAGAATTAACCAACCAAGAGTTAGAATGACAATCACAACCTTGCCATCAGATATTATAAAAAATATCGAAGATGAGGAGGAACTACAGAAAATTTTCGAGGATGTGAATGCAGAAGAGCATGAAACTAAATTAGACAATCATATATGCATATGCTTGCTTGTAAGACAACTAACATTTTTCTAATTAGAAAGGAAGCCAAAGAAATTTGAATAAATCAGTCTAAACAAATGAAAAAGATCTTCGATGCAACACATCCAGAATTTGATTTTGGAGGTGATATAGTAATTGCCATTTCAGATGTTGATAGAAAAAAAAAAACTGACTTGTGAAATCTCATCGATGTGCTGTTTGAAAAACATTAAGATGGCCTGTACGAAAGATAGAGATTTGAACAAACTGTATTCGAAGGAAGAAATTATATTTAAACTTAAGGTATCAGACTACGTCCGAAAGTAAATTTTTGAAAAATTGGATTCTTTCAAAACTATTGATGGTTTTTAGATGTATTGTTAATTATAAACACTAGGAAAACAAAAAATTATTTAAAAATATAACACATGTTGAGAAGCAAGAAGCTTTGTAGTAAATTTTAATGAAATTTAAATAGAACGGTTAACAATCTACTCAAAATTGTTTTGCAGCAACTTTATTTTTCCTTGTACACAAATTCTAGAATATAATGATGAATGAAATGAGCCAAAATCTAAGAAAAAGTTTCAGATGCAAGGAATTTATGAATAAAAATATACGTATATGTGAATTTTTTCCATAAATTCACAACTTGATTTTTATAAAAACATCTATAAATGAAAGAATATTTCACCAACAATAAATATTTTGGTTCATTTCATTGCCCATATTATTTAAAACACACGCTGAAATTTTTAAGTAAATGTCTCTATTAGTTATTGAGTTATCATTTAAATGTTGAAGAATTTTTATGAAAAGTCATGTTTTGAGAAAATTGAAGACAAATTTTAGCTAAAAAAAAAGATTTATTTAAAATTCTCCTGGTTATAGGTCAGGCCTTCCTATTCCTAGAAGAGGTAAACTGTTTTGGGAAAAGGAAAGTCTGAAGTACAAGAAATAGTAATAAGAAGAAAAATTCGGCAATGTGGTCGATAAGCAATGTTTTTAACGTAGTCGGATGTCTTAATTAGTTCAGCATTTATTCAATAAATATATGATTATTACTTATATTAACTTGATAAGTATTTATGCAGTAGACTACAGCTAGTCATGTTTGAAACAAATTTTATACAAAAATTCAATGTAATCACTGATTTTAAGATATTAATTCGATGTATTGCTTTTCTTGACTCGAGAACGATTACAGAATCGGAACATTTTGCTGAGAAAAACAGCAAGAAAAAGAATTGTAAGAAATGGACAAAGTTTTAGCCAACTATTCTTGTGAAAAAGATTGATCTTCAAAGAGATTCAAGGATTGTTTCTGTATGAAAAAGGGTACTTTTTTCAATTCTTAGTCACAGCAGTTTGACATAGGGAAATAAGTAATTTGTAATAACTGTGTGGTATTAAATAATGTTCAACAATACTAAACACATTATTAGTAAGTATAGTTTAATACAATAATTTTGGATTAAATTGTATTGTCTAACAAATCAGTCAAAACACGAAAAAATGGGTTTCCCCTTGCGCTGCCAGTTAGAACGCATTTTACCCAGTTAATTCGGGTTTTTTCAAGCGCTGTCAGTTAATTAGCGTTTTCCCTAGAGCTGTCAGTTATAAGTTAATCGGTGTTTTGACTAATTTCGAGTTTTCCCTGTAACATATATCTGTATGCACGTATATTAAGGAAATTTTTTGCATATTTAGTAGGAAAGCAATAATTTAACTGAAATTGTTTATCTTAATCTTGGAAAAATTAATCTCTGATTAACATAAAGGCATTATCATAATCATTCTAAAATTTAACCAGATATTAAAAATAGGCTTAAAGCTTCACTAATTTCTGAAAAAAAAATTCTGAATTAGGTTTTTTTTTATTATTATTTCATATAAAAGTTTTACATTCATTGATACTTTTAATTCTTAGAATTCTTAAGTCCAAGAATTTTTCAAGAATTAAGTATAATTGTTGTTTGGATTTTTTTTTCTTAAAATGAAATATTTGATAATCCCTTGATGAGGGGATGAATATATTTCTCTAAGATAATTGAAAATGAATTTAATTTTTTTTCTATTCCCCTCTTAATATTTTTTCAGTTATAAAATATTCAGAATCTCACAAATATATGGGTGTCTTAAAGAGCAATTCTCTAATTTTTATAAAGAATTTAATCATATAAAATTATGCTTCTTAAAAATTTGTTCACTATTTTTTCTGTATGGAAAGTTTGCTGCATTAAACTAGTAAGAAAATGGGGAATTTTAAATAAGGGATATTAAGAAAATTGGAAGTTAAAACAATTATTCGGTAAATAAGTCAGTTATTCAATTTTTTAAAATCTTGTCTAGTTTCTTGCTTGTATAAATAACGGGAAAAACTTTTAAAAAAAGGTTGATAAATAAAAATGAGCAATGCCAAAATGTCCTCGGTAATTTGTTGGAGAAAAGGATGTATACTTTTTGTCGCAATTTTTCACTACATTGTAAGAAAGAGTCGAAACGTGACCCACGTATGAAAACAGTAAATATCATATATTTTACATTTTTATATTTATCATATATTTTTTGTTCAATAAAAAATATTCAGCAAGAAATTGCAGAAATTTCATTTCTAGAGATGAAAACAAACTTGCATTATAAAAGTAAATATACAATATAGAATTTAATGTATTTATGATGAAATAAAAACATGGCATTACTCTGTATATTCCATGAGATTCATTGCAGATGTCTTGATAAAATTTAAAAGAACTTTGATCTCTGTTCCTATTAATTTCTTCTCTCTTTGTAATAATTTTTCTAAAAATTAATCTCAATCATAGAAGTGAAAAATGGTGTTGAATTCCATTTAACTACATGTATAAATGGATGCTGCAGCTAAAACAATAAAAACTGTTGTTGCAAAAATGTGTAAAAATGTTTCAAAAATTTATTGAAATAATAATGAAATAAAACTTTTATCAATGAAACGCTAATATTTTTATAATTTTGTGAATAATGTCAAGACAATAATAATTTTTGATGTCTTCTGTACAATTTAAGCTATTTAAGCTAATTTAAGCTATTGTGAAAAAATGTAGACAGTTCGATTAATTTATAATTAAAAATTTGAAAAACCACTTCTTGCTGGAAACCTATCAGTAACAAGTAAATATGTGTCAAATTTAGTAATTTTAAGTCCAACAATTTTCTAAGTGTAATTTTTAGAATGATTTTTGCATTTTTTTTGTCACATTTATGAAATTTATAGATAATATGCCAATTTATAAAAAAATCATTATTATAGCAGTTGCATTACTCTTTCTTCTCTTTTGGATAATAGATGGCGTAGTTGATTAGGTATTTGATTTGTGCATTCGATTGCAATATTAATAAGATGGTAGGCTGTTAAGGTGTGCGCACGTTGATGTTTTGTCTTGTTTTTCGTATTTTATATGAAATGTAATTAATAAAAAATTCCCGAAAACAGAGGTCATGTTGCTTCCACTGCATAGATCATAATGATCTTTGTTCCATCACGCGATAAAAGGATTTAGCATCTAATTAGATGATGTCATCAAATATGATTTTGAGCTGAGTATTATCTTTTATAAAAAAAAAAAAAGAATTCAAGAGAATTACATAAATTTTATCCTTTCTGAGGGTTAATTAACAACAAATTCATAGAAGGCATTAGTCACTTTATCAATATAAAGAAGTAATTAAATATGAT
The DNA here is from genome assembly GCA_026543055.1 of Argiope trifasciata. NCBI lineage: Eukaryota > Metazoa > Arthropoda > Arachnida > Araneae > Araneidae > Argiope > Argiope trifasciata. Next base: position 546,391 of record JAPMOQ010005166.1, on the reverse strand, counting down.
TATTAATTATTCATTCGCAAGGTTATGGTAAATAATTTTAGCTCAGATACGAATCAAAACATGAATTTTTCATAAATAAGATCTAAAACGAAAACTATTTTTGATGCAAGATCAGAGATATCTGTTATGTCAGGGATGCCAAAACTATTTGGTTTGAAATTTCCACAATCGAAACAAACAAACGTCAGGCAAATGTCACCTCGTTTTCATTTACCTAGAAAAACAAATTGCATTTTCATTATGGCAAAGAGAGCAAGGTCTTCCACAAAGGAGTGTCTAGCACGCTTGAATTCGAACGTTCTGCTTGTTTACTCTTCCCAAAAACTGCTTTTCAAGAATGTTATTCATAACTATTCCCGTTAAAATGGAAAAAGGATATACCATTCTCTCTTTTTATTTTTACTTTCTCGGTTACGAAGGATATATAGAGAAAGTAAAGAGCACGTTTAAAAAATTTGGTCAAGAGATTTTGAATGGTACCCTCATTTCAGACCTCCATGTTTGAAAAAAATACTTTCATTTAACTTGTTTATTATTTTAAAAACGTGTATTTTATAATCAATTTTTTACATGTGGTTTGAAATTTAACACACTTGTATGAAATTGAAATTTTAACTATTGCAAAGATTCTATTAATCTCTTAAATAAATAATTTTTTATTCAGTACATGAGGTATTATATAGCAGTATATTTAGGGGAAAATTGATTTATTGAATGTACATTATTTATAATAACGAATTTTAAATTCAAGAATAAACAAAGAATAATTATGAATAAAATATTATACCGATTCATACAGAAATGGAATTGTGTTTTTAAATACTATCTTTGTTAAGGTTTATTTATATTAACGTCCTGTTTTAAAGCAAGACGAGGGCTATTTTGGGACGAACCTCATAATTTTGAACCAAGGTCAGGTGACGAGGATGACACCTGAACTGGCACCCCCTCTCCACACCACGCCACACCAGCGGGAGGACGTTTGGCCTGACAGATTTAACGTGCAAGAGACCCCCTCACACGACGGTTATTCGGTGGAATCGAGTCTCGAACCTGAAGCCCTCCGGTTCCGAAGCCGAGACCTTACCACCGGGCCACCGCGGCCCCCTATTTTTGTTCAGAAAAAGTAGAATGGGTGTGATTCAAGATAGGTGGTTTGAAGAAGAGTCATAAAATTTGGAATAAAAATACTGAGAATTCTAAAATGCTCCCCAGAGTGAATTTTTAAGTAAATTTAAATTACAGTTTTTAATTGATTAAAAATTAAACTATACTATGTTAATGTTTCTCTAAGGTAACTTCGAAAAATATTTGATTACACCAAACATCATTTAAAATTCAATTTACGCCATTTTAAAGTTCCAAAAATTATGTTTTTAATCATGCAATTTTAAGTGGAGTTTCATTTTTTTTCAGAATATCGAAAAATATTTTTAAAATACTTTTGCACAGTTTAAAATTTTTTTTTCACGTTATTGTGAGAAATACAAATAGTTTTCATTGTGATATCAAATATTTAACAGCGTGTTATTCGTCCATAATTGAAAATTGAGAACTGACGATTCCATTTATTAATTGCGTAGTTAATATGAGGAATCAGAAAGTGAAATTGCATTGCTGTGAAATGCAACTTACAATTTGAAATAGATTATCTAGGTATCTAAGTTTTTCAATAGGACTTAACGATTATATTATGAATGTTCATATACACAATAAGTATAGCAGAAGTAAAATTGTTAAAATAAGCAGCTTTGAAATATTTTGCAGTTAGTTACCTAGGCCACTCACAAGGATCTTCTGTATGTTGATTTTTAAAATTACCATTGATCTAATAAATTTGTAAAAATTTTCAAAATCTATGAACAATAAAACATAACAATAATATTAAAAAATTACTCCTAAGGAATATAGATAAAACCTTTTATTAAATAACAAGTGAGAAAAATTCGGAAAATTCCTTATTACCTTTTTCGTTGATGTATTATAAATATCCTCAAATTTGTGTCAAATGTAAAAAAAAAAATCAGTTTTCCTCTATCTCTCTTTAGTAAAATTTTTAAATCTGGAATGAATAATGCTTCCTATTAAACTATGGTCCCTATATTTGAAAAACATTTCTCGGATCCGAAAAAAAGTTATACGAATACTTTTACCATTCATATTCTATATTATTTTAATCATTATTTTAATTTATTTACACGTTAGAATTTATTAAAATCAAGCTGAATATTTTCGTTTTTGAAAAAGTTTTCTCCAATTTATACTTAAAACAATTTTTAAAAAATAGAGAAATCAAAGGGAAAATGTCGTGCATTTGTCATCCATTGTTAAATATTGCTTTTATATTAAAAATCATTTTCTTCATTGACTAATAGAGCTAGACATTATCGACGAGTACATACTAAAATTTCATAACAAGATTGAAAACAGCATTTTCAAATGTTTTAAGAAATCGGATATTCTGGATGTATTGAAAAAAAAATTCTGTTGGTAACAGAGAACAAAACAGGATATGTAAGAGCAAAACCATGTATGATAATTAAAAAATACATTTTTATATTCAAAAAAATCATTACAAAAATGAGAAAAAGAAAATGTTTTTGTGGTTTTTATGTATGCATCGATGGAAATATTAAAGATATTTAAAAACGCTTAAAGTATTCGCATCATTAATCAAATACAAACCCCGAAATCGGTAAAGATTTTTTTCCAGATTACAATCAAACCTTGAATAAAAAACGTTCGAGAATTTCCTAAATTTAGAAGTCATAAATTGTCGGTCTTCAAGGCTTTGTTTCGATTATGAACAATCTAAAAGTTACGTTGTGCTTGCGATGATTCGAAAAATCAGACAATAATCTCCATCAGTTCCTGTAGTAAAGCAATATTGAAATAAAAATAATTGTATCAATGACATTGTGTCCTTTAAAAAGCTATTTCTACTAATAAATGCTAATGGAGAATGTGTGTATGTGCGAATATTTTGGCGTTTAGACGATATTAAACCTGGAGTTACCAAATTTGGTGCAAATATACTTTGACAAATCGAGCTGGGCAACTAGAAATTATTTTTTAAAAAATTATTAGAATTTTAATGAATTAAAAATTAAGCGACATTATGTCGTTTTCCTCTCATAGCTGCAGAAGACATCACAATTCAAAGATAAATTTTACACTTTCAAAATTTAAAAATATGTATATTAAATTATTTAATTAACGATTCAACCATAATTAATTAACTATAATTAACAAGTTAACTATAGTGCAGTTTTTAAAATTCTATTTTCAATTAATTGTAAAAATATTTTTAGCTTATTTCACTGCACATTTCTTCATTGCCGTAAAAAAAAAAATCGCAAATTACTTTTATTATTTCCACAATTCTTTCAACTTGGATTTTTCTACCATTAAGATATGAAGATCATATTTCAAGATATTTTTATACAGAAATAAATAAATATTATTTTGATGAAGTGTAAAGATAGGGATTATTTTTCCTTGATGAATTTGTTTCTTTTTAAAGAAAGAACAGAAAGACTTTTTTTTGTATTTCATTATATTTTAAATTAGGAATTAAATTCTCCTGAAAATAAGCATAAAAACTTTTTAAAATTCGAACCTTTTTTAAATATTTAAGAAAGAAAGTTTTTATATCAGTTGAAGCTAAATCTTCCTTTCCAAACTAAAATTAAAATTTTAAGCGATATGATAGAATATTAGGAAGATGCAAAGCACAATGATCAGAATGATAATAAATTATACATACATAATACATGTAAGCAAAATCTATTTGAAAATATTCTAAATATATACTCTTGTAAGATTTTTTCATGATTTTTAAAAATCATAAGATACTGTCTAGATGCATTATATGAGGTATCCTTGTATGGAAACAAATTAATTTGAATGTATCAAGAAGGACTTCTTGGATTTTTGCACATGAAAAATATTGGTTTTTTTCCCTCTCAAAGGAAAATATTCAAGCTATACTAAAAAAAAAAAGTAAGATAACTTTTTTTGAATATGGCTTGATAAAGCTCATATGGCAAAATGATTTATACTCTCAAGAATGTTAATAATATTTTAATAGTTTTTAATTTAAAATTTTTAACAGTTTTTTTATATGAGCTAAGAATAAATATTATTGTAAATCTTATAAGTTTATATAATAAGCCATTTTTTCATTAAAATATATAAATAATTTCTGTAAATAAAATCAAGAACTATTCATTCATTTTCCACTGTGTTATTTAAACTTCTTCATTGAACTCGAAACTTAAATTTCTTATTTGAACTTGAAAAATGCTTCAGAAAAATGATATTTTACGTTACGGAAAGGTCGCAATCGTTAAATATTTTGCAAAAAATATTCATCGTAATATTTTTTATTTTATATCGATACATACAATCTTTTATCATTATATAATTTAATAATAATGTGCAGTATAATTTGAAGAAAGCTTGAAAAATAAAACTTAATAGGAACTATATTTGAAGGAACTGAAACATTTTTAACGCAACAAGAGAGAAAATATATTTTGTATTACATAACTAAAACCCAATCGTCTATAAAATAAACTTTCATTCGCAAAATGTTTCTTTTTTTTTAAAGAGATAGTAAAATTATCTTGGTAAATAAAGATTCCCTTATAACAAAAACCGATTTACGTCCTTCTAAAATCAAGGCATAATAACATGTTTAAAAAAAAACTGTACATGAAATAAATTTTCAATTACTCAGAGGTGAATTTTCTGCTTTACGGATTATTCTCTTGGAAAAAAATAATCTCAATGACAAATCCAAAGAAAGATCTTTTTTAAACACATACACAAAAAGAGTAATTTTTTTTTCAATATAGATTATTATGTTTTTCGCTTTTTTATAACACACACTTTTCCACGGTATTTGGAAATTTACTATGCTTTGAATTTAAGAAGAATGTATATAATTTTTGAAAAATTGAGATCAACTTTTTAAAATTTATTGACATTGTTTGACAGAATAAGTTACAAGTTTATAAAAATGCGATTGAAATCAATATCCAAAAACTTTTATTTGAAAAACTCTACCTACAGCAAATAAACAGCTGATTTAGAGTTAAATTTTTAGCTTTTCAAAATCCATTGAAAAGTATCTAGTATCTATCTTATATAGAAATTTTCTCAGTATTGTAGTTAAAGTATTTTCAAAATATTTTAAGCTTGAATATTGAAGTGAAAATTGTGTTTTATGAAGTCCAAGAAGTGGTATATATCAATTTTATAATATGAAAACCAGATTAAATAAATATAATAATTTAATGAATAGGAATGTATTTTATTTTTGAAGCAAAGAGAAGAAGGAAAATTTTATATACAGCAAATGCAATTCATTATTTCAAGCTAAAATAATAAAAATGAACTCTAAAAAGAAAAAGAAAAAAGATTATTTTGAATAGAAATGTAATATTTTCCCATTTCAAGTTACAATAATGGGTTTGAATTGCAAGATTCAAGTTTGAACCAATAGATGGCAGCATCAACTAAATTCCGCTAGAAAGGAAATGCAGATAATTCCTAATAGATGGCGACAGAAAGAAGTTCGGTAGAAATAAGAAATGCTTACGAAATGTGTCATCCGCACGAATTAAATACAAAATTTTTTTAATCAATTTTATACCAATCTAATAAAAATATAAGTGTTCCATATTCAAGATGAAAATTTACAATCAGAGAAAATGAAAGGCGGGAATTTTTATACCCTAAAATTAGATTTTCGGAAGTTTTTATAAAATAAATGACATTTCATTCTCTTTGCTGTTTCTCAAATTTCTGTTTGCTTCAAAATGGAAATGTGATAGCGAATTTTGGAACTTAAAGGCTCTAGGCATTGCACGAAACAAGCCATCCGTTTGAGTAAAATGATCAATTTACTTTCCAGTGTCTATATATATTTCAGTCATTAAATCTGTTAATGATCATTTGAGCTGTGTTTTTAATGTTAATAATATGGAATATGTAGAACATATATCCATTGTGAAATTTTAAAAAAACCCACTTGTTATTATTCATTTATTGTTATACACAACAAGGAATACTCGAATGAAAAACTGTTGAAGAAACAAAGGTTGGGTGGTGGTTTAGAGTCAAATTACTTTCATTACGGTGGCGATGTCTATTAATACTCAATCATGTACAAATTACAAAAACATATCCAAATAATTTTCACGTTTTAAAAATGATGTTTATCTAATTTAATTCATTTTGACTTCCACAATGTGTTTTGATTTAAATAAAACGCGCAATTTCTTATAGCGAATGAAAGTAAAATTTATTTCATTTTATATCCTTTTTCCTCTCGTGATTACAATAAAGAAGGTTCAAAGACAAAAAAGTTAAAGAAATTTAAACTATTAATTGCATAAATAATTTTCAGGGACTTCATACCTACTTTAAATGTATTTCGATAGTTCTTAGAAAAGTTTTAAAAAGTATCTAAAGTTGTCAAAAAAAATATGTTTTTACGTGTTTGCTTAGCAAAACTGTATAGTTAAATTTCATGTTACTAAAATTTAAATTAAAGAAATAATTTGAATTGTTCAATTACTCATCCAAAATATATCTTTGTGAATTTTTTATCTATATTTTCCCTTTTCTTTTCAAATGCCAATAATGCATACGACCAAATCGGTTACTTAAATTAATTTTTTACTTGTTGTATTTTCATAACAGGAACATAACTTCTAAATAACTTTATGCATTCTTCCTTACTTTTCTTAGCTTATGCTATTTGTAATGAATAAAAAATATCATTCTGTTGAAATTAATTTTTTATAGTTCATTAACTAAAAAATCAAATTATGTCTGCTGTATTTTTCTTTTGCTATTCCTGGATTATTACTATTTAATTTTTTCTTTATTAAATGCAAAATAGACACGTTTTAGTTTTTTTTATATTAACGCCCCGTTTTAAAGCCACACAAGGGCTATATTGGGATGGACCTCGTAATTTTGAACCAAGGTCAGGTGACGAGGACGACACCTGAACTGGCACCCCCCTCTCCACACCACGCCACACCAGCGGGAGGACGTTTGGCCTGACGGATTTAACGTGCAAGAGACCCCCTTACACGACGGTTCTTCGGTGGAATCGAACCTCGAATCTGAGACCCTCCAGTTCCGAAACCGAGACCTTATCACCAGGCCACCGCGGCCTGCAAAATAGACAAAGCTTAATATTTAATTTAAGAGAGAGTAATGTTCTGTTTAATTATTTCATGAATGAAAAGATCTCTTTCACCTATAAACCACTACAAAAATTGAAAGAGATTCGAACCTCAATTCCGAAACATAACATCACGATAATTTTTAAGGCATCATTCATCAGTTTTCATATTACTTTTTGAAATTCATTTTGATCATTGAATGATTACGTCCGTATAAAAATAAACTTGATTTAACAGCAATGGGACCGAGTGGGAAACAAAATTAAAACAATGAAAGGTACTTCAGAAAAATATATTTAAAAACATTGTGAAAATTTTATCAAAATTAAAGAAAGCATTGTACGAAAAAGGCTATTCACTGGGCAACAATCTTTTAGAGAATTTTAAAGTTGTATAAAAATAGATTGTGTATATTAATATTCTATAGTTAGTGTGTATTAAAGTTATTTAATCCAAAAAAAAAATTAAAAAGAGAAATAATTGTGTGCCAAATTTGATATTCACAGTATAACATTCTTCTCAGTGGAATGCTTAAAATATTTTTTGCACCGTAACATCACGTACGTCATCTTAATTTACAAATTAAGTGCCAGCCTATAAACACTACAATGTTAAAATATTAAAGATATTTTCGTAATAAAACACATTATACTTATTAGTATATAATATATACAAACAAGAAAGTAAATACCGAAAAATTCAAATTTTAGATTTTTTCTAATCTTTAGTTTTCAAACTTCCCTAAATATGAAAGTCTTATGTGTCTATCTCGAAAATGTTTTGAACTGAACAGATGAAATAGAAAAAATGGTTTTTAAACAAATTTGTAAACCTCGGTGAAGTTTCGAAACGAAATCCATTCTGAGAAAATCTTTCGGTCTAATTGTTCGAATATAAGCTGACTCGATATCTGCAAAACAAATAAACTAGATGAATAAAGTTTAATGCAGAAATTTAGCATCTAAAGTGAGATTTCTATCAATGTGAAACATAATCTTACAAAGTGTGACTGTCTGTTCTTTCACAAGAAAATAAAAACAAGGATTTAAATGTACAAAATTTGGAATGTGGTTTTGTGACTACATTTGCAGGTTAGCATCAAATTTTAGTTTCAACAATTGGGAGTAAAGCACTCAAAATACACATTCAGTTTTCTAATGCTTTTGTATTAACCACTTTTTTAAGCAAATATTTGATAAAAAAAGTAGTCAAGCCTGTTAATTGCGATATTATGCTCCTTCATTCCTATTTTTTGACAAATGCTGAAACAATATAAAAGCTTTATTAAATTTTTTGACGGAAAATGTTTTCTTATTTATTGTTATTATAAATATACTACAAATTTCACCATCTGTACTTTGAAATTACTTCATATAAATTTATTTTCATTTCTCTATTTGAAGTGAATGTAGTTGGTCACTATAAAATTAGATTCTATTGAGAATTTAATCAGGGATTATTTTAAAGATGTTTGTATTAAGGATATTAAAAGTATGGCTGTCGTAAACTTTGTTGAAGTAAATCATCCAACTACACTCGCTTTGATAAAAAGATAAGACGAATATAGAAAATATATTGAAATTTGAAGCTCTTAACAAGCTAATTAACTCCTAGATATTGAAGGTTCATTATGCATAAAAGGAAAAAGAATCCAAGATTAATAGAAACTTTAAACAAAATTAGGTAGAAAAAAATTTGCAATGCAAGTAAACCCTGAAACTGTTACAAAAACTATCAGGACATGCAAATATAACAAGGAAATTCATTAAAGAAGGAAGAAGAAAGTTGCAACAGAATTTTACAAAATCTATGCTAGAGAAAGATATATCGTTCTAGAAAAGCATCATAGAGGATAAATTAAAATTTAACAAAAATTGGACTAATAGCTGTGGGAAAGAAAACTCCTTGACTTTAGTATATTTGTTCCAAAGTTATCAAAGCTCCACAAGTACATAAATCCAATGAAAATGTGTGGTATGAACCAAAGAACAAAACCAATATTAACAGAGAATTATTATTATATATTATATACAATATTAACAAAATTGAATAATATTACACAAGAAAATTAATTTAATCCTTCCCAAAACTTATTGAAAATGAGATTTCAGCAAAAGGGAATCTCATGAAGATTTATTATTTGGATATTATAATATTTCTTGAATGCTCAAAAGTATCTAATTATTTAAACCAGATTGTTTCTAATAATTTCTTGGTAAATTATTTTTTTCACTGCAGATATTGAATTTATTTTCATAACAATACTAGGTTTTTATTATGAAGAAAGAAAGATTATATAAAAATAAAAAATACTCTAAACCAATTGCTAAGTATTTGGGGGATGTTTTGAAAAACTAAGTTAATACAAAAAAAATGTAAGCCAGTCGTTTAGTATTTGGTTGATGTTTTTAAAAAGTAAGTTTCAAAACAAAGGCGATCTACAGTGTATAATTATATAGAAGAGATAAATATTCTTCCTACAAAACATTTTTCTTCCACTTTTATTTGTGTAAACTATTTGGTTTTTTTATTATCGTTTGCTGTCTTCTTTTCCAAAAACTCTAACATTTCATCTAAAATAAATGGCGATATAACAATTTTAGAAAATTCCAAGAAATTTATTCTTTATTTTTAAATAAATATTTTTTTATTAAAAATATTCATTTAATTTTTTAATAGTAATAATAACAATAATATAATTATATTTAAAGATGAAGAGTTCTTTCTGTTATATACTTCTATTTTTGTATAGGGAAAAGTAGTTATTGTTTGCTGTTTGTTATTTCATATATTTTTATATTCAAGTTAAGAAATGGCAACATATTTATTTTTGGAATATTTCAAGAAATTTAATGCTAGTTGCTTTTTTTTTTTACTGACAGCAAATTGAAGCAAATAATTCTCATTTATTCAAAAGGTATCTATTTATTTTAACCTTCTTTATAACAGAAAATAATTAATTAATTTAATTATTCGAAAATAATCCCCTTTTTCAGTTTAATTTTTACATAAAAAATATATATAATAGTTTTGCATTTTAGATAACGTGATTCTCTTTTTTTCCTTCAACAATGAAAGTATTTTTTTAAGGATTCGTAGTATTCTAAAAGTTGGTAATTCTTCAATTAGTAAGATATCTTGAAAAATAATTAGACTAATTTGTGGGGGAATATGGAAATGTAGGGGATATGTAAACCAAATTCTTTCATTTTTTGCTATTAGATTTTTTAATTGTTGTTTCAATTTAATATATTTTGGAACATTTAATTTTGATGGCATTATTTTATTTTTAATACAGCGTTTGATAACCATTTTAATTCCACTTTGCATTCATTAAAACTTAGAAGACCTATTTGAAATTTGTTTGCAACATAGCGTATATAATTTTTTTTATAATAAATACTGCAATATTTATAATATAGGGCAAAGTGAAGCAAAACTTTTAATTTGGTTAATTTATAAAGTAAGAAACAAAACTTATACTGGTGCTCCAATAAAACTGTTAAATTTTTGCTTAGTTTAAAATATTTTTATTCAATTATAATAAAGAAATTATGTAAATGAAATATATTATTCTTTATTTTGACATCTCTAAATAATTAAGAAATATATTTACCATCAAATAAATGAGAGCAAGTAGAAAGTGTGATAAATTATATGATTAGTTGTATTTTCATGCCATTTTCAGTTTTTATTTACTTTCCCAAATAGAATATATTATGAGTTGTGAAATAAATATGCCATATTTCCATTATTGTCAAATATAAAAATATTGCAACTGTTGGATTACTCTAGCTTTTCTTTTGGATAATAGATGGCGATCCTTATTTAGATATGTATCTCACAGGGCATTACGATTGTTATATTAATGAGATGAGATGCTGTTGAGAGGGTGCGTTTTAATGCCTTTCATGATTTGTGCTTGTTTTGCATAAAATGCGATTATTAACGTAATGTTCCCGAAAACATACATCTTATTGCTTTCACTACACAGATCATAATGATTTTCATTTCTCCATTTTATATAATCAGTTTAATTCAAGTAAACAAGTGAAATGCACCAAGTAATTTTTAATTTAGCTTCCCAGAAAAAGGATAAAAATAATGCTGTTTAGAAGTTTCTTGGCATACACCGTTATTTTCCCCCTCAACAATAGTTTTGAGTTAATTCCATTAGACTATTATTTAAAAATTTAATACATTTTAAATTGACAATTAATCTGCCAAATAAAAATGTACTTGTGACTTGGAAATCTGATTAATAATTAAGAATCTTGCTTTTAATTTTAAAGCATTTTTTCTATGATTGTTAATTTTATTTATTTAATCAGGCTTAGTAATTGGAACAATGAGAAAAGAAGCGTGTAAAATTGAAAAATAAATACTCGGTTTCCGAAATTTTTGCAGTTAATGAATTTAAGTATCAAAGTAGTAATAAATATTCTAATAACTTTTTATTCTCTAATATAAAGTAAAAGCTACTACGATATTATAGAAAGATTTAATTCATAATAATATTTTAAAAGTGTCATCTGAGTCGATTTTTAACTTGAATTGAATTTAAATTAAATGCTAATTATAATTTGAAAATAAATGGTTTTTGGAAAAAAATGCTTACACAATTGCAACTTTAATCAATATAATTAATTAACTTTTTTTTATAATTCATATTATTATTCATCCTTGATCTTTCAATTTTTTTTTCTGAATGCAATTTAATGAAAAAAAATGCATATTCGTTCGTCTCATGATGATTATTACATTTAAATTCTATTTATCAGCAATAAAATTACCAAAATTATTATTAATGCAACTGCGATCTTAAAAAGTGTGAGGAAGGAATATAGCTTGGAAATTTCAAATAATGCGAATAATTTTAAAAGCAAATTGATATATATATATAATGCTTTTTTTTCAGTGTTTCAAAGTATATAAGTATATTTTTGTTTTCTTTTTTAATACATTTTTATTATATTTTATTGTATTCTTGTGGAGGCATATGAATCAAACTTGGAAATACAGAAAAATTTATTCATGAAAATATCCAATCATTTGCTAATTATTGCTTAGAAGAGAAGTTGGATATAGTTATTGTATGCATAATTTCATTATATATACTGCGGTTAATTGTTATAATTCTTAAAAGATTACTTATTTTAAATTTCCTTAACAACTGTTAATAAATTATGCAAAAAATTGTTGTAATAAATGAATACATTTTTGATAGAAAAAGGTAAGTTTCTAGCTAACTAAATCTAGTATTTGAGTCGCTTGTAAAACTTCAGTTTATTTGAAGAAATTTTCAAACTAATAGTGTAATAATAATAGTAATGTTTCTTTCTTAAAGTCATCTAATAGTGCTTGAATCAAGATCCCCATGAAGTTGTAACACATTAAAGAGTAAATTAGGAAAATAAACTATGCTATGTAGTGTAATTTCAGCTTTCTAAAGTAATATAATTTCATGGTATTTGGTGAAACAAATCATACAATGCTTTGAGCCTTATAAAAGCACTGGTGGATTTATGAGTGGTCTTCGGCGAGACTCATTATTAGAGGGTCTCTTTAAGAAAACTGAGTCACTTAGATGCATATAAAAACATATTTTTAACTTAACCAACAAGTTAATTATCCATTTAAGGGTCATTTTTTATTAATTATGTAAAAATGCACAGGTTTGTTATTTATTGATTTACTATGGTTCACATATGCTGTATCCAGGTTCGACTTCAATTACAATTAAAAAGATCCGTATTGTTTATAAATATTATAATAGTGTAATTATCTCAACTTAATTAAACAGATAAAAATTTGATTATTTAGGTTATTGTTAACATATATTTCCTCACATTGCATAATTCCTAAAATTTGTATTTTTTAATAGTTCCTTTTATTTTGTAACTGTGAATATAACATTTTTTAATTGATCTGCTCGCAGTCCACCTTATCACAACTAACCTAGGCAGCTGCGCAGTCCGATATTCGCCACTATATGAAAGGTCTTTTTATTAGTCATATTACTTATTTTTTAGAAGTTCATGGAAAAATTTAAAAGCAGGCATTTCAATAACTATTATTTAATTTTAAATAGCGTTGTGAGACGATGCAAAAACCACAGCATAAATTGATGGAAATTATTTAAATCAATCTGAAAAACATATATTTCTTTACAGGATTAAAATATTTTTAAGATAAAAAGTGATAATTTTGATTTTAGTTTTTGTTGTTGCTGCTGTTGGTATGAAATGTAATTTCAGCAGCTTTAGAAGTATTTATATGTATATATATTTCAATATATTTAATGTTATGTTATACATTTTTATTAATTTTTAAATTTATGTAAAACATTTTTGCAAATTGCTTCAAAATAACCAAAACTTTTTCTTTTTATCAAATTGTTAGTTACTGTGAAAAAAAAATAAAAAACACATGGAATAAAGGTACACAGTTTATTTCAATAAACATTTCCTATGCAATTAAATTAACTTTAAACGCAAACAAAAAATAATAATCATTTATAAATAGTTATATTGACAGACATGAAATGTTTATTAGAAAAATATATTACACTTATGTCAATCGGGATGTGAAACAACTCCGTTTAAAAGCATAAATAAAATATATGCGTAAATTTTCCTGAAGTTGTCAAACATAGCGATTAACATCAAGAATTCTTTTCCCAACATGTCGCATACGAAGACAAACAAAACACATTTTCAGTATAAGGACGGTATAAATGATAAGCTGAAGGAATTTCATTCTTTACAGAATATTCTAAATAATAATTTAAAAGTGAGCAATGAATATTTAATACCACAGGCAGTTTAAAAGGCACATTGGTTATAATAAGAAAATACTTTCATGATTGCAACATTTTGTATAAAATTATGCAGGAAAAAATTTAATTAAAAAGCAATGAAGGGATGAGAAATCTTATTTAAAATTAAAATCAAAATTTAAATCATGATATTCCTTTATTTACATAATCTCGATTTTCGATTTCATTCTTATTTTTAATCTTTTTTAAAAATGATAAAAATTATTAACATAAATTTAAATACAAAATTTAAAGATTTTTGTAGAAAATCTGGATTTGATTAATCGTAATAAAGCAAAACGGTTTTAATAAAAATTCAAATAAATTTCCCAGAAGCAATGCATGTAAACATATGTTATAGATCTAAATATGATTAAAAAAGATGTTTCAAAAATCTTGAATTTTTCAGATTCGTGAAATTCGAAATATTGTTTAAACAATACTGAAAACACAGAGAATTTTGAAACAACTCATAATTGGAAAAACGAACTTGTTTTATCATTTTTTTTCTTTTCAATTCCATATCTAAAACAGCGTCGTGTTATGGCACCATTTTCATTTGCCTACGATTACCAAAACCGCACTAATACCAAGAGTAAAAGGGAAAAAATTGCAATAAGACATAAGGACTCAAACACCAACAACAGATACACGTTTTGAGAAGATTCGTGGCTGAAATGTATTACGAAGCCCTCCATATACAATTCTCACTCACCTTTCCAAAATAAATATTTCGATTCATTGTCTGTAAGTGGAATTACCTACAGTAATTCCATACAGACGTTTAAAACAGCCACAAATCCTCTCTAAAAGTATGAGTAATTGTTCACCATTTTTAGAGACAAACAGAAAGTATAAATAAAACATAAATGTTTGACTACTTGCATGGCTTGTAACTACCCGCACACTGGCCAAAATGAAGTTTACTTTTTGCTTAACAATCTTCCATCAGCGTATTCATCCATGTGTGCCTCTAAATTTTTTTAAAATCTCTCTCTCCCAAATATAAAAAGTTAAAAGGCACAGTGGGATTTGTTCGGCAAAGAAAGAGAATAATTAGCATTCTCTGATTAGAGTCTGGTACAAACTTTTAGGGCCTGAACTAGTGTCGGTAGTTTCTGATATCTTCAAAAAGTTTGTAAACTTGATTCGATACTTATTTCCCACGAAGGAGAAATGGTTCATTGCGAAATGAAATACTGATGAAGCACCAAAAGCAGCGCAGGAACTAGAGAAGAGAAAAGAGCGTTCGAATGCCGTTGGATCTATGAAATAGTTCATCGATGATATGTTCATGCGATTCCACGAATAATATTTTTTTTTCACTCAATCATTTTTTTTCTCCTGTCCAATCTTTAAAATGGCAAAATACTGTTATAGGATAACTCTCCCGTTATCTCCTCGTCTTGAAAAATCTTTTGTTCATTTTCATTAGTAAAGGTTCCTGAGGTGTGCATTTCAATGGATCGCATCGCATGTTGCCACCGTTTTCACACAAGCAATGAAGACAAGGCCCGCTCGCCTTCGCTACAGTCTGACCAAATTCGTAGAATGTTCCATTGATCTGACAGCCTAAAAGCAAGTTAAGTATATATATTAGATTGTGGTAAGTTCTTGAGTTTTCAAAAATTATTTTTTAATGAAAATAAAACTGATAAATATTTATATAATATTTCTATGCATAAATTGTTTTACGAAACAAAAACAAGAAAAAGAAAGAAAGAAAGAGATTAAATATTAAAAGAATTTATTTGCATCGACATGATTAGTACGTATATTTTTTATTAATGAATGAAGGCTCCATTAGTTTATATATATCGCTCTAAGTGCAATATATTTCGTTTCTCATATATTAAGTTGCCATTAACTATAGCTCACTGTAGGTAGAATTTTATGCTATGATAGTTTGATGTTTTATGTATATAGCCTTCCGAAAAAAGTTAAGTGAAGTGACGTTAGAGGAACAGAACATAATGTTTAAGTGCAAACTGTCTTACACAATGTTGCAATGTTATATAATTTTATTTCCACAGAGGTGCAAAATAAATATGGAAATAAAATGACGCAACACATTTCAATTGATTCCATTATTTAATAATTAAGTATGCATTACTAAATTACTGTGACAAATTTGGGCATCTTACAAAATAAACTTCTGTTTTTGCACTGCATATAATTTCTAATTTGTGGAATTTTCACATCTTAGAGAAAAAAAATTAAAACCATATACCAAAGTGCATGAAATATAAAATTATTCTTCAGCCGAAATAAAAAATTTTTTAATCATCCTTATTAATTAAGTAATTATTTAAAAATGCATGAAATATTAAATTATTCTTCAGCCGAAATAATTTTTTTAATAATCCTTATTAATTAAGTAATTATTTAGCATTTTCAAGAATATACTTTTAAAATGCCGAGGGTTCATAATTTAATGAATTGAATTTGTTTCTTTTAAGCACACAATTTGAGGGAAGTAGCATAATTAGAATTATTTCTTGATATATATATACAGAGTTGAATAATAAATCTTGTACTTTAAAATGTACTTTAAACTCAGAGATGGCAAAAAAAAAAACCCTAATATGAATGAATTGTATACAACGTTCGATAAGACGAAAAATAAGATAGTTTCAAGTGTTTTAAAATTATTTCCAAAATATATAAAAATATATTGAGATAACTTTACGTTACCTTTATTTTTCGTAGTTAATTATTGAGAAAAAAATTTATAACATTAATAATGTTTCAGAAGAATAATTTTGTATTTAATTGTGTATAAAAGTATATTATTTATTGTTTATTGTTGTTGGAACAGTATATAACTATTACTATTACTGGTCAATTGCTATTTAATTCCGATAATAAGCGAAGAAGTAACTTATAATTTTAAATTAATCGTAATTTTTATTTAATTAACTCTAATTATTTATTTATCATAATTTAATAAATTATATTTATTCATTATTAATTTGATTATATATTTACTAACAATTTTAGAATTAAATTTGCTCTATTATAAAATTGTTAATTCCATAAAATATTGCATAGAATAACTATGTAAAAGTCTTAAAATACGATTTTCAAAATACAGGCTGTGTACTTTTTTATGATCACAATTTAAAATCATAAATGATTTAATTTACCTTTCACTTCCACTGGAATCCTCTCTATGGCTCTCTTTTCTATTCTTCTTTGTATGATAATAGGTTGTACTTGACCTTTTCGTCGTGAGAGAGCACTGATGTTGCGTGATGTTACAAGCACAGCTAGAAATATTATCAAAAGAGTTTAAACAACACCATAAAATATTTCTCCCTTTTTTTATTTCATTGAAATAATGAAATAAAAGCTTTAATTAATAAGATATTATTCTTCAACCAAAAGCAATGATTTTTTTAAACACTTAACAGTCGGTCATGAAGAAATTATTTATTATTTTCAAGGATATCTTTTTAAAATGTTTGTGTTGCACAATGTAATGAACTAAATTCATTTCTTTTAAGCTCATAATTAATTCTTTGAGGGTAGCTGGAGTTATTTTTTAAAATATTTATTTATTTCTATTTTATTTTTTAAAAGAATTTTGATGCTTCCGTTAAGATAGAAAAATTATATATGAATTGTAAAAGAATATTACTTGTGCCACGCATTGCGAAGGTGTCTTTACTGAAAATGAAGTATGAATTATGATAAAATAAATTAATAATGAGAAGGTCAATTCAGTACATTTATTTCAATGAAATAGCGAATTGTTACAAATCAACTTGACATTCTAGCTAATGCTTGCTACTTTAAAAATACACAGACTCATATATTGTCATGCCAGATTTGAAAATTAGAATGTTAAATTTATTTTTAATTTTTTATAAAATTTTTTAATTATTTTTAAAAATTTTGATCATTAATCTGATTTAAAGTAAATAAGATAATTAAATAATTTCTAATGTGTAACACAACTTACGACAATCATATCTTGGACAACAATATCCGTGTATCATCGTTCTGTGGCAGTTGGGTGCAGGAGGTGGGCAGGATTGCTGCAAACATATAATATCACCTCTAAAGCAGAAGCAGAATTCACATGGATCAGCTCGTACGATTTGTTCGGCAGACTGGTAAATTTGCCCTTCAAATATACATGCTGTGAAAAGAAAAAGAATAGTTGTTATTGATACGTCAAAAAAAAAGAGTAAAGATGTATTTTTAACTCTAGTTAATCATATCTAATGTGTGCTATCAAAAGATTTCCCATTTTAAGAAAATTTTGTAGCAGCTCCTTACAAAAATTTAACATAGTCAAATAAGATATTTTGAAAATGTACAGAATTCCTGAATTTAAATTTCTCGAACTTAGAGACCCGTTCGATGTTGAATGGATTGAAATGATATGAAATTTGGACAACAATCACTCCAACTCATGCACTTGATGTTTATTGGGTGCATGAATTGAGAAAAAAATAATACAGAAAATAAATGGCGTTTATGTTAAATTAAATGTTTTATATAATTTCAATTTAAATCCCATTGCTTTCTAAAGCCCTTTCAACTTGGAAAACGATGTACTATACACAATAGAATGAAATGCATCTTTATGGATTCTACAAACATGCCGAATAATGTAATCTTTCTAAATTTCACAATATTGCGATGTTGGTGGTTGATCTGAATTTTGATGAATCGTTGCGACTGATCAATCGATTGCTGTTGATTACCAAGATTGAGTTTATCAATTCGTGGGTGAAAGTTTGCCTGCTAATACCTGTTTAACGTTATGATGAAGAACAACACCCTTTTGCATGAAAGTTGTATCATTGGAGGCTTTTACGTTGCTGCAATTCTTGCATCACAACTTCTTAGTATTGGGAAGATTTCAAACCTTGTCTAAGTCACTTGTTCATAGAAATAAGGTTCAATAACGAAAATTGGGATAAATTTTTAAAATATCATATAAGGTGAAGGGATACTTGATGGGTTACATGTGAATTTACTGTTGCCGAAATGCGTCGGTATGTATTCATTTCACCATTCAGCTGAAATGGGCATCATCTGACCTCGGAATGTTCTATGAACAAGTGCCAATACTTATCATTCGTGCAAAGAACTACAGTAAAAATATTTCCAGAGCTTCAGATAGACGGTGACTGGATTTTGAAATTAAAATAATCTAATATCCGTCACATCATCAGCGAAACGGCGGAATAACGATATTCCTTTCACTCGAATTTTTTAGTCATGTTTTGCAGACCGCACATTATCATACCTCTTAAGTGCACATTATATTGCCTATAAAATACTCTTATCAGACCGAAGGAGTTATCACGATTCTTATAAAAAGGCTTCACTAATAGAGTCTTTTCCATTTAGGTGGGCATTATGTGTAGGTGCATCAATTTGTTACTGCTTATATTTCATTTAAATTGGAGTTTTGACTTACATGCGCTGTCGTTACGCTTCATTTACACAAACCACATTTCATTTGTGTAACAATGTACTTGTGTAACTATTTATTAAAGAATTTTCGTTTATATAAAAATTATAAATCTCGAGCGCATGGTTTAGAAAATCTTTCATCCCAAATTTCATGTCAGAATGAGAGGTATGACATGAACATGTTGCCCGATACTCTGAGTTTTTTTCTTTTTTCTTCTCTTCTTCTTTTTTTTTCTATATTTTATTAATACTAAGTCTGATTTCTGAAATAAATTTCTAAATAAAGTTTTCATATACTATTATATAATCCTTTTGATTTATAATTCCCATTTAGAGTTTTTGTAGTGCTACATATGCTATAATGATCCTTAAATTTAATTTAACGACTACCTTTCCTTAAAACTTCTATAATTTCAAATTTTTTACCAGAGGAAGATTTACAAAAAAACTAATAACTAAGAAATTGCCATTCAACATTTTTTTTTTCATTTTTACTACTAATGAATTTAATTTGTAATATGTGCACTAAAACACATAAAGAAAAAAATTAATCAATTTTATTTAAAAAAATAATTTTCATATAAGGCTAATTTCATATGGAAAATCCAAAAAATGTAATAGGCATTACACTATAGAAAACATTTAAGGGATGTTAAGGAAAGTTAAGTGCTTTGACCTCTCGTTTATACAATATTAGTATATTAAAAACATTGAGTTTTTTAAATATCAAGAACATATCTTTTAAAAATAATTTAAATAATTAATAAATAAAATGTTTTTCTTACCTCCTTCGTCTACAAAGAACTCGTCATCAGTAACAGCTACAGAAAGAGAATTTTGAATAAGTATTTTACTATTGTTTTTTCAGATATTTTTAAAATTTAAGTATTTAAAAAATTTAAAATTTAAATAGAGTCATTTTTCTAAGCATTAAAACCATTTAGGAAAAAATCCACTAATTCCTAAAAAATACAATATTAGGCCTAATTTTTATTAATAGATAGAATATATACATTAATCAAGAAAATAATACTTTATCCATGTATTAAAAAGTAAAATGGAGAGTCATATTTGATTAGCTTATAAAAAAATCTTGAGATTTTTTTGTAATTAATACAAAATAATTGCATTACTTATCATCCCAAACAGTCTGCACATATATAGAGCAAAATTAACTACGAAGTAATTAACAAGTATTAAAATATAATAACTGTAGTATTATAACTGTGAAACTTAATCTAAAATATTTCTTCCTTATAATTAGAGAATTCATCTTTATTAAACTGTGAAATATGTCATTTTTCAAAACTGACTCCTAGTGTAATTAGATTATCAATTAAATCTAAATTTTTATTAAAATTTTAGAACGAATGAAGTTCTAGTTAAATAATGAGTTTGATGTTTCCTTAAATATAACAAGAATGGATGGAAGTCTGACTAGAATATAATATAACAATAACTTTTTGCGAATCCAAGAAAATCCTCTTAAAATTGCATGATTTTTAATGGCACTAATGAATGATTTTTGTAACGGTGCGTTATTATTTTTTATACATTGCGATTAGGCTATTTAGGATTAGGTGAAACATGCATACACTGATGGAAAAAAAATCCCAACACTAGGAAGGAGCTGTGCTAGATAAAAGAAATTTGCTAGGCGTGTTTATACATCTGAAAGATGACGTCGATTCAAATTTGTGGCGCTAGTAGCGACGCTATAAACATGCAAATGAGGTTTGCTTTAAATAAGCGCTGTAAGGTTCGTGATCGTTATTTACAGTTGAGATTTGACGTAGTGGGTTAATGTTAGTCAAGGATGCCTCTGAGATGACGAAGAAGCTCACTGAGTTTGAACGAGGTCGTGTTGTAGGTCTACGAGAAGGTGGGTTTTCTTTCCATAATATTGCTGAAAGACTTGGCAGGAATGTATCCACTGTGCATGAGTATTGGCGGCAGTGTTCAAGGGAAGATACTGACTCAAGAAGACCAGGTTCCGGGCGGCCACGTGGTACTACTGAGAGGGAAGACCGTTGTATTCGGCGTATGGATGTGGCTAATCGTACTGCGTCTGCAGCTGAAATTCGAGTTGCAGTTGGCACCACAGTGACTCAACGAACTGTTACAAATCGGTTACTTCAAGGACAGCTTCTAGCCAGACGCCCTGTACAGTGCATTCCACTGACTCCAAACCACTGCCGTTTGCGACGTGAGTGGTATCAAGCTCATTGGAGGACGGAATGG
The DNA here is from genome assembly GCA_026543055.1 of Argiope trifasciata. Lineage (NCBI taxonomy): Eukaryota > Metazoa > Arthropoda > Arachnida > Araneae > Araneidae > Argiope > Argiope trifasciata. The sequence continues at coordinate 524,695 of JAPMOQ010005166.1, read as the reverse complement.
AGATCTGTTGTGTTTTCTGATGAAAACCGGTTCTGCCTTGGTAGCAGTGATAGCCGTTTGTTGGTTAGAAGCAGGCCAGGTGAACGCCTGCTAGTCACCTGTCTGCGGCCTAGACACACAGGGCCTACTCCTGGAGTTATGGTTTGGGGAGCAATTTCTTATGACAGCAGGAGCACTCTCGTGGTTATTCCACACACCCTGACTGCAAATTTGTACGTCAGTCTAGTGATACAACCTGTTGTGCTGCCATTCATGAACAGCATTCAAGGGAGTGGATTCCAACAGGATAACGCTAGCCCTCATACTGCTGTTGTAACCCAACATGCTCTACAGAGTGTCGACATGTTGCCTTAGCCTGCTAGATCACGAGATCTTTCTCCAATCGAGCACGTATGGGGCATCATTGGACGACAACTCCAGCGTCATCCACAACCAGCATTAACCGTCCCTTCATTGACCGCCCAAGTGCAACAGGCATGGAACTCCATCCCACAAACTGATATCCGACACCTGTACGACACAATGCATGCACGTTTGCATGCTTGCATTCAAAATTCTGGCGTTTATACCGGTTACTAATGTACCAACATTTCATATTTGAAATGGCTCTTCTCGCCAATGGCTCTACCTGTGATCTTGAAACTTTAATCAATTAAATATGTTACCTAGACAAATGTATTCCTAAAATTTTATTACTGTACAATAATTTTTTCTTGGTGTTGGGATTTTTTTTCCATCAGTGTATATTGGAAATGCAAATGGAAATTCAGACATTTATATTACCAGTCCAATTTTTTAACATGAACTTTATATATGCTACTAACAGAAATAAAATTAGTCAAAAAATTTATATTGCAATCAGAGATTCACAAATGAAAAATAATTATGCAGTATTCAACAGTCACCGCAATATGGTATATGATGACCACTTTTAAAATTTTGATAGAAAAATGTATTGGTGCATGTTTTTAATTGAAAACTCCTGTTTCAAATTAAAATTTTCCTTGAATGACCCAAAAGGGATAATAGTTCCTTAAATAAATGAATCAAAGGCAGTAAATTACTTACTTGTTTCATTGGCAATAGCAGCTGCTAAAGTTGTCATAAGTGGCAGAGGAGTAGTTTCTATACCTTTGAACCCTTTAGTTGGCAGTTCGGTAGATTTTTGAACAGGAGGTTCAGCTGTTTTTTGAGTGGATGATGCAAGATCTTTGGCAGTAGGTATTTCAGCAGTGGGTGGAGCTTCAGATCTTGTCGATGGCAGTAATTCTGTTATATTTGGTGAAAACATCTCAGGACTCTTTTGAGTAGTTTGTCCTTCTTCTGCTAACGTTATGAATTTAGTAGACAACTCTTCAACAACTTCTGGGATAGATGATTCCTTTGGTGTAAGAGTAAATGTCTCTGAAACTTCAGATAATAATTCAGTCACAGACTTCGAGGATGCTTCAATTTCGCTTTCTGTTTGAAGTTTTGTAATATTCTCTAATAACTCATGTTTAGTAATTGCAGGTTCAGTGGTAGATGTTACTGCAGTTTCAGCTCCAATTCCGCTCTCCTCGGGTGAAGTTGTTTCTTTTTCTATTTCAGGTCGAATAATAGGACTTGAGGTAGCTTCAGATGATAGAGAAATTTCAGTTTCGTTTCCAGTAACAAGTGGTCTAGTAGTTGTCATATCTAATTCTTTGGTAATTATTTCATCTTCGGACACTGAAGGTGTTAACTTTTGATCTTTTACTGAAGCAGATAACTCTTCTACTGTAGTAGTTATTAAAGAAGATATTGTACTAGAAAGATCTAATTTTATTAAGGGAGTTATCGAAGCAATTTTAGCTTCAATATCTGTTTCAGATTTCAAATCAATTGAGGCTGTGGAAGGTGGGAATTTTGTGGATACAGATGACTCAGTTTCTGTAGATGATGAAACAGTAACTGTCTTATCGAATATCGTCTGCCTAGAAATCTCATCTTCTGGTTGTCTTTTTTCGATAGTAGTTAACAGATGTTCACCTGCTTTTGAGCCAGTAGTTGTTTCAGCTACATGTGTTGGAGTAGTTATACTTGATACCTCGAACAACTTACTTGTCTCCTCTAGCAAGGATGTAGATTTTGTTAATAATTTTGATTCTGTTTGTTCTTTTGAAATAATTTCATCAGAAATCGTAGTTAAGATGTTAAATTGTTCCTTAAAACCAATAGTAGTTGATAGACCTTCTTGTGAAATATCTGTCAATTTTCTTGCTTCTGTAACGTTTTTAGCACTTTCAGATGATGCAATTGGTTGTTCGGTCATCAAGGTAGATAATTTTAGACCTTGTTCAGTAACCACTTCTTCGGCAGCAATATCTACTTTATCGCTTACTGAGGTGATTAATGGTGATGATGTTTGAGTACTGGAAGTAATATTTTCTTGTTGCGTACTTGCAGATATTTCTGGTGATAATGTTTGATCTTCTAATGACTTAGAAGTGTCTTTTACTTCTTCATTCATTTCTGTTAATAGTTTCAGTTCTGGTATTTTTGTTTGGGTTTGCGATGTACTTGATTTTTCCTCTTTAGTTGCAAATATGTCGCTTGTTACATCAGATACATCGATGGAAGGAGTTGATTCTAGTAATGTTTTCGTCATTATTTCGTCTTTTCCTGATATTTCCATTTCTTTGAGGGTTGTCTGACTTTCAACAGGTAAATATGTAATTTCTTGATCTAAAGCCTTAATAGCCGGCCCTTTTGTAGTAAATGATTCTTTAAGGGCAGGTGGGAATTCGGAGGTTGTGGATGGCAAAGATACTTCAGCAAATAATCCTTCAGTTGTTGGTTTTGTTTCTTTTACAGCATCTGTGAAACGAGTAGAAACAAATTTGAATATTTCATCTGTAGTTTTAGTCTGATCAATAGTAGGTTGAAGGGTCGTTTCTCCTTCTTGCACTTCTTCAGATTTTGAAGTTTGTTGCAAATGCGTTGTCATTTCTTTCCCAGAAATATCAGGTTTGGTAACACCGATAGTACTAACTTTGTGCTCATCTTCGAAGAATTGAGTACTTTCCTTTGACAAGCTAATAACAGTCTGGTTTGTTTGAATTGTTTCTGTAATTGATTCTAAGCTCTCACTAAACTCATCATCTTGGGATAGTGTGGTCTTCTCAGTAAATGCTATAGTTTCTAAAATTGGTTTAGTACTTCTTTCTTCAAAACTTGCAGTATCAGTAAATTGAACTTTATCACCAATATCCACTAAATCTTTTTCTGAGATTCCCGTATCTTTCGGCTCAGTAGATTTAAAAGTAGAAGTTATTACAGGTTTTTCTGTTGTTTCTGGAACTGCTTTAAAAGCTTTTGTTACATCCGTTTTCTGGAAAGAAATTTCAGATGTACTCTCAGAAGTTTCAGTTTTCTTAGTTGTAATTTTTGGCTCTTTAGTAAATTTTATTTCTTCATCTGTCAAACCTTTTCCTAAAATATCAGTTACAGATTCTTCACTTGTAAGCTCAGCATACATGGTTGTCACTTCGTCTATAAATGTATCATTTGATTCTAATGTTGTTGTATCAACGCCGCTTACTTTCTGCGTAGTTAAAGAAGTTTCGACTTTTCCAGTTGACAATGATTTATCAGCAGGTATTGTTACAGTACTCGTGATTGAATCTTCTAATTTTGGCAATTTTGCTGGAACTGAGGTAGAACTCATCACTTCTGAAATTTTGGTAGCCTCTTCTGGTTTTAATGATGTAGAATATGATAATGTTTCTACATCCGAAACTTCTGCCATTTTAGTTGTCGATTCAATTTCTATTTTGTGAGTCTCTTTTTGAACTTCTATCACTTCAGATGACGTTGTCAAATCTAATTCCTCGGTTTCTGATGTTTTCAATGAATCAGGAGTAAATTCAGATGTAACAGTGATTGTTGGAGAGGTCATTGCTTCTGGGACCTTAGTAATTAACTTCATCTCACTCTCTTTTTCTGAAACAACTGGCATTGTAGTCATCTCACCAGCTTCCTCAGTAAACGATGACCTATCTGTTTCTTCCCTTACCCTTGTACTTGATTCTATGATAGATACTTTTTCTGTATAAGCAGTTGCCTCAGTAACTGTTTGAACTTTTTCAGATATAGTCATTACTTCTGATGAAATTGTCTCTGTGGCTTCTGCTTCGACAGTCATTCCTTTAGTTTTAAGATATTCCGTTAATTCTTCACTGATTGTAGTACTCTTTTTGCCTGGTTCCAAAGTTGGTATTTTTTCTGCTGCAGTAGTTTCCTGAGTAAATTTTTCAACTTCTACAGATTTAGTTGTAACTTCTGGAGAAATTTTCTCAGTCGATTGTACTTCTACTTCATCGATTATCTTCGTGCTTTTTTCAGGTGATAGAGATAAAGAACTGAATGACCCGATCGTTGTTGCTGTACTTTCAACTGTTGTTTCTGATTTTTCTGTTATAGAAGCTGTAACTCCTATATCGGCAGCTTCAGTTTTGAGTGGCGTTTGCTCTGTAACTCCACTTGTTGATTCACTTTCTGTTCTTAATTTCTCTTCATCAGAAGTTTCAGTTGGTGTAGTTGCTTCAAATTCCTTCTCTTTTTCAGTTACAACAGATTTAGTTCCTAATTCAACAACAGGTTCTTCACTTGAGATGTTGAATTCTGCTTCTTTCACCCTTTCTTCAGTGGTAAATACAGAACTAACAGAAGGCTCTGTAGTCTTTTGACTTTCTTTAAATGGAGTAATACTCTCAACTTTAGTTTCGTCACTTACAGTAGAAAGCAGTTTTGTAACTTTATCTGTTACTGTTTCAACCGCAGATGATTCAGTGCTTTCACTTGTCAAATTAATCTCAGTGATTGGAGTAGTCTTTTCCTTAGTAAATAATTTTTCTATAGAAAGAGGCTTCTCTTTCTTCACACTTTCTGTGTCTTTGGACTGATCAGTGCTTTCGAATTTAGAAGTGACATCAGGAACAGAAGCCATAGTTGTTTCTGTGGCTTTACTTTCAACAGTCGATTCTAAACTAATAGAGGATAATTTGCTTTCCAAAGTAGTGATTGTTGATTCTTCTTTGATTTCTTTAAGATCTATTGAAGAACTTTCACCTGATTCAGAAGTAATTGTTACTGATTCTGTAACACCGTGCATAATTCTAGTACTTTTTTCTTCGGGTGATACTGTGTATGTTACAGTAGGCTCAAGGCTAGTGAATGTACCAATTTCTGATTTTTTAGACATATCAGAAAGTTGTTTTTCAGGGGTTTCATCTAGTTTAGCACTCGTTGTTGTTTCTGTATCTTTTTCACTAGTAACAGGGCTAAAGCTGAAAGTTGAAATTTTAGCAGTTTCTGTTGTAAATATTGGTTTTCTTTCCTCCTTTGTTGTAGTTTGATCTGTCACAAATTTTAATTCCACTGGAATTGAGTATTCACTAACGACTGTGGGCTTCGCCGAGGAACCTCTTTCTTCTAATGCAGTCACTTCTGCCTCAGCTAAAGTAGTTTCTGTGGATACAGTCTTTACATCAAAGGAAGGTTGCTTGGTTGTTATATCTAATTGAACCACAGTGGTCTTTTCATCGGCGAGAGGAACAGAAATATTCTCACTAACAGTTGGCAAACTGGTTGTAGTTAATGCTGAGGATGGTATTTCTAATTTCTTTCCTTCCGTAGTAAATGATATTCTTGTAATCTTTTCTTCTTCATCTGTTAATGCAGGCTCTGATGACTTTGTTTCTACTTCAAATGAAGGTTCCGAAGTTGTTACTTCTAATTCAACTTCTTCCACCTTATCATCTGAAAGAGAAGTAGAAGCGAAGGCGCTTATCGTTGAAATACCAGCTGTAGAAGCCGGTGAAGTCATTTTCTTTTTCTCTGTACTCAACGAAACTGTTGTGATTTCTTCATCACCTGCGATTGCTGGCTGTTGTCTTCTTTCGGTTATTAGTTTAGTTTCAGAACTCTTTTCTTCCGTAGATTTCTTGTCAATTTCTGCAGTTGTTGAAAATTCTTTGATCGAATCTTCATCTGTAGATTTAGTAGTTATATCAATAAATTGTGTAGCCGTGACATCTTGTTTTTGATCAACTGTTGGCTCTTCCGTTTTTATTTCAGGAATACTTTCAAACATTGTAGATTGGCTACTCTCAGTGGTGATTTCTAAGGTTTTAAAGGTTGACGGTGATTTAGAAATATCTAAAATTTCTTCTGATGTGTCAGCAGTAAATGCAGTAGCATCCACGGAATATTTCAGTGTCGTTTGCTCGCCTGCAATTGGAGAAGCGCCTTCAGTTATATGTGATGTGGAAGAAGGAGGCATCTCAGTTGGTATCCTCTCTTTATCTGCAGGTACTGTTTCCTCAACTTCTGCAGATTTTGAAGTGAGAGTGGCTGTGGAAATCGAAGTTGGTACAGTGGAAAACATAAAGCTGATTGGAATTGGCGTACTCAAATCTTTTGTAGTTACAGATGCTGTTCCAACAGTCACAATTTCTGTTGACTCTCCGGTAGCTAAAACCAGAGAAAATTTGTTACAAAACAATTATATAGTAAGTGTACAAATAAATAGTTAGAAGTTATTTAAACTAGTTTAAATCTGTTGGAGGTAAAATATTGACCTTGATATTGTTTATCTAAATCCATTTTTCATAGATGCATTGTCAAGCGACAATGCAAAAATTAATTTTAAAAACTTCTCGAAATTGTGAAAAATTTTTGGTATATTAAATGGACGTTTTCCGTGATTTATTCAAACAAAGATATATTCTCTTCAAAATGATAAATTCTTCCATTGTAGATTATTATGTTCTAAAATAAACATTTAGAATACAAAGCTTTTAAAGATTCCCTTTACTAGAAAAAAAAAAGAACATGGTATAAAAGGATTGTTCTGAGACAGGTAAAACCATAGAAACTCAGGGAATTTAAAACCCTCTATAAAACTAGGAAAATGTATGGAATTTTGAAACTCTCTTTAAAAACATGAAAATACAAGGAAATATATATATATATATATTTGGTTCTTTCGGTTTGAGAAAAAGGAAACACAGATCACTTTAGACATTACAAGAATAAAAGATCGCCCTCCTAGCTCTAAAAACTAAAAATACCATTCCCGGAATCTCATATAATTTATTCTCCTTTTCCTTTTCTTTTATATAGATCAGTCCAATTTTTGAGACTGAAAAAACGATAACATTATTGGAATGCTGACTACTACTTAAATATAGTTGAGTGACTGAAACTACTGAACAAAGACACATTTTTTAGTAATGTATTTTTATATTGTAAAAATTTCAAAAAAAAATATTTTAAAAGCTGTATTTTGTTTAAATTCACATTTATTAAAAGGAATGCAATATTATGTGCAAAATAATAGCTTTATTTGCTTCTTTATTCCAAAGCACATATTTTCAATGCATGTTTAGAACTCGCAAAGATCAAATTTCAAATTTTCTTGAAAAAATTAAGAAAGGAATACGAAACCTGTATGGATTTATTTCATGCAGAAATACTTGTAGATAATTTCTACTCTAATATTTTAATATACCAAAAATTTTTCACAATTTCGAGAAGTTTTTAAAATTAATTTTTGCATTGTCGCTTGACAATGCATCTATGAAAAATGGATTTAGATAAACAATGATATGAGATATGTTTAATGAACTTTAAAAGGAATTTTACCAATCAGTTTAAGATCTGTGTTCATTGTTTCGGTCCCAAAAAAATTGCTACGGTATTTAAAATCAGAGCATGTAACGTATTATAAAGCTTTAGAAAGACTGAAAACAGTTTGAGAAAATATTCAATTAATGCAAAATTTTTGTAAATTAAACTGTTCTAAAAGAGAAAGAAATGAAACTGACGACTGAAAAATCTGCAAAAGTTGCAGAAAATGATGCTAATATTTATGAGTTGACAAAAAAAGGAAAAAAAAAATCTTATCCATTTAATTAAGTAATGATTAAATGATTTGTATCAGAAGAACAAGAATGTTACTTTTTGTTTTAGTTTACCTGATTTCTTAATTTTACTTGATGTAAATTATAAAATTTGAAGTAAATGTTCAATACACTCCCTTAACATGCGAATTTGTCTTGTAAACTTCTTTAAAATAATAACGTAAAATTATTTTCTGCACGTAAATAAATGTAAACATTTATTTAATATATTATTAACTTTTCTTTGCTTTTTCCACTGATGGAAACAAGGGGGTGGAGTATTTCTATTCTATTGTAACTAGCACAAGAATGCTACCTAAAAGAAAAATATTTTTTTTTCGGATTAGAGTGGTAATCCTGTAAAAAAGCTATTAAAATATATTGTATATAGTTATAAAGAAAGAACAGAGGTTATTATTAAGATGTAGTTTAATGATAATAGGAAACTGATCTTAAAAATATATTTTATTAATACTTTGTTGGTCCAAATTTAAAAGTTGATTACAAATAATCTTTCAAAAACAATAACATTATGCTGAAGAACAGAAACGAGATTTGCTCATTAATCTGTTTACTCCAATGAACTCAGCGAAGAAACTATTTTATAAATCCAATATTAAAGAAAATTCTTTCTATGTTATTCTATATTTAATGCTTAGTATTAATTTCCTTAATTATATTTTCTATATTCTATTTCTTAGATTTTTTCATTAAAAAATATTGTCTGCTTTTGAAAATTATGTTGAAAAAAAAAACTGAGACGTTTCCTGTCATTTTCATGAAACACCTTTTAATCTAATATTTTCTTATGTAAAACTAAGCAATTGTAAAGATAGATTATCATTTGGTAAAATGTGATTAAGACTTACGACATTGATATGAAGTTGGACAACACTCGTATTCTTTAAATGCAACTGGAATACAGCCTGGTATCGGAATTTTGCAAACAATTTTGAAGCAGATAATTTCACCAGACGCACAATGACATTTTTCACAGGGTTCCAGAGTCAAAATAGATTCCCCATCTTTGTAGGAAGTTCCATTTATGAAACAGTCACCTTTAAAAAATAATTAGAAAAGACTCATAAGTGCTTCAAAACATTATAAGGAATAGATTTAGGAAAGTTGAAAACATATTTAACTTTTCAAAGATAATTTCTTTTTTTAAGCATTTCAGAAATAAATAAAATAAAACGACTATTTGATGTTTTAATAGTGTATAAATTCCTGCTTATCGCTTTGAATTTTAAGAGTAATAAAGTTGTTATGAATGACTATTAAACCTTAGTAATATTTATTTTTTAATACCCTAATAATAGCTATTTTTCTTATACCCTAAAAAATCTTTTTTTTCTATAACAGATTTGAATAAATAAAAACTGTATTTGTGTTTAGATTTGTCCCTACCCGAGTCCTGGTATAGGGATAGAGTATCTTCCCCGTAATCTCGGATTCGAGTACCAGTTTCAGCATGGTTGTCATTCTGTTTTCTGTCTGTGAGTAATGTGAATGTGCCCCCCCCCTGTAAAAAGGGATTGTGCAAGTAAATGTGAAGCATGAAATAGCTAAGTCGTACTCTTGGCCTAGTTGGCGCTACTGAAAAAACAAGGGACGCTAGTTTAGGCTTAAATTTCTGACAACTATCGGTCGACGGGCTTGTAAAGGGCTATGGATAACAACATCAACAAGATTTATCTCTTCTTGATTTTTATAATGCACTTAATAAAATTTACTCCTGAGGTTAACTGCATTTCTATATGCGCAATTCATTAAACAGTTTAAAATTAAATTATTATAACAAGTGTATTTCGTAAGTTGATTTTCTGTATTAATATAACTCTTATTTTTCAAAAACAGAAAATATATTTCTAAGTGAGAACTCTGTAATTAAAAGCTATATTAAAACGAATAAAAAATAATAATTTGTTTCAAAATTTAATAATTTCTTTCGATATTTTAATCTCTTAGTTTAATAACTTAGTTTTTCCGCATTATTTAATTCAAATAATAAAATTCATTATTTTAAAACAGAAGAAATATAACTTTGTTCCGTTTTAAAATAATGTTATTAATTTTGAGCAACAATATTTAACAGGTCTCATATGAGAGACAGAAGTGCAAATATCACAAGAAAGGATACGTGCCATAGTATTTAATGAAATTATTATATAATTAGTATTGAATTTATTACTTACCTTTCTCTACAGTAGTAACTTCAGCTTCGCTGATATCTTCAGTTGGAATTTCAGCAGTCGTAGATTTGTCTTCTATTTCGTCTAAAGCAGTTATTCTAGTTTTGTCTGCTAAATAAGTAGATGCTTCAGTAACTGCCTCCGGAGTCGTAGTAGCTGTTGAAGATGTAGATTCGGTTACAGGACTTGGTGGCTGAGATGTAATTTTAGATTCAATAGTAGACGATGCCAGCGACTCATCTAATAATGAGATCGTTTCATCCTGCTTTTCTTCTCCTTCTTGACTTTCTTGTGTTTCGTCTTTCTCCGGGGGAGTTGCAGTAGAATGTGTGCTGATTGTAGTGTCATTACTGGAAACGTAAAATTCAGTCAAAGTTGTTGGAGTTTCAGGCTGTGGTAGTTTCTCCGCCACTTTCGGTGTAATTCTCACCAAATCAGGTTTAGTTGTTTCTGGGAAAATAAGAGTTGATGTTTCAAATGTTTCTACAGAAAGTGTTGTTCCCAAAGCTGGAGAAGTGCTTTCTTTTACTCCAGCAGTAGAAAACTCTCTGTGATCTTGAACTTCTTCTTTAGTGGAAATACTTGAAGATTCGGTCACTGTATCTATTATTTCTTTAATAGTTGTAAGTACCTTATCTGTAATTAACTCCTCGGAAAGCGTTGTTGCTTTCTCAGAAATGTCTTTAGAAATGACAGAGGGTTGTTCTGATGTTACTGATTCAACAGTGATTGGTGTTCTAGGCTCCTGAGTTGTTTCAAATTCGAAAGAAGTTTGTGAACTGGTTACCTTGAGAGATTCAACAATTATATCTTCCTCTTCCTTTTTAGGTAGTACTGATGGAGTTTTAAATTCGGCGTAAGTAGTTGTTTCCGTTTCTATTGCTTTTTCTGATACTGAACTGGTAGACGGCAATTCCTCTGTAGTCTGAGAAGTCTCGCTTACTTTAGACAGAGTTGTTTTCGTCACTGGACCTTCTGTGGTATGTTTAATTGTTATAGTTTCCGCAGATTCTTCTATAGTTGAAGGTTCTTTCGTTATCACAGAAGTACTATATATTTCAGATGGTGATTCAGTATGAGATTTCGTTTCTTCCTCAGTACTCTTTGTAGATAATTTACTTATTTCATGGGCAATTTCTGCAGATAGACTGGGAACAGCAGTTGAAAAGGTTTGGATGACTTCTTCTAATGTAGTTTTTGCTTTAAACTCTTCTAACTTTTCCGTACTTGAAGTTTCCGTTTCAAATGTCATTGCATTAATAGTACTACTTTCAAATGTTTGTGGTTCAGATAATCCTTTTTCAGTTGACACATCCAGTAGATCAGATGAAGTATGTGTAATGCTTTTAGTAATACTTAGTAAGTCTTCTGAAACGTCAAATTTATCTTGAAATGTTGTTGTTTTAGTTCTTTCTTTCATTATTTCAGAAGTTTCTGTTGTAGATCCACTGATAGGTGTAGTTGAATATGCAACAACCATAGAATCTACTGCAAATGTTCTATTACTCTGAATTGTATCTTCCACTACAATTGAAGTTTCAGTTTTACTAAGATCCTCCTGTTTAGTGATAAGAGTTATAGGTGTCATAATCTCAGACTTTTCAGAAATATCCACAGTTTCGGATATATGTTCGGGTTTTAATGTAGAAAATTCTGAACCGGGGATCTTTGATGTAGTTAATTCTTTTTCATCGGACAATTTCATTTCTGTTGAAGTGGTAGTTTTCAAATCAAATATTGATGTAGGAGTTTTCTGTTCAGCTGAGATTTCATCGGATTTTACAGTTTCTACGGCGAGTGACGTGATCTTTGGCTCTAGTTCTTCTTTTGTAGTTAGGTGCTCTTCTTCATAATGGGTAACTACATCAGTTACTTTTTCAAAATCAGTTGATATTGTGTTGGCTGTTATTTCCTCCTCAAGCAATGTAACTTTAGTCATTTCTGTAGTTTCTTTTTGTTTCTCGCCGAAAGTGTCTATTTCAGTAGTTGTTGTTTCTCTTGATCGAGAAGTTTCTCCTGGCATTTTTGTTTCTACTGAACTGGAAGTTGTAAGCTCTTTTGAATAAATTGTACTTGGAATATCAGTTACTACTTTGCTCTCTGTTATAGGAAATTTCGTGGCAATTTCTATTGCTAGAGTTGTATCAGACGATGAAGATGTTTCTTTGACTATTGGAGTTTCCGTTAGATCAACTGGTTTCTCTGGGCGGAGAGAGGTGGTGGTTTCTGCGTCACCCAATTTTAATGTCGTTAATTCTTTTTCGAATAATTTTGTTGAAGCAATGCTACTTGTTGATTCAACTGTGACAGTACTCAATTTCATTTCTTTCGGAGTTTCTTTTTCTGTTCCTGGAACTGGCGTAATACTAGTATCCTCTGCATGACTAATTTCTTCAATATCAAAGCCACTTACTTTCACAGGAGTTGTCTTATCGAAAGCTTCTAAAGTTGTAGGTGTGAATTCAGAAATTGAAACTGCAGATATTTCCGAGGGTTTAACAGCTTCTGTCTGATTCGAAATACTGATTGTATCTTCTGTAAATTCAGATTTAATAGATAAAAATGTGGTTGATTCTTTCGATGTCATAGGAGTTGGCTGAGTAGTGACTTCAAAATCTTTAACTTCAGCTGTAGATGCAGCTTTTCCAGAAATTTCAAAAGATGCAAGTGTTGTTATATCAGCAAGCCTTTCAGCTTCAGTCATATCTGAAGGAAGTTCTGTAATCATTTCTTCCGTATATTCAGGTTTAGTTTTTAAAGTTGAGGCTTCTGTTTTGAGAGGAACATCGGATGTAATGGTAGTTTCCGCAGATTCTTTAACTTCTGTTGTAATATCAGGTTTCAATGTAATAGATTTTGCTGTGCTTTCAGACAAATCTGTTTGAGAGAACGCATCTGTAGTAGACATTATCAAGAATGTGGTTGGCTTTGTATCCTTCTCGTCAAGCTTTGTTTGTTGCGTTATTACATCCTTTGGTGTCTCGGTAACATGAGTTTTCGATGTAAATTTTGTTTCACTCATTTTTTCCTCTTCATCTGCAATCTGCTTAGTAGATTCAGTAATTTCTTCAATTGTTGACTGCTTTGATGCTAAAGATTCATCAGAAGTAATGATGCTTTCAGTTGATACGGATGAAAATTCAGCAATACTACTCAGTTTCTCTGGTAGTTTTTCAGTACTCTCAGTGGTAAAACCTGTCTCGCTTTCTTTAGAAACATCTTCTTTTGATGTTGTTAGTGGGATTTTTGTTGGGGTAAATATGGCGGCAGTTTCAATTTCTGAAAATTCTTTTGTTATTGGCTTCTTCGTAGACATTTCTTTCTCACTTTCCTTTTTCGTGGTTGTTTTCTCAGCTTCTTTACTGGGAGTACCGTCAGTTTCTTTATATTCTTCTGTTGAAGTTGTCAGTTTTGTATCCGCACTTTCAGATGTGACTTTTGAAACTTCTAATGTAGTGGTGGTCTTAAATTCAATAATTTTTGGTGATTCAGACATCACTGTTGCAGTTTTTTCGCTTACTTCAGCTTGTTGTTCACTGACTGAAAATATTTTTGTCGTTTCAGTGACAACAGATAGTGGCGTTACGGAATGGTCCGTTTCTTTTGTAGTTAATTTATTAACAGGCTTAACCGATTGATCTGAAAAGTCCTTTGCTTCCAAATTGCCTGATGTTTCATCTAACGTGGCTGTTGTTTTTTGTAAATCAGTGATCGAGGTAATATCTGTGCTTTCCGATGTTTTCATTCCTTCACTCGCAGTTACTTCTAATTTAGTTGTTTCATCTGATACTACATCTGTTTCTCCTGATAAAGTAGATAAATCAAATACAGGTGGTGTGTCTGATGCTGTAGATTTTACTGATGTAGTTGTTTCTTTTGGTACAGATTTATCAGAAAGAACAATAGATTCCGTTGTTCCCTGGCCAATGTCAGTTTGTTCGGATTCAGTGTCCAAATCGAGCATAGATTTTTCAGTGATTGAAATGTTTTGTTCTGTAATTACAGTTTCTGTAAATTCTGATGTTTTCGTTGAACTCGAAGTTGGGAGAATTCTTGTACTTGATATACCCTCAGTTTCTGGCATTTCGGTACTAATGGATGATTTTGAAGCAAATGTTTCATTCACCTCAGCTTCCAAAGCAGTATAGGAGGTAGATGATGATACAGTGATATCTTCCGATATAGTGGAGATTTTCTTATCAAATTCCTGTGTCGATTCTTCCGTAACGGCCTTCTCATCGTCCTTTTCCTTTGTTATATCAGGAATTAAACTAGATGTTTCTATCGGAGGCTCTGTTGTCATACTTTTATCTACAAAAATAGGCTCAGTTGATGATTCAGATTTAGCTACTTCCATCGAACTTGTAGTGAATTTGATATCGGTAATAATATCTTTCATTCCAGGAGTTTCAGAAGAAATTTCATCAGAAACTTCACTTGTAACTTTTGTTTCTTTACCTTCAACGGATGTAGTTATATCACTCTTTTCCGATACTCCTGTCGTTATTGATGAAGCAACAATGGCACCGGACAAAGTAGTTGCTTTCGAAATTGGTGATATATCTTCTCCTCTTTCAGTTTCTTCTGGTATTTTCGAATCCTCCTTTTCAGAAACTTCAGATAAATTGAACGAAGTGGAACTTTCTGTTGTTGATAGCTTCTCAGGAATAACTTCTGTAGTTGTTGATTCACTAGAAATTTCCTCTGATATAAGTACTTCTTTTGTTTCAGATTTCTCAGTAACTTCCGAAGTTTCAAAAGTGGATTTAGTAACCGTTTCTTCTGCAAACACATCTGATTTTTCAGAAGTAAATTCTTTTATATCAGATATTTCTGTAGTTATAAAAGTTGTTTTTGATTCGCTTATAGTGTGCTCTGTTGAAGTAAGAGTTTCCAGTTTATCGCCAAATGATCCTGTAAATGTAGAAGTTGAGGATTTTACTTCACCCGTTTCAATTTTCTCAGGAACAAAGGTAGTAGTTTGTGATTCAAAAGCTTCGTCAACACTTTCTCCAGATTGAGTCGTTGGAAGAGTTGTTAAAATGAACTCTGTCTTCATAGAAGTATCGCGCATCGTTATTGTTGAAGTAGTACTTGAAAATGTTTGATTCCCAATTTCCAGTGCAGTAGTCAGTGATACGTCTGCCAAACTACTTTTTGTTTCATCTGTTGCCTTTATATCTGCTTCAGTGCTTTTCTCCGATATCGCAAGAATAGTTGTTTCAGAAGTTACAAATTTTGTTTCTTCTGCAGCTCCAGTTGAAGCAGTACTTTGAGGTAATTCTTCACTTGTAGGAATAGTACTTTCTTTCTTTTCGTCCATTTTAGTAATGAAAACTTCAGAGGTCGTAGTCAAAGATTCTTTTCCTTCTAATTGTTTGGATACAGGAATTTCAGTAGTAGAGATTTCAGTCAGAGAAGTATCATCTGAAACTGCTACAGATGTCTTAGTACCTTCCGAGGAACCTGTCGTTTCTGTTTTTCTTTTTAAGTCTAATATATCAAAAGAGGAGCCTGTCTCAGAAGTTATATGATCTGTAAATATATCTGAATATCTTGAAGTGACCGTTTCTTCCCCGGATGCGGATATTTCTGAGGAATCAATTGTAAAATGTTTAGTGGATTTTTCTGTGACAGATGTCATTAGGTGTTCTGTTTCCAAAGTAATGTTTTCTGGAGCAAAAGTTTGTTCTTCTGCCGCCTTTTCCATTATTTCTTTTGCATCACTTGTAGTAAATGATAGATCTCCCTGGGTCGTTAAGGTTACCTTCAGTTCCTTGAAAGGTGTAACTGATGTTTCATCGGTTTTCTCGATCTCAACTTTTTGTGTAGTTTCCTTGATTCCAACAGAAATTGAGACATCAGTCTCTTTGGTTGCTCCAGTAAGTTCTTCCACAGGAGCAGTGATTTTTTCTGCTTCCGCCTTTTCTGTTATTTCTTCAACAGCACTCGGAGTAGAAGATGCAGGTCTACCTGTTGTAACACTGAATTCCACATCTGTAACGGTAGTAGATGCTACACCACCCTTTTCTATCTCAGCTTCCATACTAGTCATTTCTTTATCAACAGAAATTGACGTCACAGTTTTTTCAGTCGCAGTCGTGAACATTTTACTTAGATCTGTAGGTATTTCTTTCGTTTTCTGTCCCTCTGATTTTTCTGATATTTCCTCAATATCACTTACAGTGGATGAAAGAAGTTCACTAGTTGCCGTAGTTAATTCAAATTCTTTGATGGGAGTTGAGTGTGTTTCAACTTTTTTCTCAATCTCAGTCTTTTGAGTAGTATCTTCTGTAGTTAAAGAGGCTAATGATACAGATTGTTCAGTTTCTTCAGAAAATTCTTCAGTTTGAAGAGTTGTCATTTTTGTTTCATCCTTTTTAGTTATTTCTCTTTCAGAACTTAGTGTGGTCGTTACCGATTTTTTGGTCGTTGTTGTTAATTCAAATTCTTTGATGGAAGAAGTCGATGTTTCAACCGCTTTCTCAATTTCTGGTTTCACAGTTGTCTTTTCAGTACCAACAGAAGTTAATGAAGTAACTTCCTTAGTTGCTTCAGTAAAATCTATCGTTTGTGAAGTTATTTCGGCTTCCGGCTTTTCTGTTATTTCTAATTCAGGTCTTGAAGCATCTGTAAGTGGCTCTCGGGTGGTTGTAGAAATTTTTAATTCTATAGAAGGCGTTGCAGATGTTTCAGTTGCTTTCTCAACCTCAACAAATGATGTGGTCTTCTCTGACCCAACAGATATCGATGATACAGATTTCTCGGTTGTTTCGGGGAATTCCTTAGCTGAAATGGTGGTCAGTTTAACTTGTCCTTTTTCAGTTATTTCTTTTAAGTCACTTGGAGTCGATGTTTTGTCGGTCGTAGTGCTTAATTCAAATTCTTTGAAGTCAGTCTCAGTGGTCTCAGATTCTTTATCGATTTCAGCTTCTGAAGAGGTTTTCTCTACATCAGTGAAAGTCACTGACTGGGTTTCATCCGTTTCTTTGGCAAATGTAACTTTTTCAGCTTCTGCCATTTCTGTTACTTCTTTTACACCTTCTGTCGTTAAAGAAATGGGTTCGATAGACGTAGAAGCAAACTCAAAATCTTTCAGGAATGTAGTCTTTGTTTTAATTGCTTCTTCAGTTGTTGACACTCCTGTTGTTTTTGTTTCACTTGTAGAAGTCAATGATACACTCCTTTCTGTTATTTCGGTCAATCCTTCTCCAGAAGTAGTGGTTTGTTCTGCTTCCATCTTCTCCGTTATTTCTTCCACACCACTTGTAGTAGTTGATACGTTTTCCCTAATCTTTGTGGCTATAAATTCTTCTACAGGAGTAGTCAATGTGTCAACTGATTTCTCGATCTCAGCCTCTTCTGTGGGTTTTGTAACAACTGAAGTCATTGCACTGGCTTTTGTGGCTCCTTCGGTAAATTCTTCTCCAGGAGTAGTAGTTTGTTTTACTTCCACCTTTTCTATTGCTTTCTCAACATCGCTTGAGGTTGACGATATAGGTATGCTAGTAGTTAAAGTTAATTCCACTTCCTTAAAGGTAGTAGTTTCCCTTATTTTCTCAGTATCAGCCTTCTGTGTGCTCTTCTCAACAGCAAAAGAGGTTAATGAAACATCCTTCTCAGTTGCTTCAGTAAATTCTTTACTTGGCTCAGTGGGTGGTTGCTCTGTTTTTACGCTTTCTGCTTTCTCTGATATTTCATCAGAGATACTTAAAATTGATGATACAGGTTCACTGGCCGTTATCGTTGTTTCAAATACTTTGATGGAAGTAGTTGATGCGTCAACTGCTTTCTCACTTTCGATTTCTAGAGTTGTTTTTTCTACATCAACAGGAGGGACTGAGATAGTAGTTATCTCAAATTCTTCTTTTTCTGTTAATTTCTTTACGTCACTGGTAGTGAAAACTGTAGGTTTACTTGTTTCTACGGTGAACTGCATTTCCTTGTTGGGTGTAACGGCTGTGGCAGCTGCCTTCTCAGCCTCTGATTCTTGTGTGATTTTCTCTATCTCAATAGAAGTCAGTGAAACATCTTTTTCTGTTGTTTTAGTTGTTAATTCTTCTGGCCCAGTAGTTTTCTCAGCCTCTGCGCTTTCTGTTACTGTCTCTACGAGTAAAGTGGAAGACTCAACTTTACTCGTCACAGTGCTTAATTCATAGTCTTTGATAGGAGTAATCGATGTTTCGATTTCTTTTTCAATTTCAGCCTGTAGAGTTGTCTTTACAGTAAAAGAAGTTGATGAAATAACTTCATCAGTTGCTCCAGTAACGGTTGTAGCTGATGAAATAGTTATTTCAGCTTCTGGCTTTTCTGTTATTCCTTTTACATGACTTGGAGTGGATATTATAGGTTTCCTGGCTGTTGTTAATTCAAATTCTGTGATAGGAGTTATAGTAGTTTTAATTGCTTTTTCGATGTCAGTATCAAGAGTTGTCTTATCGACAGCGACAGAACTAGATGAAACATCTTTTTCTATTGTTTCTGCAATGTCTTTAGCCGGAACAGTCGTTGTTTTAATTTCTAGATGTTCTGTTATTTCTTTTAGATCACTGCGAGTGGATGATATAGATTCGGCAGTTGTGACTGATTCAGATTCTTTTATACTAGAAGTACTATCTACTTTTTCAGTCTCAGCTTCTTGTGGAAATTTCTCTAGGGGTGTAGATATCAGTGACACAGCTCTTTCCGGTGATTCTGTAAGTTCTATATCTGCACGAGTAACCTCGATTCCTTCCTTTTCTGTAACTTCAGTTACAACACTTGAAGTCATCACTTTTTCTGTCGTTACCTTAAATTCTAATTCCTTGGTGGGAATAACGGGCGTTTCACTTATTTTAACGATTTCAGTCTCTTGTGTGGTCTTTTCTTCACTAATAGAAGTCAGTGATACAGCTTTCTCTGTTATTTCAGTTACGTCTTTAGATGGAACAGTAGTTATTTCAGCTTCGGCCTTCTCTGTTATTACATGATCTGACGTGGATGATGCAGGTTCTCCGGAGATAGCAGTGAGATCAGATTCTTTGATTAGTGTAACAGGAGTTTCCGTTGCTGTCGTTATCTCAGTCTCTTCAGTTGCCTTTTCTACACCCAAAGTAATTGATGATATTGCTTTCTCTGTTACCTCAGTAACATCTTTACCTGGAGCAGTAATTATTTCATCTTCTTCCTTATCTGTTAGTTCCGTAACACCACCTGGAGTGGACGATACTGGTTTGCTAGGCTTTGCGGTTGATTCAAATTCTTTCATGGGAGTAATCGATGTTTCAAGTGCTTTATCGGTCTGAATTTCCAGAGTTATCTTTTCTTCACCAATAGAAGTTAATGAAACAGCTTTCTCTGTTACTTCAGTAATATCTGTTACTGGAGCTGTAGTTATTTCAGTTTCTACTAGTTCTGTAATTTCTTTTGCATCACTTCGAGTAGAAGATGCAAACTCAACGGTCGTCGAAGTTAATTCAAATTCTTTGATGGGAATAGCAGTTGTTGTACCTGCTTTCTCAATTTTAACCTCTTGTGTGGTTTTTTTCCAGAGCTACAGATGTCACGCCTTTCTCGGATGTTTCAGTGAATTCTATTCGAGTAATTTCAGTTTCTTCCTTTTCTGTAATTCCATGTGTAACACTTGGAATAGATGGCTCAGATTTGGTTGTTGTCACCGCGAATTCCATTTCTTTCATGGGAATAGCGGATGTCTTAATTTCTTTTTCTATTTCAGACTCTTGTGTAACCTTCTCTTCAGCGGCAGTAGCCAATGTTTCCTCTGTTGCTTCTGTAAGTTTATCTTCTGCAACAGTAGTTTTTTCAGTTTCTGTCATTGTTATTTCTTCAGTAGTACTTGAAATCGTAAATGCAGATTTGCTAGTCGTGGTGGTGAATTCGAAATCTTTTGGAGATGTCGTCGAAATTTTATCAACTTGTTCCACACCAGCCTGTTGTGAAGTCTCTAAACCAACAGATGTTACTGAAACAGGTTTCTCACTTGTTTCAGTGTATTCTTTGCTTGAAACTGATGGTTCTTCTATTTTCTCGGCTTCTGATTTTTCTGTTATTTCCTTTTCACTACTTGGTGTAACTGTTAATTGTTTCTTGGTAGCTTCTGTTATTTCCATTTCATCAATCGACGCAGTTGTTGTTTTCCTGTCATCGATTTCAGTGTCTGCTTCTGTCTCACCAGCATCTTCTTTTATAGGAACTGTTACTTTGATGTCAGACACTGTTTCAACAACCGTTGCTTTCGTCTGTTCTTCACTTACACTTGTAGGAACTTTAGGTAATTCTGTGGTGAGTAATTCTGATTCTTTGTCCTTCGTGAGTTCTGTGGATTTAATTTCCACACTCTCTGTAGCTGATGGAGCCTTTTCAGTTGAAATTATCGTTGTTTCTTTACTAGCAACTGTGTTTCCAGAAATATCTTCAACAGATATAGTTTTACTTGTAGTTTCATCAATTCCCAAAGATTCAGTAACTGCTTCAGCGACAAGAGATATGCTTTGATCTGTTGAAGTATCCAAAATATCTAGAGTTGTCTTCTTCATATCTAGAGGTTCTTCAGAAATTTCAGGTTGTATTTCTTTTATAGTTCCAGTAGTTAGTGTAGGTTCTTCACTTATATCTGTGTCATCTAATAAATGAATAAAATATAAAATTAAAAACATTAAAATAACTTTATTTAATAAATTATGATTTTATTTATTGTTTTAGCCTCTATGATTTAAAAATGATGCCTATGAATATTATGGAACAAATCTCTTTTCTAAAGTTATAATGAGATCTTCATTCATTTATTTTAGAACAATTTTAATTTAATTTTATGAAATAAATAGTAATTATTTTGAATGCCTATTGAAAATATATGAAATTTTAAATCTATATGTTTACATCCGATATGAAACGTTTATATCTCTTCAATATGGTTAATCATCAACTTTGTTACAAACTGTTGTATCAATGTGGAAACCATAAAATGGCTGAATCAATATCAAACGTGTGTTGATAAAGCTAATGAAGTGGACCATTGTTTTAAGAATCTTTAACACGATTCAACAGCGAATACCAGAAAGCAAAGTCGTAATTTTGGTCCAAGCTATTTTTATATTATGTAGTGTGGCATCCAACGGTATATGATTTTATTTTCTGTACAAGCCGCATTTCAGAATGTTCGATATGTTTCTTCATTGAAATTTTTAAAATTGACAAATACATAGAGTTTTACTATGTATCATAGGACATAACTCTAAGATTAAATGAACGAACTGATTTCTTGAAACATAGATTAAGATTAGAGCTAACGTGTAATAAAAGTTAAAAAAGCTTGCTATTTTTCATATCACGCTCACTAGTATATTTTCAATATTAAACATATATTCTCTTAAATATTTATATGAAATTCAGATAACAAACAAAGAAATACATCTTTAACTGAAAACTGCTTACAATTAATTAATTTTAATGCAAATGAGTTCTAAGGAGATAAAAGTATTATAGAACACAAAACATATGAGAAATATTTAGGTATTCGTTTAGAA
This sequence comes from Argiope trifasciata, assembly GCA_026543055.1. NCBI lineage: Eukaryota > Metazoa > Arthropoda > Arachnida > Araneae > Araneidae > Argiope > Argiope trifasciata. The sequence continues at coordinate 503,053 of JAPMOQ010005166.1, read as the reverse complement.
CATGCACATTTTGAAGATAAAATTTGTAGAATTTATGTGAGTTTTCAGTAAAGTTTTCTGTTTATAATGGATTTCGATAAAAAAGAGTCAATCTCACTTAAATGTTCATTGAAAATTAATTTCTTCTGTTTCTAAAAGAAAAGAAGTTCTTCTGTTCCTAACTTTTTTATGTAAGTAAATAATAAAATTGCTTACTGATTTTATGATAAAAATTATAAATGTTTAGCGAAATAATTTTGCACATAATGTAATAAATTTTACAATTTATAAATTTATCAAATTGGCAGCTTTTGTATCTCTTGTGAACCCATAACTTAGTTATCATCTAACTTTGAAGGTCCCTTCCCTTCGGATTGAGAATTCGTTTTATCATATTATCAGTTTCAAATCAACTTAAAATTCTCAAGTCTTTAAAGAGTACTTGAAACATAGAAAAATTGAATTTGATAACAAATAAAGAGTAATGGATACAAATCTAGCAATTTGGAAAATTTAAATAAATTAGTTCAGCCTTCTTAAAAAAATCCTTAACATTAAGAAGCTTGGCTAAAAGGTACTACCAGGCTACTACTATTTTCATGAGACGTCCATCATTTATGTTTATCACTGTTACATAATGTATTCAAGAGTGCACTTTATGTATAAAAAGCTATTTTGTTTTGACCTCATAAGCCTGTTATCTTCCATCAAGATGTGTAGCGGATCTCAAATCTAAGTTGACGGAAACATGTCTTTTATCACGTGTACAATAACTGACTTCTTTGGAAACAGCCTTCCATAATTTAAATAAGCTTGACTTCATCAAATCCTCAAATGAGAGTACTGACTGCAGAAAAATGCTTTCTCATTTTGAAGTCTATGAGCACACACTCTAGTTACTTTATAGTACTTGAGAGTAACTTTCAATTCTCAAGCCTAATTTGAAAAACATTCAGTAAATTAAAGTATTTTTTTGTGATTTTTTAATCTTGAATTTAATACTAAATATTCAGAGAGAAAATCTGGTATAATTGAAATTATTGTAATAATGATACAATTATTTATCCCTTAACTAGCAGTAATATGGTTAAAAAAAGCACATAAATGATAACTTCCTTTCATATTTTAATAAAATCTTCATTGAATCGTTTTACTTACCGCAAATGTATTTAGGACAACATTCATCTGGTAGTTTCTTTATTTTACAATTATTTCTGGACTCGGGTGGCGTCAAATCACATTCCACTTGTTCGCACTGTACAACACTATTAACACAAATGCAATTATGACGACATGGATCTGAAGACGGTATTTTCTCTTTGCTTTGGTACGTCTTGTTTTCGTGGCGGCAGACTCCTAAAATGTGAAAAATGATACTGTTAATAATTTCTAATCGTTTATACAAAATCATTGATGTTTTTATATGATGAAAATAATGTTATGATATGTATATTAATTTCTTAGCTTACAATCATGATTGAAATAATGAAAGATATTGATTTTGGGAAATTATAGGAACTTTGAAGGAATATTCTGGCTGCGATTTTCTCAGGGAACTCAATTTGAAGAGGAAAAATATTAAATATTTATTTTATGAAAATAAAAAAATAAAATCTGTCATCATTCACAACATTCCAGAAGCCAAGAAATCAGAGAAGATTTTTTTTTTACTTCTGCATTCCCCCCTAGCCTATACATTATCCTATCACATGAGAGTGAATAGAAGAATGCTGGACGTAGTTGAGCAATTGAAGGATTTGAAATAATGTATCTATCGCATTTTCAGCAGTATGTCCAAATTAAAGGATTTCAGTACAATTTGGACATCGGATTGTATATATCCAATTTGCAATAATAAGAAGGAATTCAAAAATGTCGGTTGCAATTGTGGCTAATTTCATCATTAATTTAGAATTGTAATATATCTTACCTTCACCAGGTATAGGTCGACTAGGGAAGAATACAGGTTTTCCTGTCACTTTTGTAGAAGTTCCAGAAGTGAAGAAATCTTCAGGAACTTCGGTGATCTTTGGCTCTCTTGGACGCGAAACTAAATCTGAAGTGATGAATGTTGCATTTTCAGCAGAGTGACTTTCGGTTACTGATTCTGAAACTTCAGCCTCCAACGAAGATGTAGTAGTTTCTTCTTGGCCTTCTGTAATTTCGCTTGTAGTTGAAATGTCTGCTTTCAGATCAGTTGGCACAGTAGATAGATGTAAGTCTTTTATTCCAGCATCTTGCATAGTAATTAGGGGTCTAAGACTACTTTCTAAATCAGTAGTGGATAGTTCTGGTATTAATGGCGTACGGTCTTCGCTCATGGATACATTTCTACCGATATCTTCGACTGAAGCAAATGTAGTCAAGAAATCGGTTATTGCAGTAGTAGGCGCTGTAATAGAAAGAAAATATGAATTATCAATACTATAATAAAATTTAATTAATAATCAATATTATAATCAAATTTAATTAATAATCAGTATTATAATTAAGTGAAAGAATTCAATTTAACTTACGGCATTCATATTTTGTTGGGCAACATTGTCCTTCTTCAATTTCACCAGGAACACAATTATCTGCAGGAGCAGTGCATTCTTGTACAGCACATACCACTTCATGTTTCATGCAGTAACAAGTTTCACAGTTATCGCTTGAGGGCACGGATTCACCATCCTTATACATAACACCATTGACTTTGCAGCCTAGAATTATTTTAAATATACATTAAATAGAAGAGGAAATATATTCTTTCTTAATAAATATATAATTATATTAATGAATCTTTAAAATTGCATAGCCAGAGATTTTTTTGTTGAAAGAAACAAAAACGTTTGATATAACTTTACACGCGAAGCATCAAGAAAAAAATAAATTAGATAAGTTAGACATTTAGTTTAAGATTGTTCCACAAATTTTTATCTATTTAACACTAAATATCAGCATTTGGACAAAAAATATAATTTCAGATGACATACCTTCATATTCCTCTGGCTCCATAATTCCAGGAGGGATAGTTGTAGCTGCCTGATCCGCTATTAAAAGATAATATTACATTATTATATGGCTACAGATAATACAGAAATTCTACAAATGAAGCAAAATTGATTTGATGAATATATAAATGACTTTTTAATGATTGTCCATATTTTTTTCATTACCGTATATTTTCCATACAAAAAATAACTTTCCAGAAGGATTTTAATTTTTTGAAAGACAAAGTTTTCTTCAAAATGTAATTAATTCTGATTGGTGTTACATTAAATGCGTTAAATTTTATATCTAAAATACAATGTGAGGTCGAAGAAAATTTAAAAAATCAAGAATTACATGTCATTTATTTCTAAGATTGCACTTTATTAAAGTTTTCTAATAAAGAATCGAAAAAGATATCTGTTTACTTCCAGTGTACTTTCCAATAGATAATTTTAAAGTTCATGCAATTTCCCCAACCTTATCAATTTTTTTGCTATCCTTTTATCTATGATACATTACGACGAAAATTCTTAAATGTTTAAAGTTTTATCTATATTTCCATTTCCCCTAGAGTAGCACGAATAAGCAGAGGTAAAATACTGATTTTTGTTTCCGAATCTCGATTTTTTTCTTCTTGAACTAAGTTACTATTAGATAATTACTATACAATCTTTATTTTGTGATCTCTTACTTCGTGTGCCTTTTCAAGCAAACCCCATGAATAATGTGAACTTCAAGTTTCGCCATCAAATGACTTGGCAATGTTTTTGTTTTGTTTTTTTCCTTCAAAAATTTATCAAGCAAAAGGTATTTTAAAGGGAGTTAAAAATAAACATTGAATATTAATAGCATTTCGCACGAATTCCATTATCTATTTATGTAGAAAAAATAGAAATTGTTTAAATTTTATCATTTGACCATTTAATTTAATCAATCAAGATTTTCACAGTATTTGGAATGAGTTTTTTAAAATTCAATCCAAATGATTTCAGTGTTTTAAAAAGGATAATCTACACTTCAAACTCAATTAATTAATTTTTAAATCAAATTATAGCCTACAATTATTGCATTTTAACCGCAGATTTATTCTGTTCAGAAAAATATTGGATGATTTTACAATATATAAAACATTAATCTTACTGCAATTATATCTGGATGGACAGCAACTTCCGGGTTTGTATTGGGGAAAACATCCGTCGATTTCCAGTTTGCATTGTTGCATGGTGCACACTGAAGTGTTTCTTATGCAATAGCATACTTCACAAGGTTTCATGGGATCCATAGGTATACGAGCACCTTCGTCATAGTATAATCCATCCAGATAACAACCTGTAATGCAAAGAGCAGCTTTAATTCCTTGTTTCGTTTTTCAGAATGAAGCGTATTTTGACAGAAATTTTTGATTGTTTTATTAAATTCTTTAACAATTTATCATAAAATGATAGATATATCATGATTCCCAAAATGCGCTTCAAAATTACAATTCCATATTGAAGAAACTAAATCTTATGCAAAAACAATTACATAAAGTTTCATTCTATTTTGAATATTGGGACAAAATTTGCGTATTAACATTAAAAAAATACATGGCAATAATATTTCAAAAAAGCTTTTTTTAAATATCTGATGACTGAGTCACAAAGGTATGAGACAAGTTTGTTTAGTTTATATAAGAATACGAATAAGATACCGATAATGATTTCTTTCTTCTGTCATACATATTTTTGTTTTTATTAGAGGATAAATTGCTTCTTTTCTCATGAATATTAATCAAATTTGACACATGTCTAAGCGACATATTAAGAAAACAACCTTACATCATGCCCTTTTTATTACACTTTTTCTGTCTCGGGAACGACAACTGCTTAAATGCTGCAAAGGAGTGCAAAGTACTTTGTTTTTTTGCTTTTAGGAACTCCTTCAACAGAAGAGAAAAGACGACAATAGAAATTATGCAAAAAATTTCTTCTCAATGTCTGTATTCCAACACATCTCGGTAATAGTCTGCGTTTTCTTTTTCCTGTGTTTCCCGAGAACACCGTTAGCAGCAGCGGAATCGTTTGCATATCGCATGCAAAAAAAAGCACTGTACTATCCATCCAGTGTCAACAATGAATGCAATCGAGGATATAAAGAGAACACAGTTCGATGATTTTTACGACGTGAGTACAGTTTTCTTGTAATATATGAATGAAATGCTTACCTCTGGGCTCAGTGTCTGGCTTCTCTGTCGTGGAGTGCGGGTATACTAGAAAAAAAATAAAATAAAAAACCATTGTAATGAATGAATTATCTAACAATCCTTGAATATTTTTTTAGTATTTTTTTTCTTGAATGAATGTTTTTTTCATATTTATGAATTCTATTTGGGTAGGAATGTATGCACTAACGATGAAAGAAAGAAATAACTGCTTGCTCGGCTTCACGTTCTAACACGTGCATACCAATATTGTTGGCATAAAGTTACACATTCTTTAGTTGAATATGGTGGCGATGCAGCCATCATTTGAAAACTTTGAACTAACTGTATCCCTGCATTTTTTTAATTCGTGGTCCAAAAAGCTTTTATCGCCTTTTAGAGTAGCAAAATTAGTAAATAAACATCAATAAACGGCTGACTGATTTTAAGTGCGATCAATAATTGATTGTTGTTCAGCAAATTTTAAAACAACTTAAATCAAAGTCATTTTCTTGAATAAAACATGAGGTCATATGATAGTATTTTTTAATTTCAAATGAAATCTTGAATAAAAGAATACAAAATACTAAAACTGAAAAATAAATTATTTCGATTAAAGTTATATTAATCTGATTTGAGGCAATGGAACAGTTTTTATCAATGGACCTGTTAAATTTTAGCCATTTTCAGATGACAAGACGGCGCATGAACATTTATTCCTTTTTCCCAAACTTTCAATCTATGCGAAGACGGGAATATTTAATCTTTAACTTTAGATTTAACATGTGTCAGACTCACGGGCATCGCCTATCTTACAAGAAATTATATTTCGAGTTCGAGATTTTGATACTTTCTAATCTTAAAACCATGACTCTCTAAATACTTTAGATCACTAAGCTGTGATCGTACTGCCTGACCTCTTCCGCTAATAATGAAATGAATCATCCAACTAATAGAGGAAATTTTCTCTAATTACATGATTATATTTTACATACATTTTTGTAACTTAATTTTTTTCATATTTGTAAAGATGGAGTTTTATAATCAGTCTTTCCCATTAAGACTAATAGGCAAATGAAATTTTAATAATTAAATGAAGTTAATTATGAATTAATTTCATAATTTCGCATCAAGGACACTACTTGGCGAAAAGTTTGAAAAAAAAAATAGATCACAAAATTAAAATCAAAACCATACATGTTTTAAAGCATAATTTAATAAAAGTGTTAAACGATAAGAGTGATAAAACTTCAATTAAATTAATTTATTTATAAATTAAAAAATAATCCATTCTTTTTATTATGAAGCATTTTCAACTTTATTCAAAAGAATTGATTGATACTGGAATGATATAAGACCATTAATTAAAATTACTTCCTATGAATACGAATATTTTTTAACACCTTACCTTGAGGACACCAAAACGTTGGGCAACAGTCACCGACACGCTTTTCTGAAACGCAATTTTCTCCCAGAGGTTTTACGAATGGACATACTCTCAAATAGCACATCAGAGTGCTACCTATGCATGTACAGTTAAGACAAGGCTCATTCGTTTCAATCTTTTCTCCACTTGGATGATGTTTGTTCATGTAGAAGCAACCTAAAAGAACGATTTAAAGCTTAATAAAGTATTACTACCAATCATGAAACTTTACAACTTAAAATACATTGGCATACATTACGTAATAAATACTGAAAATGTGAAGGAATTGAGTCGTTTCTTTACCTTTTTCATGACCGACGGAATTTTCTTGTACAGGTGCTGAAACGAAAAAAAAAAGTATTCAGTTCACTTACTAAACGAAATAAATTAAATATTTTCAATTTAATTAAGACAAAAGGCTTCCATTTACTGTAATTTTTAAAAAACGCACTTCAGAATAATAGTATACTTATTGAAAATTTTCTGTTATGATAAAATTTAATCAAAGAAAAAAAGTTATGCAAAGATTTTAACGATCATTTTCGGAAATACACATTTCTAGATAATAAATGTGGATTCTAGACAAAATTGTGGCTCTAATTTTCAACAAAAGATTTTTATTTGATTTTTTTATGATTTATTTCCCTTATTTTATTTTTTAGAGAGAAAATAAATAAGGACATTGAAACAAACTGTTTAGACTGCATATTAGTTTTTAAAATCATCAGCCCTCAGATTTTTCACCTTGTAAACTGACGTTTCCCTTTCTGATGCTACTAATGTTACCTAAAAAGCAGTGTATCAGCGACAAAGTTTTTATTAGCAGCAGTAGTCAAAGTTTTGATCTTTATACCACTGGTATCCTGACCAAATATTTAGAAACATTGATAAAAGAGAGATGAAACTCTTATTTTATCCTTTTTAGCTATTTTAACCGACAAAAAGTAAATAAGTCTAGCAAATAAAGTTGATACTGCTCCTCTTTATCGGTCCAAGTCATCATAGCATCGAAGTTTTGAGCAAGCACAACGGTTTTGAGGAATTTGCTTCTTTTTATTACTTATCATGAACAGAAGGCTAAAATAACAAGTATATTTTAGCTTGCATTTAGCTTCTGATTATATCTTTTTCTATTTTAAATACTATTATTTCTTGCTGTTGGTTCACAGAATAAAAACTTTGTTGTGATAAAGATTTACTTTATTTATTTTTGTAAAATTAATGGTAAATGTGATTTTGATATGAAGTTACGCATATTATTTTTCAATTAAATTTACTGTTAAATATGATTACAAAATCGAGAATTATCAATAATATTCAAATTATTTTTTTAGGTATTTATGTCTTTTAAGTCTCGCATGCTGAAAATAATTTTGTATTTCTGGAATTTATAATTGAAGTTCCATTATTTTAGAATAGTTTAGCTTCAATTTTAATTTGTTTTTATTATGGTAAATATTTCAGTTTAATTGCAATAGAAGTTCCGGAAATAACTTCATTAAACCAAAAGTAAATAGTGAATAAGAATAAATCGAATGGTCTTGTCATGAATTGCCAACCAGTAATTAAACAAAGTAACATAGAAGACTTGATTCATTCTTTGACTCAGCCCTTCGGTTACAATGCCTCTAACTGGATGAAAGAAATTTTACGACCAACTTTTATAGGTTTATTTCACGCTTATTAGTTATGCATTGATCGCATCAAGTGAGAAAAAACACGAACATTCACACTGTACGAAATCATATAATGATTATGAAAGCGCCTTGCTATTGGTTCAAGCGACATTAAGCTCAATGTTTCAGGAAATCGAATGAAAATGCTCAAGTTTAATTGTTTAGCTTCCTCTCTGCTAAAATGAGGAAATAATAACGTCGTTCGCAACACATACCTGGGCAGTAAAATGATAAAGCATAGTCCTCGCAGTGTAATTGCCTACATCATCATGCACGTGGTGATAGTTTGCGCAGGCACTTCTCCATCCCTATAATCAATCCAAATTTCCCCATGTATCACTTGGAAAGACCCCTTGATCTCATATTACCTGATCGATCTTATTGTTTTCCTCCAGAAAAATCATTTACTTAAACCGCTATGGGAGGTAACTCATCTGGCCCTGCAGTTCACCTAATATCTGCTATTTGGGTGACATTGAACCGGCCCGGAATGCTTGAAAATGAGGTGTTTTTTTTTTCTGCTCGGCGTTTATTATTTTTCTGAAATTTTTTTTTTTATTATCTTAGGCCACTGTAGGGACGTTGAACTATGGCAGAGGTCATTATGTATCTCGGGGCGCACTCCGTGATTGTACCAAAACTTTATCCCCTCTATCCTTTAGTAGTATTTCTGCATTAAACTCCTTCAAAGAGTAAATTGAAGTTTAGGGTCGAGGTTAAATACCACAAGAAATGGGGGAATGAAGATTCACGAAAATGTTGAAATCTGTTTTATAGCTAGCTATATAATCTATGTCACTGTTCCATGTACTTATTTTTACAGTAACCATTCCATCTCCCTTAATTTTAAGCAAAATGGGATTTTTAAAATGGAAATGAAGTTTCCAGAAAAAGTTCATTGAAGAAGAAATGCTTACTGAACTTCTATCCGTATAAAATTTAAGGAAGGTTCACTGTAAAAAATGCATGCTTTTTTTTTATAAAGATGAAATGCTGTAGATTTTTTTTATCAATCCAAATATTAAAGTTTTTTCTTTGTTTCAAAAATTAATGGCTGTTTTCTAAAAAATGGACAATAGTTTAAGAATTTATCATATTTAAAATAAACTGTAGAGCTTTTAAACTAAGATAAAATATTCAGAGATTTAATTTGCTTTTTGAGATACGTTGAAAGTGTCTATACCTTTATTTTAATTATAGTATTTATAATGGGTTTAAAATCTATCAATGTTTAATTTACAGAGGAAAAATCAACATCTAATTATATTTTTAAAAATATAAAATTTGAAGAAAAAATATTTAAAATAAAAAAGAACTTTTTGAAGCAGGGAATTTAACATTATCTGTATTTTAAATAAAAGAGATTTGAACAAAAACTTTACTTTTATACTTATTTCAACTAAAATTATCGCATTAAGTATATTCAGTATTTTTTTTCCAAATTACCAGCTATTCTATGATAAAATAGAATTTTTTTTATTTGTAAGGCAAAATTGTTTTGAAAACTCGAATTTTTGTTTAGCCGTCTTACATGAATCTTCTATCAAACTTTTTTCACCTTGAGATTCAATAGTGGCTAATAAAAATAGTCTTCCGCAGAATTTATCATATTTTATATGAATATTTAACATGGTTTCTTACATTGATTGAGTGTTACTGTCATACTTTTTTAATTCTTCGAATCCTTGGGGAATCTAGAAGTTTTCCATTAACACTTTGTAAAACTACAACTGACACTTTTTAAAAAATAGTTAATAATTTTTTTACCTTAGAAATAAGACATTGAAGGTTATGCGAAAATTAATTGAATAAGTTTTAATAAATATAGTAACCATGGAATGGAATTATCCGTTGATCTCCCAAAGTTTTATTGAATCATGAAATTAAACTTCATTCAGCTACATTTTATTACAGAATTGTAATTGAAAACGAAGCAAATTGGATTACAATTTTTATTAATCAATTACTGCTAACTAAAATTTTGTTCATTTCACTATGCTAAATTTTATTTTGGTGAATCATCATGAGACGTTTCAAGCAGATAGTTTTCTTTTGCACAAATAAATGCGGATGGAGCTGCGGCATTATAGAAAACTTAGATCTGTCTAATATAAATCCAAATGCTGGAATGTGATAAAAGCACTTCAGAGATACAGTGACCAATGACACTGAATTAAAAATGTAAACAAAATTACGAAAATTATATTGAAAATCTAAACTTTCAAAGCCGTCTTAGCCCACTCTTTGGGAAGTATAAATTTAAAGGAGATGAAGTAACAA